>OX578149.1:89517607-90117607 GCA_951213105.1 Amaurobius ferox | reverse complement strand
ATGCATAGTTAAGTCTATTTCATATTTTAGGCGAAGTTAGTTTATTCTTCTGACTATTTTGAAAGAAATGTCAATTATATTGTGCACCCAAATCAGCGTCACATTTCTGGTAGGTCGGACGGTCTGGGTCTCAACAACAACAACATAAGTCAAAGCCTAAAAATAATTTTAAAACTGGATTAAAAATGAATGTCGCATAAACATGGTAATCGAAAATTAAAGAGAAGGTAAGAAATCTATATATGAAGGGCAATATTCTGAAGTTCTATATTATATATGATATTAGATACTGAAAATGAAGCTGGAGACTGGACTCATTTTTAACTATTTACAACAATGTATAAACATCATACGAAGCTGGATGTTGGACTATTTTTTAATTTATTTACAACAATGGATATTATAATACCTCTTTTTGTGTTGCGGCTGCTTAGACAGTGATTGAGTGTCATACTTTATCATAGTAAATATGTTCCATGAATAGTCCTAGTTTTTTTAATTACTTATGTAGTGAATGGCCTCGTAGGGAAAAGACTAGGGAAGAAGAAAGGATAAATGAGAAATAAAGCACAGAGGGCGTAGAGAGAGCAAAAAGAGGCTAAAATTAATTGATTTATATTCTAAGATATCCAAAATATTTCTGTCCGTTTAAAGCTTGACTTGAAAATGTGAACCCCATTTCAATACATTCACTATACATGTACTATTAATTGTTAGAAAACTACATAGCACAATTCGGGATATATATATATTTTTTTTTTTTTGCAAAATTTTACACTTAACCTTTTTAAATGAAAATTTGTACTATGTACGTGCATTCAGGTTATACTGGCAATTCTATACGTGCATCCATTTATCGAATACATATCTCACACGTACATGCATATACACGTACACACATACATACATATGTAGAGACTAGGGTCATTTCAAAAACGCAAATTTCCGATACATTCAAAAATAGGAAGAAGAAAATACCATATATAAAAATATATGAAATCAACAAACAGGCATACCAATATATAAGATGGAAGACTTGTGCATATTTTAGATCTTTTATCTGTCATGAATTATTTGCTCGAAATCCGCAAAAATTTTAGCCTGATCAGAAGAATATCTATATCTTTTCATACTTATTTATTACTTCATATTAATTAATTACTATAACTTTGCGTATTAATTTATTACTATAAATTTGCGGATCAATTTATTACTGCATATTAATTTGCATATTAAGTTATATAGTAGTTCAATTTTACAAGCATATTTAAAAATTTTAATAACATTAAAATTGATTTTTCTTAAATTATTTTTTTCATAATTATTTTACACCTTAAACGGGACACATCAGATGATATATAGTGCACAGAGAATGAATACACATTTTCGAAATTATAACAAAGCAACATATTTAGTGACAAAACAATTTTATTTTTTAGTACAGGTTAATTAATTTTTAGAATAAATTGCTTTCTGCATGATTACTGAGCTCACAAGCTGACTCATTTTAAAGAACGTTTTTACAATGCACATTTTTTAACGTTTTTACTTGACGTTTTAATATATCACAACAATGCTAGCCCATTTCTACACTGATATATGAGATTTTCTGACCTGGTCTTAGGCTAGCTCCGTTTTGATCTGTATAGCAACTGGACATTTTTCTAACTTATGTACGTATCAAATAGTATGCTATGGCTTGTCGCAATCTACTATTGAAACGGATTTTAGTAAAATATACATTGTAACGTTTTTACAATGTATATTTTAACGTGTTTACTGAACGTTTTAATATATCACAACAATTTTAGAACATTTCTGTACTGATATATAAAACTTTCTGGCCTGGTCATTTGTAGCCAAGTTTTGATATATAGAGTAACTATGTATTATTCTGACCTATGTATATATCAAATAGTATAATATAGCTTGTCGTAATCTGTTATCAAAACAAAATAAATATTAGTAAAATGTACATTGCAACGTTTTTACAATGCAATTTTAGTAAAATATATATTGTAGCGTATTACAATGTATAATTAAACGTTTTTACTTGACGTTTTAATATATCACAACAATGTTAGCAAATTTCTTTCCTGATATATGATACTTTTTCACCAGGCTTTTGCTAGCTACGGTTTGATCTATATAACAACATTTTTAAAAAAACGTTTTTATAATGCAATTTTTGTAAAATATATATTGTAGCGTATTACAATGTATAATTTAACGTTTTTACTTGACGTTTTAATATATAACAACAATGTTAGCACATTTCTTCCCTGATATATGATATTTCCTCACCAGGCCTTTGTTAGCTACGTTTTGATCTATATAACAACCTTTATAAAAAACATTTTTACAATGCAATTTGAGTAACATATATATTGTAGCGTATTACAATGTATAATTTAACGTTTTTACTTGACGTTTTAGTATATCACAACAATGTTAGCACATTTCTTCCTTGTTATATGATACTTTCTCACCAGACCTTTGTTAGCTACGTTTTGATCTATATAACAACCTTTTTAAAAAAACGTTTCTATAATGTATAATTTTTAACATTTTTACTTGACGTTTTAATACATCATAACAATGTTAACACATTTCTACACTGATATGAGATACATAATAACTGATTCTACACAAATATATGAGACTTTCTGACCAGATCCTTGATAGCTACGTTTCGATCTATATAACAACCATACATTATTCTAACCTATGTATGTATCTAATAATATGCTGCAGCTTGTCATAATCTGCTATTAAAACAAACTAAATTTTTAGTAAAATATACATTGTAATGTTTTTACAATGTATATTTTTAACGTATTTACTTGACGTTTAATATATCACAAGACTGCTAGCACATTTCTGCACTAATATATGAAACTTTTTTACCAGGTCTTTTCTAGTCACTTCTTGATGAATATAACAAGTATATATTATTCTAACCTATGTATGTATCAAATTTTATGCTGCGACTTGTAATCTGCTAAATAAATTTTAGTAAAATATACATTGTAACGTTTTTACAATGCATATTTTTAACGTTTCTACTGGGCGTATTAATATGTCACAGCAATGTTTGTATATTTCCACACTGATGAAAGAGACTTTCTTACCAGGTCTTTTCTAGCTACATTTTCATCAGTATAGCAACAATATATTATTCTAACGTAGGTATGTATCAAATAGTAGGCTGTAACTTGTGGTAACCTGCTATTGAAACAATGTAAATTTTGTTTGAAAAGCCTTTAACACTTATATTCCCCGAAAATCATATTTTTCCATTTTTCTGAGCATATACATAATATAGCTTAGTGGGGAAATATTATAATGAAGTTAAAACTTAAAAGTTGGGTTTTAAAGGATGGTCACGTTTTGGCAACATAAAAAAATGCCTTAAAGACATTTTAGTAAACTGTAGATGTGTGTATGTGTATGTGTATATGTGTGTGTGTCTGTGGATTGTATATATACATTATAGTTCCAAAATATTATGTTTTCATATTTGTCAACATAATATTTTCAGCTAAAACAGTCTTACGTTCTTTCAGATTTAATGATATTTTGCTACGATTGAAAACGAGAAATCCTTTTTAAAATGACTTGGAGAAATAAAAAATATCAAATGGATAAATAAATATAATTGAATATTAAGATGTTTTTCTACCCACTTTTTAATCAGCTTACATGGGCTCTTTTATGGGTATTTTTAATCGGGTAAACAAGTGGTTAGCAGATACCTGTACAAATGGGTATTTACAGTGTGAAGTAAAATATACCCATTATTTCGTACAATTCTCATATAAAGGGTTAAAATAGCACAATCGTGTTAAAAAATGTAATACTAATGACAGAAAACCCAGTTTTTTTGTGTTTTTAGAAATATTTTAGTGTGCTGAAATTTTTAGGGAGCTTTCTACTATTTTATAATTATATATAACATTTACAAAACATATCTCACCAATAAATATTTCTTTGTCCATTACCATGTTTCGGTCCATTTCGAAATAAAGCAGATTTGAAATATAGAATTCTATTCACGTCTGTAGCCGACAACAAACTTGACAGCTACTTCAGAATCGTTCTCAATTCGTTCCGAAAAATTCCCATATCGCCTTTACAGAAAATATCCCCACCCATCTTATTCGTCAAACTGGGAAAAAGCAGACTAAAATAGTCCCTGTTGACCAGTAGAATTTACATTTTGAGTTTTGGTTTCCATCACGTCAAAGAAAAACAAAATAATAAACAAATAATGCAGACGATTTTTTAATCTTTCAGCTTTGGAAGTTTTGAAAACATATTATTATGTATCGATATAGAATTATATTAAAGAATGTAGCCACGTGAAAAATAATTATTTAAGTATCATTAATTTGGTATTTATATAAAATAATTTTGGTATTTATGTTAAATTTGGTATTTATTTTTGAATAAATTGGGATCTTATATTATTGCTATTTTATTTTAAAGAATACTCAACATTTACATTTTGAGTTTTGGCTTCTATCACGTCAAATAAAAACAAAAAAATAAATAACGCAGACGATTTTTTAATCTTTCAGATTTGGAAGTTTTGAAAACATATTATTATGTATCGATATAGAATTATATTAAAGAATGTAGCCACGTGAAAAAGAATTATTTAAGTATCATTAATTTGATATTTATATAAAATAATTTTGGTATTTATGTTAAATTTTGTATTTATGTTTGAATAAACAGGGATTTTATATTATTGTTAATTTATTTTAAAGAATACTCACCGTTATATTTTAATAGCTATGTTTTAACAGTTATATTTTAACAGTTTTCCATCTATGTTTTTAACTTTGCTGTTATATTTTAACGACGACATAAACGAATAGCTATACTTGCGTCAAACCTAACTTGTCAACAGGGAGGTACAGGTAAAACTGTAAGCTTCCGATAAGGAGTATAATGCAATTGGTTTAACATTACAGTGCTAAAATCAATTTCTATAAATCTATAATTTTTATTTTTATTATTATTATATAATATTTCTATAAATCCGAACTGCTTTAGTTTAAAGAAATAAATTTCTAAAATCGTGTTTTAAATTATAACCATACTTCCATAAAACATGTATGTATCAAACAGTTTGAAAATCAAAGGCCGCTTAAAACTTGAATTTGTGTGGCATTTTTAAATCTAATTTTGTGGCAACCATATCCCAGATTTAAAAATTTATTTTTAGAGGATCAATCCATAATTATTTTTTGGATTCAAAATATTACAGATGATTTAAAAACAATATTATTTTACAATTAATGCTTTGGTAATCTACGGCAAAAAGACAGCATTGTATGAAATCATTTGTTTTAGTGTTTTTCTTATAAGTACTTTTATTTAGTGCATATAGTAAAATTAAGACAAATACGATTAAAAAGTGATTCTGTCCATGTAGTTCTTTATTCTACGATGCCCATCATATTTCACATTCCTCATTTTCCTTCATAGTCTTTTTTAAAACATCCTTGCAAAATTTCGCGATAGTTAGTTTAATCTAACAGACTCAAATAATCCAGAAGTCGACAGAATTTCGCCAAATATGCGCATGAACGAATAAAAGTGATTGAAAAATTTCCTGTAGTTTCAACAATGTATTCAAGTTAGGTTTGCTGAAAGTATACAGTTATATTCATATATTTAATATATATAAAGTTCTATGTATGAAGGGGAACATGCATTTTCGAATTATGCAAGTTGTATATTAAAAATGCACAGGTTAAAATAATGTAAAAATATTGGTATTTTATTATTCACTATATTTTAACGATTCATTTATTTTTAATTTGGAAAACAATTTTTTAAAATGTCATTTCTGTATTTTATGTCATTTCTCAAACTTTTAACGAATTTAATCTTTTAACGATTTTCCTATCTTTTAACGATAGAACGAGTTAACTAGATAAAGTTTCAGTAAAGCTGAAAATCTATTTGGTCAAATTAGCATTAGAAGATCGAACTTCTGTTGATCTCTAAAAAAGTTTCTACCGAAAATCTCGGAACTAATTTTAGAGGTTTCACGAATACTTTAATGACATAAGTAATTTAAATCACAGATTATTTAATTTATTGTCTCAATAATAGTAATGGAACAACATGGGACAATAGAACTGTAATCAACCAGGCAGATTCATAGATAAAATGAATGCAGCTTGGACGGTATCGATCAAATAATTACAGTCAGTTATATACAAGACATTACATTCTTTGATGTTGACTGTAAAAGTTGTTTTCCAGCGGTGAGACTATCTCGACTTAAAGCAAACATCTGTTTTCCAAATATTATTTTGGCTTAAATACTTCATTTTTTTTTCATATATTCGTCTATTTTTAATTCTTGATTGTTGGATTTCATTTTATATTTGAATACATGCGTTTTGAATATTAAGCAAAATATCATTGATTTCTAATTGTGAGTGCAGTTATTTAATTTCTAGCCGAATGTTTAAAATGAAAACTTTGAAATAGTATGCATGTAAATTAGTTTTAAATTCATTTTGAATTTTTTTATAAATATAAAATATGCTTAGAGAAATACTATTTGGAATTTTTTCTAATTCTAAATTAATGCAATATGGCTGTCAGGTTACAATTTTAAGGAAACATGCGGTAAAAAACAGATATGTTGTATTATCCTCTATCATTTCTCATACAATGCATAACATAAAATATAAAATTCTTAATACAAAACTATGCTATTTTAGAACATATTTTTTAGAAAATAATAACACTAAAATTAAGCGCAACAATGCCTTATGAACAAAGAACTGCCTATAAAATTAAAATATCCATGATAACTTGCCAGCAACATAACTAAAAATGATGTAAAATCTAAAACGTCATTTTTACTTCTAAAATATCTTCTCCAGATTTGGAATTGAAATTAAACTGAATTAATCCTTTTCTAGTCAATTTTTCTATTTTTGAAATAAATAAATATCAATTATTGATTTTTTATTTCGAAATTTGTAAAGCATCTTTAGCAGTTGAAAATTATTAAAATGATCAAAATATTTAAAAATATAGCTTCACTTTCCCCAAAATTTTATTGGAAAAAAAAATAATAAATATATTTTTAAATATCGTGTGAGCAATGTTGAAAATGCCACCTTTGATAAAAACAACTTTAAAGACAGCTTTGTACAATTAATTGACATTGGCAAATCAATATACGCTTGATGTTAACTAATATTTATTGAAATTGTTTTTATCTGGGTTGCATAGAAATTATCAGATATATCCAGGCTTTAACATAGATTTTAACAAAAAAAAAATATAAAAATGTTTGATGATTTAAGTCTCATGCTCATTCATCAATATCATTTCTTAAAATAATTTTATTATAAGTACATTTATAATAGCTAATTTTATGCGATAAAAGAGCTTTATTAAAATAAAATATTTTTATGTTTCAATTTCAGTGAAGATGCGCACATAGAAAGAGGGAAGGATAAATCAATTTATCATTCTACAGATGCATGTATAGCAACATAAAAGGATTTACAATGTGAAGATTTATATTGGGCTCAAACAAATTCCATTGTCTATATGGATATTACATGCCACTGCCTGTAAACAATTCCAAACTCAGTGCTTTTCATGCCAGATTCTGCACAAGCCGTTTGAAAACAAATCCCGAACGATAAAGAAATTCCGGCATAGGGGCCATGTTTACCAGGACTCAACATTTTCCAGAAAAATAACTCTAGCTCCCCGAAAGTCAATAAGAAGAGGAATTCTTGTGAACTGCACGACTGAAAGTATTCGAAAAGTATTTCAGAGGAAAAGAGCCTGCCTTCAGGCTTCGTCCGAACGAACAACTAATAACGAATAAGATAAAGATACGGGATCCGACAAGAACTTTGTGTCAACAAAGGAAACAATTTTTGCTTACTCTGACATGGATAGTGCTGTTTTAAAGTGGCGAATACGGGAGCCGATATTAGACGGAAAGCAGCTTTCTTTTTACCATTGAAAACAGCATTTTTTTCTGCAGATTCAATGGTACCTTTTCTCCATTTGCCGCCCGGATAGGTTGGACAGAAACTGAAGGTTTATGTTTCGAATGCTTCTAATAATAGGATAGAAGATTACGTTTCATCAATGTTTGGTTTGTGTTCTTTTTATGTAGTTTTATGTTTCCGTGAATGTTGTTCAAAAGATTTGCAATTGATTGCTCAGGGAAAAGATCGAGTGACTCTGATTGGTGCAAAAAATGTGGTTGTTTTTGTTAAGATTACATTTTATATTATGCTATAAGGGACTTTTCTTACAAACTTTCTTCAAATTTATTTACATTTAAGAAAACTTTTAAAAAATTTGCAATCTTTGGGATTTAGTTTAGATTTTAAGTAAATATTCCAACCTATTTTTGATGACGAAGGCATTATTTGGTTTAACTAAAATATATCTGTAATATCATTGACAATAAATATTACAGATTCTTATATTTTTAAATTTAGTATAGAAAATAATTACATTCTGTTATCTTTACTAGAAGTATGAGTTCATTAAAATTTCTGTTACATTATTACTATTAGAATTTCAGTTAAATTTTGCGTGCAAAATAATATTGATGTTTCCATACCACAAAGTAGGTAATCAGCCTTGGGATGGTAGCAGAACTTAAAGTGGTGTTTGCTTTACAGAGCTGGTTGAGTTTCTTTTAATGGATTAATGCTACGATATGTTTGTTTAAGGCGCACCTAAATCAATAATGCAGACATGAGAATACAAATATGAAGTATGTTCAAAATTACAGTATATTGTTACGCCAGAAAGCCGCACATAAATTTACGTCAGTTTGCCGAGACAAGTAAGTCCCCATATTTTAAACACATTTCTCGCAATTCATTTGTTGGGAAATGTTTATACCACTGATATGGAAAATATCGTAGGTGTGAAGTTTGCTTACATTATATTGAAACATATTTAAAGGCAGATGCACTCGAATAATTTATTATTTAGACATGTTTGTCACCAAAATATTAAAAATATATTGGATTAATTTTCAGTAGCAGTGGTGAATTTGAAAAAACATTTTTTGAGAATGAGGTTTTTCAGGATATGTCGTTTTGCTCTCATAAAGCCATCATATAGCCGTAATAAAGCTATAATATTTTCTGTAAAGTCGTAATATAGCTGTAAATATGTAATCATTGTGGGGAAAAATAAATTTCAATTCTCAATTATTATTTGTATAAAAGTTAATTATTTTTATATATTATTTTCAATTATCTCTATATCTGATTCATTAACAATGCTGATGCCAGGTTACAAAGTACTAGGAAGAGTCGATTTATAAAGTGTTTAAGATTATCAAATATATAGCTGTAATATAGCTGTAAAGTTTCAATCATTGTGGGAAAAGAATGCAATTTTCTTTTTTTATTCATATGAAGTTCAATTATTTCTATATCTCATTTTCAATTATTTCTATATCCCATTTTCAATTATTTGTGCATCTCATTTTCGGTTATTTCTATATCTCATTTATTAACAATGATGGTGTCAGGTTATAAAGTACTAAGCAGATCTGATTTATAAAGTGCTTAAGATTATCAAATATATAGCTGTAATATAGCTGTAAAGCTGTAATAGTTATGGAAAAAAAATAAATTTCATTTGTCATTTATTATTTGTATAAAATTTTATTATTTCTATATCTCATGTTCAATTATCTCTATATCTCATTTATTAACAATGCTGATGTCAGGTTACAAAGTACTAAGCAGAGCTGATTTATACAATGCTTGAGATTAACCATATATGAAAAATCAGTTTGCAACTATAAATGAGTAGTTTGTTGAAGTTAAAATTTTGAAGGTATGTAAACAAAATAAATACATACACCAGTATTGAAATTATTGCAATATCAGTAATTCATTCCACAATCCATTCATTCAACCATTCTTTCGATTAATGTTATCTTAATAGAAATATCAAATGACATCTCAATCGAATAAAAGTATACAATAGCTGCTAGTTTTCCCATAAAATATAGTTTATTATGAAGAGTTTTAACCGCATATTATTACATGCATTCATTTTTTAAAATATAAGAACGGTTAAATCCGTTAAGATAAGTCCATTAAGATAAATCCATTCTTTACTTAATTGTCTTTTGTTTCTTCAGATACATAAAATGCATCAAAACCACCCGGAAAATCAGTCGAAAAATTAATTTTTTTTTCTTTATATTAATGGTTGAAAATGTTCTCTTTCCAACGATGTATCATAGTAGTTAATCAGAAAACTAGAAATTGAAAAATTACCTTTGTTTCTTTATGCCATCTTCAGAGTTACTTTTCTGATTCTTGTTTTCTCCGAATGTATTTACTTACAGTTTATTAACTTTCTTCTCAAGAACTTTTTAGCGAAACACTTATTTTTAGCAATTAAAATAAGCATACCGAATTTTACGAAATTTGTTTGATTCTTTTGAGAGCTATTCATCTCTCAGTAAAATATAAAAATTATAATATCTTAAGAATAATTTACGATAACTTATAGAATGTGTGCAATTGCTTCTGGATAAAGTACATAAAAAACGGTAATTCTTTTAATTATAGTGAAAAAAATGATTTTTTTTCATTTTAGATAAAAAATGTTCAATGACTTTAGAAAAGGGCATATAACACTGAGTACATGATTAATGATGGAACACTTAAACAAAATTAATTACATTCAAAATGACCATTCATATAACAACAATGGGCAAATCATGCTATAAATCGAGCTAGTATTTTTATCTATATTTAAATTATATACTACAACAACACTTGCTAAATATCACGTTTGATATCGATTTTGTTTAATAAGTATAATAAGAATTCTTAGTTCACTTAAAATAAGAAGATTTGAATTATGGAGTTATATTGATTATTATATTATATAAATACATAAAAAGGACATGCATTAGCTAGCTGTATTAAAAGTTCATATAAAATTTGTTAAAATTCCTAACCTAAACAATGTGAAAATCAAACTATAGTTACAGTGTAAGACAGTTGAATATATGTATTAACAAGTTTCGGGGATAAAACTATGTTGAAATGTACTTATTGACAGCATAAATAAGTTTATCTTGTGCCTACTTAACAATGTAAAACACCCTTGGATAGGAAAGGTTAAAACTCCTACTACCAGTGTATTCGAAAATCTATTCATAAGGTTGTTTCAATATATTCATCCGTTCACTTCCTCCACCGTTATCACATTTCAATTTTTTTTTTAGTTTCCTTCTGTCAACTTCTGGTAACTGGCAACAGAATATATCATGCTGTGTCGTTTTGCCCTGAAGATGGATGATTCTCGCCACCAAAACTGGTTTATATGTTCGACGGAATACCTTAATTAACTGTCTTGCTGTCTGTCTTACTCACAGAGTATCTTAATTTTAATATTATATTGGAATTTATTTAAATTTTTAATATAAGCTAATCATAATTAAAATATCCCTACGAAAAGCTTTGGACAAAAATACATAGTGGTTAAAACTCAACCAAACTTAGTAACAATAATCTTAAAATATATTGAAGGGATTTTACTAAAGTGCAGTCTAAAATCTCACCAGAGATTAATTTTCCATTGAAAAATGCAAAAAGGCAGAAAATATATGATATTTGATCTAAAATTAGCTGCTAAAATTGGTCAAACATGGCAGCAGGATTGCTATTGCTTTTATGGGACTACTTCACAAGCAGAACATGTTCAGCAATTCTGGGGCGTTATTCTTTTCTTATAAGAGAAACATAAATCATGTCTTGTTTTTGCTTATTTTCATCAATATTTCCATACTAAATTTTGATACACACTAATTGTACTCGTCTTTGCCATTTTCCAGCGCTGAAATAGGGATTATATAACAAATTTATATTTTAACTCATTCACTGCCTACGAGTTCTGGAGGGAATTTGTATCAAATTTGGCTCCATTGGATATCGCTATAGAATTTTTTAACATAGAACGTTTTCATAATAAAGACCTTTGTATGCTTATAATTAACTGATTAATTAACTTTGTATGCTTATAATTATTAATCATTATTCAAAATTAAAGTCATACACTTTAAAAACATTTCTGTATATTTGTTAAATAATTTTAAAAGTAGGATCGCAATAAAAGAACATTTAAATTTTCCATATTCTTATATCAGAAAAATTAAGTTTCATAAAGTTTTGAAAGTAACAAAATGAATACGCTTTTAAGAAAAATTTAATTTACGCTTGAGAAGTTCTTTTAATTATGTTGCCAAATACGAAAGTATTATTTTTCCATAATTACGTCTTCCTTTTAATGTAGTTTTTGCACCTTCTTCCTTATGATTTGCAACACTACTCCTGAAGCAATGATGCCATTTTGAATTAGTAAGAATTATATTTAATCTAGCCAGGGGGGAAGGGAAAGATTTAAAATTTGACAGATTTCGCGCGTCTCTAAAGTGCATATTGGAGTGATTGTGAAAAAGAAAAGACGCCGTTAAGTAAATGGTAGATCAGAAAAATATTGCTTCTTTTGATAACTCTTCGCCGCTGCTGCCTTGCAGGTAGCCTGGAAGCTCAAGATAAAATAACGCCCTGTGGGATCCAGTTGTGTAAAATTGCTAAAATATTTCTTAGAAATGCATAATTTAGTTTAAATTTGTTTCCCCATATCATCATCTACCTCTTGCTGAGCAGAAGTAACTGCAAAACTATGATCCAAATATTGGCCAAAGTGAGCACATGTTTGCTTCAAAAAGAATAATTCTTTAATAACACATCAGAGGATAATCAGCAACAGCCTTCAATTTAGGTAGCAAAATACAACCTCCTTTTTCATAACTGAAAAAATAGGACTTATGACTTTGGACTTAGAACAAGTAGAACCATACGAACGAATGCAAGAAGGCGCCAATCAATTGATAGTTGCATCACGTGACACAGGAAAAACATTGCTACCAAACGGAAAATAGAGAAAACAGAAAGAAGAAAGACTAGAGAAGAATAGATAACAACAGATTAATTTCACAACATTTTCGTAGTAAATAAGAAGTATATACTTGAGTACTCTGTGACAAAATAATTAGGAAAACTGGTATCCGAGGCTACGAGTGCTTTTTGTATAATTTTATTCTCATTTACCAACTGGTGTTTTTCGCAGTACTTTAAACGCATGGTTTTTGCAGATGATTGATGAAAATACATTTTTGCAACTTTCGATGCAGATTGTTTTCTCTAGTTTTTGCTTTACATTTTATGCTTTATTTTGTATTCTTTACTTAAAGATACTTTTACACAATATTTTTCCGCATGTTATTTTCATACACAAATTCTTATTAACTTCGCATTTCCCTTCTTATAGTTTCTTTTAACACCGTTAATTAGTTTGCCCTCGGCTCCCAGAGCATGTAGAGAGTTGACAGTCCGCATATAGTTCCATCTTGAACACTTTTCATTTGTTGAATTTTCACGCCATTATGTAACGTTGCAAACTTATTAACGCATGTGTTGACTATGCTTTTCGCTTTTATTCATGCATGCACATTATGAATTACGGTTCAGGGACTTCAGATGAAATACGTCCTCATTTCTTATGCGTCAGTAGTATATAGAGAGATATAAAGTGCCATATAGGTTTGAAAAATTAAGGTAAAAAATTGATAATTAAAAGAAAAAAAATAATTATGAGAAGGAAAAGTATTTCAATGTCCTTCCCTACTTAGCAGTGGAGCTGTGTAGGGAATAGAAAATAAATAATTTTAACCACATGTGGAAATTAACAATATTGAGGGTATAGGCAAATTTAGTTCAAAGCAGTGCTAAATAAATCTTAACATTATCCAAATTTGTTATTATGCAAATTTGTCAAAGGGAAATGTGGGTGTAGGCAGATTCAATTTAAAACAATGTTATATAGAACTTGACTCTGTCCAAAATTGATGCTATGTAAAATTGTCGAAATTATTTCGACTGCCTACACTTTCATTTCTCTCCTACAATTTTGCATAATATCAATTTTGGATGATGTAAAAATTATATAGTATTTTTTTTTCAAATAATCCTACATGCTCCTTAATTTGGATCACTTTTGTGTGGGATTAATAAAAAAACTCTACATTTCCGTACGCGACTCCTGCGCTAGGGAGGACATTGATAAGCGTGTTTTTCTCATAATTCTTTCTTTGTTTTTGACAATGTTTTTCAGCATGCTTTTGTTCTTCTATTTTTTTTTCAATGTCCAACAAAATAAAATAAAATTGCCAGACTTGATCAAAGACTTATTCAATACCATGCCGGAAACATTTAGAAAGGGAGAATAAAGTACATAGAGAGCCAACTATTACAAAATGCATTGTGTGTGGCATGCTTTAAATTAAAACAAAATACTTTTAATTGGGTTATTCAAACATTAAGTAACAAAGGCAAACACTCAACTTCAATATTCATTGTGAGCCTATTGATTGTGAAATATTAAAAACCTATCGTCCCTTGATAATGTATTTTAAAAAAGCAATCTAATAATGTACGGCATTTATCGTGTAAGCGCATGTTTTGTGAATAATACTTTACAAGTATTGATATTAATAATATAAACACCTTGATTTATCTGTCTAACTATCTATATCTGGGTAACACTGCTACTAAATGTTGATAAACGTGTTTCAATCACGGATAAACATTTAATCTGGAAATTTACGAACGTATGACATCAGATACTGAAAGTGAATCCATGATGTGGGCAGCCCGTTCTTTACATAATGCAATGACTTTACTTCTTTCACAGCAAAAAACTGCGAGGAAACCATGGAGCTTTATGAGCGTATGACATCAATTACTGAAAGTGAGTCCATGATGTGGACGGCCCGTTCCCTACAAAATGCAATGACTTTACTTCTTTCGCAGCAAAAAATTGCGAGGAAACCATGGAGCTTTATGAGCGTACAACATCAATTACTGAAAGTGAATCCATGATGTGGGCGGCCCGTTCTTTACATAATGAAATGATTTTACTTCTTTCACAGCAAAAATCTACGAGGAAACCATGGAGCTTTATGAGCGCATGCCATCAATTACTGAAAGTGAGTCCATGATGTGGGCGGCCCTTTCCCTACAAAATGCAATGACTTTACTTCTTTCACAGCAAAAACTGCGAGGAAACCATGGAGCTTTATGAGCGTATGACATCAATTACTGAAAGTGAGTCCATGATGTGGGCGGCCCGTTCCCTACATAATGCAATGACTTTATTTCTTTCACAGCAAAAACTGCGAGGAAACCATGGAGCTTTATGAGCGTATGACATCAATTACTGAAAGTGAGTCCATGATGTGGGCGGCCCGTTCCCTACATAATGCAATGACTTTATTTCTTTCACAGCAAAAACTGCGAGGAAACCATGGAGCTTTATGAGCGTATGACATCAATTACTGAAAGTGAGTCCATGATGTGGGCGGCCCGTTCAATACATAATGCAATGACTTTATTTCTTTCACAGCAAAAACTGCGAGGAAACCATGGAGCTTTATGAGCGTATGACATCAATTACTGAAAGTGAGTCCATGATGTGGGCGGCCCGTTCAATACATAATGCAATGACTTTATTTCTTTCACAGCAAAAACTGCGAGGAAACCATGGAGCTTTATGAGCGTATGACATCAATTACTGAAAGTGAGTCCATGATGTGGGCGGCCCGTTCCCTACATAATGCAATGACTTTACTTCTTTCACAGCAAAAACTGCGAGGAAACCATGGAGCTTTATGAGCGTATGACATCAATTACTGAAAGTGAGTCCATGATGTGGGCGGCCCGTTCCCTACATAATGCAATGACTTTATTTCTTTCACAGCAAAAATCTACGAGGAAACCATGGAGCTTTATGAGCGCATGCCATCAATTACTGAAAGTGAGTCCATGATGTGGGCGGCCCGTTTCCTACATAATGCAATGACTTTACTTCTTTCACAGCGAAAAACTGAGAGGTAACCATGGAGTTTAACGTATAGTATGACATCAGATACTGAAAGTGAGACCATAATCTTCTTTTATTTCTTAACATTTTATAAATTTTTATTTGAGACATATGACTCAATTCGGTGAACAAACTCAACAAAAGCAGGAAACCTTCTTGCGTGTTTTTTGCTTATTACTTATAGGGTAGAATGCCCGCGGGTATCACTAGTAAATTATATGTAATTAAAAATATGTGTGCAGCACATGGATTCCATTTCATTCCGTAAGAAATTCTTTGAATATTGTTCCAATTATTTTATTTTCATTTTCATTTATATCTATGTTAAAAAACGGCAGCAAAAAATAAAATGCAGAAATTTGTTTGCAAAATAAAATCACCGATTTATATGCACGTAAAAATCCAAGTAAAAATAATATTATACTTTAAGTACACTTCAGTGAATTAGTTATACACAAAATTATTTATTGGAACATGCTAAATCCACGATGCTGTTAAAAAATTGATCACATAATATTGCATATGAAACGCCTATCTTTTAATAGCACTTAATACATTCTTAAGATATCTGTATACCTTTAAAACCGAATTTTGGTTGAAATATCGGTTGTAAACTTTTGCTGTAATTTTAAAATTTATTCTTTAAATTCCGTTTTAATTTTGTTCCTACCTTATTTACAACCAGAGATACAGTCATTTTAATATCATTGCTATCGCTTTTGAGATCCGGAAGCACTCTTCGGCAAACCGGAAGCCTGTGAAAATGTTATTTTTTTTTTTAGAATATTTACATTGACGTTTTTCAGAGGACACATTAACATAAGATTCAATGAAAAAAAATCATGCACAGAAATTAAAACTTTAGTACTTTTAAAATATTTAAAATGTATCTGGAACATAATTTTGGCTGCTTTGTTTCAATAATCCGGTATGGCACTAAAACAAGTAATTCAAAATCTAATGTTTATATTGGTTTTCATGATTCTTTGTATATTACGCTCCACTATGCAAATTGATTATTACTTTCCTTATATACATAATTTATAAGGAAAGTATTGTGACGGGGTCGAAAATTCGAATTCGAGTTTTCGACGGGAGAGCACGTTTCAAGCATTCCTGATCACGAATCAAACATTTTTGAAGTGATGTCTGTGTGTGTGTGTCAGTGAGTTTGTGGAGACGATAATTGAAGAACGCATGGACCGATTCCAACGAAATTTGGTACAAAAATCACAATCCGTAAACACTGGAAGCCTATTGTTTTTATACGCAATCGAATGTTCAGAACGCCCCTAAATTTTCGAGTGAAATGTTGAAAAAATCGTCAAAAAATCTAAACCGCTAATAATGTTACGCAAAACAACATTTCTTATGTAATTTTTCATTAGAAAACGATTGACATAAATTTTAGAACGCAGGCTAACATGAACCGTTCTTGAAATATTTTGCATTTTTCAAAAAAATTATCAAAAAGTTATATAAAATAAAAAAAAATTTCTCATTGAGAAACATGTTCACTTTTCATATGTAATACCATGCGATAAATTTGGTGACATCATTCTCGTGGAACTAGCTCGTTCTATTCATTGAAAAAGATACTTTGAGTAATACTTTTGTATTTGAACGCCAATAGTCATTTATCCAATAATAAGAATAACTTATTTCTCCGTCCATAACGCTTGGAGAGATTTTGGCGACAAATTTGGCGGAATGTCGCCAACTTGGCGACATTTTTAATTGTTGCCAAATTAACAAAAATCTCGCCAAATTGATAAAAATGACGCTAAATCAATGAAAATGACGACTAATTGAAGAAAATTCAATATCTTGGAAAGAATATAAGTATCTACTATAAGAATAACATTTTTTTAACTGTAAAAGTAATAAATTCATTGCATTATATAAGGAAAGTCGTGTGTTGCCCACATGATATTTTTTTTCTTTGTGATTATTTTCTTATATTAATATGAATAAAATTGTACAAATGTAATTTAAACGCCAGTTTTAAGGTAATCCTTTGTCGTTTAAAACTCGATACTATCTGAATAATAAAGCAATGAAAACCTACAATAGAACAATTTGAAAATCCCCATGCAAATAAAAAACTGTTTTAATTGAGAAAGATAATCTAAGGGTATTTTATACATTAATGTAAGTAACTTTTAGTGAGAAATGTGTTCTTATATTTTTGAATTTTTTTCAAAACCCAATTTTTTTTACCTTTTCCTTTTATCCAAAACATCAAATATCGTAAAGTTATTTGTGAAATACCTAGAAATGTTATACTAATATTTTTAGAATGTATATGGCGGATTTAGACTATGCTTAGAGTTATACAGTATTTGTATGATGTTTTATACTTATATAAATTGTAAATTACAATTTTTATTAGGATATTTTCTATAAGTTATTATAAAAAAATCTGTATCTTCACATCTATTTAGAATATTACCCAGGGAATAGTCTAAATTCCAGAGAAGATTGTTGTTATTAAAAAATATACAAAATAATAATTATCAGACTGTTTTTAAATTACCATGTTTTACAAAAGTGTTATTTTTCAGAATTTTTACCCTAATTTTCTTCCTAAATACGAAAATTATAAATAACTAAATTCTATTTAAGTTTTTCCATGCTTTCAGCCATTTTCTATTATAAAATGAAAATTTAGAGACGAAATGTAATTTTCAAAGTATCTGTATACGTATATCTTAATGTTATATAATATTTCATAATTTTGCTAAAAATATGTGCAATATTTCAAAGATGGTTGATGCCACAATATGATAAATTATGTTTAACGCGACTGTTTATTGAACGTGAACTTGATTGACTGTCTTGAACTTTCTTACTGAGGAAAAGGAAACATTCGTAAGGGGGGGGGGGTTGAATTTTCGACTGCATTTATAAGCAATAATGTTTTAATATTTACTGAGGAATTTGGTATCAATGGTACCAAATTTCATTCAATCCATTTGCTCATGAGATACAATGAAAAAATCTACTACGTCAGTTTTAAAAAACTCACAAGAAAATCTCCTTTCTTCAGTCCAGTTTTTGCCGGTAGTGTGGAATACAAGCAAAACAGAAAAACAGGAAAATTGTAACTTCAGAAGGCTGGAAGTTAAAATATGTAACACATAGGTTATGCTTGGCAAGTTTACTAAAACATCCAAAGTCAAACTGCTAAATCACACCCTCAGCTACTGGTCCTAGTTTTAAGGTCCTATAGTGCACAGGCGTATTGAATTCACTTCGAACAGAAAGCAACAGCGTTCGATGAAAACAAAAATGGCGCAGAATTAAGCCTAGCATAGTGAAATTTCCAGAATAGGCTGTTGAAAAGCGGGAAGAAGGGCAAAAACATTTATCTTTTTCACATATTTTCCGAGGAACGGAATATATTTTCTGTAGGAGGTGGCGAAACGAGTGGGGGCAAGTTGGGAGGCAAACAACTGAGAACCATTCCGGCAGTTCATGCTAGATTGCTTTGAGAAAAACGCGGCATACGAAGAAGAGAGAAGGGGGAAAAGCAAAAGAAAATCCCGGTTCTTGGTTGAAAAATAAAGGGGATCTTTAATTTCGCGGCTGGAGATTTTTTCCCTATTTCTCCCCCTAAAAAAATGTGGAGGGGGGTTCTTAAAAATGGGATCCTTAATTAAAATTTATGTCATTGAAAGCAAACAACGAAATGCCGGAAATGTAATTTTGAACTACCTTAGCCGGTACTTGATGTAATGTGCCTGACATATTTCTGGACATTTTTCTAAGCTTTTTTTTTCTCTTTGTTGTCGTCCCAGGTAAAATAAGGGGCTTATATTAAATGCCAGGCCAAAAAAAAAAGAGAAAAAACAAACCCTCCAATTTAAGAGGTCGTTCCATTAAATACAGGCAGGATTTGCTGAATTTGCTTTATCCTTCAAAGTGAAGGGTGTATAATGTTTAATTGTAAGCATTTGTATTTGTTTAGAATAACAATTTTTTTGAGTTGATGTGTTTACAAACGGTATTTTTTTTGTCCTGTGACTGTTTAAAGTATTCTTATGCATGTTTTTAAAATGTTTGTATAATTAAAAGAGAGAAAGCACCTGTTGCCCTTGACGTTTAAGCGGTGTTTCATTTTTTGCAGAAAATTGGAAGAAAAAAAGTCAGCATTGTCTTTTTTTGACAAAAATACATCATTCCAAAAGACTAATTGCGTATCACTAATAACTTAAGTGGAAGCTTTACAACTTAATGAATATTCTGGTAAATAATTCATAGAAGATTGTGAGTGACACTCCAGAATGCCGAAGAAGAAAAAAAGGCTCTTATGTTATGGTAAATGTTGACAGAAAATCACACATTTGTTATGTTGAATGAAAGAACAATATTGAGTTAAGCACCAGTAGACAACAAACTATGTAATATCCTGATTCCAACGTAACGGACGAAGTAACTTAATGTTACAACAGTTTGTAATAACTTCTTAAATATTAAAATTAGTGTTATGCCCATTTGATTAAAAATAATATTTTCTATATAACTAGACAGCCTGATACTATAAAACGTTCCAAGGAATAATGAAACAGCTATAATGCGAATAGATTTGAAATTATCGTATGAGTTTTCAGAAATTCTAAAGAAAGTAACTGAACTTGCAAGGTCATAATAATTTATTTATTATTTTTTCCCTCATTTGCAGCAAATTATGATTTTACTGTAAACTAACAAGTTATCAGATCTTCAGGGTCAGTGACCAATCACTGTGCAGGTTGACAAGTGTGCGGATTCTTCTTGGGATGGAATAAAGATTTTTGGCAGACCACATTCTAGGATTGAGTCCCGTGTGGTGAGACGTGTGGATGAGATTCCCAATTTCCAGATCGTCGACGGTTGTTAGTCTTGAAAAATTATCTTGCGCGGTTCACATGGATCCTATGTAATTGTTCTGTCCTATGTAATATAGTTTTTATCGTAGCTTTCTCTTGGGTTGATCGATTTGTATGTGCTTGTATTCCTGTGTAATTTCGGTATGTTACGCTATCTATGTATAAATCGCATGCTTTACATATATTTATTCATGCTAGAAGCCATGTATTTTAGTAAGAATAAATATGTTATATACCTTTTACCTTTGTGTATATATATGTACAAATTCCCTGAACGTTAAGTCTTTTGATTGTTTGCTTTTCAGCAAGACAGAAATTATAAATAAGTCACTTTAGGTTAAGAAAAAGTCGCCCTTACAAGTTTCACACATTACTGATGATGGTTAACTACTGGTGGAAATTTGTGGACAGTGGCACATAACTGAATAAAATGTATATAGAAATTGATACATAAAAGTGTATTGAAATAAAGCTATCAGTAAATTAGGTTTACGCTTGTTAGAGCTCTTATTAATGTTGAAACTTTGCAAAACATGTGGTCATGAATGAAGCCAGTTAAGCCACTCAGATATAAAGGATAGTCATAATATATACCTCGATACAGATAGATCACCGATAAATGATGTTGTATTTTCAGTGTGAATCTAAGCTTTGAAAATAACCCCTATCAGGGGTATTTGTAACTGTAATTAAACACCCAGTGATTCAGTCAAACAGTATAAATTAGGCATATAAAATAAACAGTGAATTTTAATAAACCATATAGATTACAATATGTATTTAGGACAAATAACATGCTAACACATAATCAATCCTGCGTTAAATTCTTTTAATTTCAATGGCAATACCTATCTAAACCATATTTCTGTCATTATGTAAGAAAATAAACTAATTGGCTCAAAAAGAGTAATTAGATTAAATTATGATTAATTACGTTGCTTTCCACTAAGATTTAAGATAAGCTTTCCTTACCGCAAGTATAATTTTATTTCTGCCTCCTATGTAAATACATTATATAACGTAGTCTAAATATTTCTATTTAAGTATTTCTTCGTATAAATTAATTCAATTAGGCAAATATTTATGCTTATCTTATATTCTAAGTCAGCTTGTAATTAAATCAGAATACTGCTATATAACTCTTTTCAATTAAAGAAGTACTACTTCCGTATAAATAGTCATTCTTTAATAACATATATAATTAACTCCTTCTTTTGAAAATTTGCTTGGCTTATGGAAAATCACAGCTTTGATTTCCAGAAAAGCAGCACCTTTGTGTCAAACCTTACTTCTTTTGCTTTAAGAAGTTTCCTATCTTTCCCCAATTCTATAATAACTAGCTTATTGTTTATCGAAGTATTTCTTTTTATTTAAACTGACAATCGTCCCTATTAATTCAACCACAAAGCCCAAACTTTCTGCTTAAAAGAACATGTATGGGGAAAACGGGGATAAATTCTCCGCAAATATGTCGAGCTAACCTTCTTCAAAACTCCAACACTTACATTACAATCTTTTCATAACCAGATGCGACAACTTCTGTGAAAAAAATAAAAACTGTCGCGTTTTCCCGCCCAAAAATTCCTCGACACCGTTATTCTAAATCTCCATTTGATCCGTCAACAATTGCTCTGCCATCTTCTATGCTTTTAATCCGTTACGGTTACCAAGGAGATGCATCACTGTACGGACAGCACTTAATCAAAACCGATTTAATTTATCGCTTGGGTTGGAGTAGCTAGCGAAGGGTTTTAATTACTTTCGAAAACTATTAATCGGAAGAATTTTGTTGCTTGCGCTGAGCCCACTATTTTTATTTGTTTATTATTTGGGGGAGGAAGCGAGGAATTGTTTTTCGCACTTTTGGACGGGGTGGGCTTGCTTTCATTTTAACGCCTGGTGGACTCGGTGGCGCTAATTTCTACCATTTTACTCACGCTTCGTTCGGTCAGGATTTATTTTTCCAAGGAAGTTATTTTTTCCTACTTTTAGCAGCAGTAGAGAACTTAATACCTTTTTAGAGAAAATATAGGGCTTTCGATAAAGTTTATCTCATGAAATTGAGCTAAAAAAATAAATTTACTTATGAAGATCATCTTAGCTTTATTTATTTGAATACCAGCACGAATTAAAATACAATATTTCCTCGATAGAGCCAATAGCCACCAAAGGGTAATTATATTTTTCATACAGGGGTAATTCGTGATAGTACTTGATCCTTGATTGAAAGTGCAGGTGCTGGAATTTTCATGTTGTCAACTTTAATCATTTTAATTTTACAATCAAAAGGAATTCGCGTACAGAAGAGGGATTTAGTTTTTTAAGAAAAACGTAAATTATGAAACGTATGGGATATCAAAATATTTGTCAAAATCTGTGGAGACCCATTAGCTATTGTGGCAACCAAAATCAAATAGAGTTAAAGTTTAACTTTATAATTAACATTAATTTAGTATTATTATTTATTTATTCTTAAATTAAATTAATTTGACATGACCGTTATTCTCATATAGTGGAATTAATGTACATTATTTGTTGTGCCGCAATAAACCCTCCAATTATTTTGACTTTTTGTGTGAGTCCTGAAAAGAATTATTAATTAATATAAAAAGGTTAGACCAATTTAAACTTAACAATAACATTTATTAAAGACACAAAATACCTATTCAATTCCAATAAATTAACTACTCTGCTAATTAATTATTTATTAAGATAGAATGTGAGAGGGGAGCACGCGAGACCCTGAGCCATATACCTAACGTACTTAATAACCTGTGGATATTTGAGGAACACATACCTTCAATTTGGGCCTTTGCAATAGACCATAATGCTTGCAAATATTTGGTTGCACTGAACACATCCTAGATTTCCCTTATTTGGGATCTTCCACGCAATATTCTGCTTCTTTAGTATTGCCGTTCTATCATAATGGCAGGCACGCCCCCGCCCAAGTCATAACGTCGCAGTCGGTGCACACATCTTATTTCAGTCAAAACTCATAATCGTGTCCTAAGTCAAAATCCAACTGTTTCGTCAAAGTCTGATCTCCATCTCTTTTTGTCAAAGTCTGATCTCCATGTCATTTCGTCTGCATCTCCTCTCGTTCTCTCTTAGGCTGTGGTTCCTTCGGTGGTGGTGGGGGGAGGTAGCTCTGCCTTTACTTCTTTGGCGTTCATTGGTTCTTCTTTACCCAATTGCACTATTGCACATTTAGTATGGCCCAGCTCAGCCCCTCTGGTATTACACCCCTAAATTTATAGTCTTTTGACCTTAAAGTTCAAGTCCTCATAAACCCTGGTGCCAGCCAGACTATAGCCTTGTTTGCCGTTCTGGGCATCATGAATACTCACATAAAATTGTCTCATCAAATGTGAGAACACTTTTTGGTCTCACAGCTATAACAATTTTTTTTGTCATAGTTATGAGCATATAAACAAATAAGTTATGTAGATGGTAAAACGTTTTTACCGTTTTCCATACAGGGACAATTAATTACAGTAAGCGATCATTGATTGATAGTGCAGGTGGAAAAATTTGTATGTTGTCAACTTTAATCATTTTAAATTTACTAACAAAATCAGTCCACGTATGTAAGTGGAATTCGGTTTTTTAAGAATAACATAAATTACAAAACTAAAAGATGCCAAACTAACTGTAAAAATCTATGCTGACACTAGATTTTGAAAGTTATAATTTTTTTCGTAGTTATGAGTATGTAAACAGAGAAAATGGCTAGGTGGTGAAACATTTTCTGGTTTAAACTCGTGCAAACTTACCCCAGGCTACCATATGTAAAGGATCGTATTTTGAAATGGGACTGTTTAATGGTGTATTTATTTAGCGATTTGACGAGGATAATTGTAAGAGCATGGTATCAGGAGAAATGGACTCAGGGCGCTGCCACTGAAATTTATTTAACTTCTTTGAATTTTTTTAAACTTTTTATTTCATTTAATTGTGTTCATTACAATATAAAATATAGATTTGCATCGGGATTTTAAAAAATTATGAAGGCTTACAATCCAACTTATTTGCTTTTAATGATAATTTTTACTATAATTGTTTTGATTTAGTGAACGGAGAAGAAATTCGGTAATTCAGCTGTACCAAGTTTATCTGTACCTGATTGACCGAGTTGGATGACCTGATTGACCGAGAAGGAGTGATTACCCCGCCAAGGGGAGGTAAGGAGTCGCCAAGGGGGGATAAGGCATGCTTGTCGCCAAGTCTGGGTAAGGAGTGATAAAATTTCCTATTGTCATCCTGCGATACATTATGTAATGCTAGAAATCGAAAATAAAATAATTGATATAAATGAGAAATGGTGGCAGCAGGGTGAATGCGGGGGTGTGAATATTCCCACGTTAAGCCAATTGTCGGTAACCGAGATGGCGACGGTGTGTCTGCATACCAAAGAGAAGGCACGTAGACAGTCCAGCAGAAGAAAAAGGTATAAATGTAAAGCCAAGCAGGGGTCAAGTCAGTTTCATTTTTGAAGAGAAAGCTTCAGTAGCAGTGAGATTTTCTGTGAGTGCCTCTGATGTATGGATGAGTTCGGAGGAGAGCTCGCATGTACGTTTGGTGTTAAAAAAAGTGTAAATTGTGGAAAAGCTTCGGTGCGCTTCTTCAAGGTGTTGTTGTTGTTGAGACCAAGACCGTCCGACCTACCAGAAAGGTGTAAGGTAACTGTTTGGACGGCCGGGAAGTGCCACCCAATTTAGACCGGAACCTAGTGGAGGAGGCATCCACAGGGACCGTACCTTCCTTGCCCTACCACCAACCTCTCGGAAGGACTTACGGACCCACATGTTTAATATGATCGTACTCCGCATGAACACGGCGGTATTTGTGGCAGCGTGCAATTCGAGCGCGCAAACCACCGGGCTACCGCGCCCGAAATGTGCCAACAGTACGCGATGTTCCCAGGTGGTTACCCACCTTCTTCAAGGTGTGAAAGACCTTATCAGGTACCGTATAATTAGAATTATATGAGGATGTTTTCAAAAATTGTGTTTAAAAAAAACCTAATTAATTCGTCCCACCATGTGATCCAACCAAAATATTAATTATCTGGCATTACATCCCACAAACCACTTTTATATGTATTCGAATAGAATGATACTTCTATAATTTGCCAATTTTAAGATTGCAAGATAATTATGTAATGAAATAAATGTTGTTCCTTTCCTGTTAATCTTTTAGTTCTAACTTAGTTATCCCGTTATGCAAAATTTAGGTGGGTTTTGCGGCCAGCAACGCAATGCATATAACAGTGAGTATTAGGGAATTTTTTACATGTATGGTTAATCTACTAATTAATAATTAATTATTTAACTGCATTTTACGATAGAGTAAATATATATAAAAATAAGAATAATCGTCCCAAACAAACGGCACACATTCTGCCAGGCATTCCTCAATTGTTGCTCCCGATCTACTACATTTCGCGGTGCCCTATCTTGCGGCCCAGCATGTCCCATACATGCTCGATTGGCGAAAGGTCTGGTGACCTTGCTGCCCAAGGAAAGGTATCAACAACACGGAGACAGTCCACAGATATGCGACTCGTATGTGGCATGGTATTCTTGTGGGGAAATGACCACAGAATGACGTGCCATGAAGGATAGCGCAAACGGGAGCAGGATTTCATCAACATATCGTTGAGATGTTAAAGTTGTACGCAAGATGACTGGGTTCGACCTGCTGTCGTAAGGGATAGCACCCCACACCATCACACCATGGGTATTGGCTATGTGGTTGTTGTTGTTGAAACCGAGACCGTCCGACCTACCAGGCTATGTGGTTGTGTAACACAAAGGCTGATTGGGACCGCTGGCCCTGGCGCTTCCACACACGTGCCCGATGGTCATCTGCTGAAAGACTGAAGCGTGATTCATCGCTGAACACTAGGCGATACCAGTCTTCTGGAAGCCATGATCCTCGGCTACGACACCACTCCGAACGACTCTGTCGATGTTGTGGAGTTATGGACAGACGTCTTAAATGCTGCCATGAGCGTAACCTCACCTCAATCAAGCGCCGTGAGATGGTGGAAGGTACCACTAGTGGTATGGAAGGGGTTCTAGCACGTTGGATGGCGGATAAAGATGCCGTTGGGCCTGTTCGGGAATGTCGCACAATCATCCAATCTTGCCTTGCATTCGTGCAACTCGGCCTTCCAGAGCCATCATTCTGTCGATGAGTTAGTTCTTTGCAGCAACCATTGCTGTCAGCACCTTTGAACAGCAGTGTCCGTTCGGTGCAGGTGGCAGCCTATTACTCGATATAACCAACCAGCTTCACGCATCCCGACAATACGTCCACGTTCGAACTCGTCTAATTGCTTATAAGGTCTTAGGCAACCTAGTAACGGCATTATTGTCTATTTCTCCACGGATCTGCAACTCCGATAACGAATAAAGATAAACCGTCTACATTTTAACCTGTTTTATAGGATGCTAGTTGAGCAGTAGAAACGCGCGCTATGACCGAAGTTAACACTCATTGGCCATGCAAATGTAATCATTTGCATACTTGGTACAAAGGAATTTGTATGCTAAATTTCGAGAGGCTTTTTTTTTAGGGGTGCTTCGTTTTTTTGCAACTTTTGCAAATTCTGCAAGCAGGCATCTTATAAGCATAGTTTCCTTTCTATCGCGTTGGGGATTGACAAAAATTCTTTAAAATGCTGGAGAGGGGGGTTCACAATGTTTCAATTTTAACCGATTTTGCAGCACCTAAAAATGTTAAACAATATCATTTGGTCCTATACGAAACAGTGCTTTTCAACGGCATTTCCTACTATCAACAAGTTTGTAGTATACCGAGGGCCGACAGTTGTTAGCGTTAGTACATCAGCGTTAGTCGATATTTATCTTAATAAATTTTTAAACTGGAACTCACATACTGAAAGATCTATTTTATTTTCGTTACGTCGATGACATATTAATCGGATTTAAATGTCCTGATTTCCAACGATATTTTAGTTTTTGCCCAGAAACATTAAAGTTAATAGAAACGCCACACAATTTTTATGATAGTTTAAATTTTCTAGAATGTATTGATTCTGATAATAATAAAACTTTCTTTGGAATATACGATAAAATAAAATATTTTGATTTCGAAATAAATTGCATAGCTTCTTGGAGTTCAAGCCTACATAAAAATGTGTTCAGACACATAGTTTTTAATCACTTAACTCGAAGTCAAAAATTAAACTCTAAGACAATAGACCGGGATAATAGTGTCAAAGTTTTTTTTTTTTTTTACAGAAGCAAAGAAACAGAGATATCCTCCAAGGTATTTAAGTGATATCGCAATGGGTTTTTTCAACGTAACTATAACTGAATGTCATTCCAGATTTTTTACCAATCAGCGGTATAAATAAGACGCAGGAGGATGGATACATTTTTGTATGTATCTCGTTCCCAGATAGTACGTTCAGGTATGGTATTTGTTTTGGTATATTTTTGGTCAAGTGTTTTTAAATTCCGGTTGAAATTTCTTTTCAAGTGGATTTATTGTTTATGGTTGTTTTCAGTCAATGATAATTGGCAGGTGAAGTACCGGATCCCGGGAGTATTGCCACGGTGTAAAGCATGCTTAACCGGTTAGTGGGGGTCACACACACCCGGCCAATTTTCGGTACTTTGTTTATTCTTGTATTGTATTTACATTTTTTCCATTTGGAGAAATATATATATATATATATATATATATATATATATATATATATATACATATATATATATATATATATATATATATATATATATATATATATATATATATATATATATATATATTTATATATATATATTATATATATATATATATATATATATATATATATATAAATATGTATATATAAATATATATATATATACATATATATATATTTATATATACTTATATATATATATATATGTATATATATATATATATATATATATATATATATATATATATATATATATATATATATATGTACATATATATATATATATATATATATATATATATATATATATATATATATATATATATATATATATATATATATATATATATATATATGTACATATATATATATATATATATATATATATATATATATATATATATATATATACATATATATATATATATATATATATATATATATATATATATATATAAAGGTAAATGGTTTTGGAAATAGACTTTGTTGGTAAATGGTTTTGGAAATAGACTTTGTGGTAAATGGTTTTGGAAATAGACTTTGTTATAATTGTTCTATTAAGTGTCAATATTTAAAGTCTTCTTTAAGTAGAAGCTATGTAATTTTGCTCATTTATACTAGTGAACATATTTCAAACAATATTTCAGACATATTTCAAACATTTACTGTTGATGAATTTTGATAGGGCTGGATCTCGACAATTATATCTTATATTTGTTTGTGTATGATGTCTGTTTACATCTTAAAATTTGATACATTCGTATTCTATTTTGCAATATACCGGCTCTCCGGGAGTGTTTTCGCGACGCAAAGCATGCTTAACCGGGGTGAGGGGGTTACAACTCCCCCCGGCCATCTTTTGGTATATTGTTTCCATCCATACACCTCTTTTCTTTTTGAAAATATTTTTAATCCTCCTTTTAGTGCAGCTTAGCGCCTTTTAAGTGTGATTTCCGATGATTTTATAATATTATATTTCACGGTATTTTCATATTATATATATATATATATATACAAACAATATATATATATATAATATATATATAGACAATATCATTTCAATTTTGTTAGAAAATATTCGATATCTAGAAACAACTTGTGGACGTATATGGAATTTTATTATCAATTTAAGTGAAAATAACTGCAATACAGAAGATAAAAACACTAATATAGACATCATTCTGGATTTAATTAAACTCAGAGCCGCAAAATATAATATAGCACTTGAACCAAAATATCAAATTAACAAATCAAAAGAATTTTTTATCACAACATTTAAGAATAAAATGTTCGAAAATATTCCATTCAACCATATATTACATAATATAGAAGAACGTCTTCCTTTGCCTAATCTAAATATTAAGATATCCTATCGCTTTGTAAGAACCAACGGAAGAAGATTATTCAACTACAATAAATTATGTAAAACTGTGTCTTCATTTAATATTGAATCCTGTCAATGTCATAAAAATATACATTGTGATCCCTACCACAAGCATATAATTACTGGAAACTTAGATTTTATAAAAGATAATAAACTCAAAAACTTATTACAACTTGGTACTAAGTACCGAATACAAGAATTTAATAATATTTATAATGAATTTAATTACGATCTGGAAACCTTCATATACAAGATGGCAGTCAAACACAGTATACCTGTACAAACTTTTAACGCATGGAAATATGCCTTTTACAGTGCTTTTTGCCAATTCTACCCGAGAAGAAACAAGGATTCAGGAGGTTCTCGATTTCCGTCTTCAATCAAACATTTTAATGAAGAATTCGTAATGACATACACCGACAAAATCGTATCGAATTTTGCATTCACGTGTAAAAAATTCTATGTCGATACTTTAACACAATGCTATAAGGATAGTGCCATGTATACCTTAATTCCTAGCAACGAATCAATCATCACTAATAGAATAAAAGCACTGTATAAAAGAATTGGTATGGATATTAAATCAGTAAAATTTCCATACTTGATTCTTATTCCCAAGTTACACAAAAAACCAGTCAAGTTCCGTACTGTAACAGTGGGATGCGGATCGTACCTGGAACAAGCAAATAAAAAACTTCTGAAATTACTCCAATATGTTATAACTGATATTAAGAAGCAAAACTCCATAATGTTAAAAAACGGACAGGAATTGATAGACCGACTGAAATTTTGCCATAAAGATTTGAACTTCAGAAGCTACGATTTCCGGGATCTGTTTAATAACATCGATTTAACAAACCTACAAATGATCTTGAAAGAATTACATGAAGAATATAATTTAAAACCATATATAACTCTCAGAAGATATTTGGATTTGATTGAGTTAGTATTGAATGAAAACATACTATATGACGGTACGCATTACTACAAACAGGTCAAAGGCATACCCATGGGTGGTGCATGCTCATCAATATTGGCGGATATTTATCTATCCAAATATGAAAGAGGAACCCATATATTATCGGAAATACCTTATTTCCGTTATGTTGACGATGTGATATTAGGGGGTTATGCAAACACCCCTGACATAGATTTTGCATTCTACCCAAGGGAATTAGACTTAATTGAAAACCCGATCAATGAGGATGGATCGACAGACTTCCTGGACTTGTCAATAAGAAAACACCAACAGTATGGAATTTATACAACCATACACGACAAGAGAAATCCATACAATATCAAAATTAATAATATTATTGATTGGAATTCAAACCTCACTAAAAATATATTCAGAAATATTATTGTCGGTTACTTCAGAAGAAACAGAAACTACAGTACTTTTAAAAAAGACTGCATTCATGAATGTAATAAAATAATAAATGATGCATTAAAAAGAAATTACCCTAGGTATTTTTTACAACATTATTACTATTCCTTTTTCAAAGAAAGAAATTGTACATTGTTTGATTCTAAATGAGAATTCTTAATCATATATATTTTCATATCTGCGATCCTATCATCATGAAGTCTTTTCGCGCATGTGCGACTTTCCCTTATAAAATGTTGTGTTTTCATGCTGGATAGTAAGGTGTATCTCTTCCATGCTTGGTTCCATCTTTGCTCTTTTGTCCGTTCGGGTGCTTCTGTCTTTGCACATGTGGGAGATTGACCATTGAGTTACATTGGTGCCGTGAGCGTTGCCCGGGTCGTAAAAGCTGCTTTAAGCGGGAAAGGGGTGTCGCAATCCACCCCTGCCATTCTATGCAAATCATATGGTCACTCCTGTTCTCGCTTATTTTTTCTTCTTGTTTATATCCTTATATATATATATATATATATATATATACATATATATATATATATATATATATATATATATATATATATATATATATAAAGGTAAATGGTTTTGGAAATAGACTTTGTTGGTAAATGGTTTTGGAAATAGACTTTGTGGTAAATGGTTTTGGAAATAGACTTTGTTATAATTGTTCTATTAAGTGTCAATATTTAAAGTCTTCTTTAAGTAGAAGCTATGTAATTTTGCTCATTTATACTAGTGAACATATTTCAAACAATATTTCAGACATATTTCAAACATTTACTGTTGATGAATTTTGATAGGGCTGGATCTCGACAATTATATCTTATATTTGTTTGTGTATGATGTCTGTTTACATCTTAAAATTTGATACATTCGTATTCTATTTTGCAATATACCGGCTCTCCGGGAGTGTTTTCGCGACGCAAAGCATGCTTAACCGGGGTGAGGGGGTTACAACTCCCCCCGGCCATCTTTTGGTATATTGTTTCCATCCATACACCTCTTTTCTTTTTGAAAATATTTTTAATCCTCCTTTTAGTGCAGCTTAGCGCCTTTTAAGTGTGATTTCCGATGATTTTATAATATTATATTTCACGGTATTTTCATATTATATATATATATATATATACAAACAATATATATATATATAATATATATATAGACAATATCATTTCAATTTTGTTAGAAAATATTCGATATCTAGAAACAACTTGTGGACCCTATTACGAAAAGTTTGCTTAGAAAGGGATTTTTTTACGTTCCTCCCTAGTATCTAGATATAGAAAATATTCGATATCTAGTTTCCCTAGTTTCTAGATATAGAAAATATTCGATATCTAGAAACAACTTGTGGACCCTATTACGAAAAGTTTGCTTAGAAAGGGTTTTTTTTACGTTCCTCCCTAGTATCAACGTTGCAGTATTCTTTGAAGAGTAACGATTACCTTTCAACCATACAGATGAGATTTATCTTTGTTTTATATAAAGTCCTTAATTTCAACAATTATTGTAAGTTTGACGACCCTGTGGAATCATTTTAAAAACCAATAACAAATTTGATTTAGAAAATCGCTAAATATATATATAAATGGGCATTTTTGATACGGAATTTTACTATATGAATCATAAATAAGACGGTTAATAAGTGACACAGAAAAACTTGGTGGTTTATTTTCTGACTCGTTTTCCTCGGTGTTTATATGCCAGTTAAAACAGAGTTCCCCGTATATTATGTTTCCCGCTTATAACGTTTTTGTGTCGATTCCTCAATGAAACGAAAAACCGGAGCACCGCTGTAGTAACAAAATTACAAAATGCCATTAATTTATTTTCATTGGAATTTAATTACTATATTTAATGTTAATTGCATCCTTGTTATTATATTCAGCATAAAACTTGTATTTGTTACTTTCGTATATTTCTCCAAATTATTTTACCAGGATTCAGGAATCGCCGCAGACTGCAACAGTTGTTCGGAAATCAGCATGTTTCTCCATAAGAAATAATGCACTGAAGTTATTAAATTAAAAAAAAATTATTTTAGTTCTAATCACTCCAATTAGAAACAATATATCTAGTTTTAGTATCATTCCATCTAGTTTAATGGTAATGTAATGGTAATGTAATGGTAATGTAACCACTGGTAATATTACCACTTTATGGTAATGTGGCCACTGTTTTCTAAAGCGACCACTGCATTTTCATATAGTGTATCATTCGTAGTAGTATCATTCTGTCTAGTTTTATGGTAATGTGACCACTGGTAATATTACTACTTTATGATAATATGACCATTTTTTTTCTAAAACGACCATTGCATTTTCATATAGTGACTATCACCATTTTTATGAAGTTATCAGTTTTTTAGACCCTAGACTGGTGGGACTGAAAGAACTGGTACTTTAACTGGCACTTTAACCAAGCACTGTCACCAGGTTTTCACTGCATCTTTCGTCATTAGCAACAGTTGTAAAATCTTACGGCCCCAATGTGGAATTGAACCATGTATCTTCATACTGGCCAGTCGACGCCTGCCCAATGCATATTTGAAATAGAATAAGTGTATTACCGCGTACTTTGACATGTATAGTTGTTGTCACAGTAATACAATATCCGATGACACAACTTTTCAAGAGGTACATCTTGAAAAGTTGTTGTCAAGAGGCTGTCAATGTCTACCAATCAGATATTCCTCTACAAGTTTTTAATCAACAATTCTTTCAATCTCATTTTTGCAGAATTCGTTATCCTAGTTTGCAATTTCCTACTAGAGGTGTTGCAATTACTTTTATTCTATCAGCATGGTCACTGTATCATAGATAGGCCGCGCAGTGATAGCTCAGCGGTTATGGTACGGATATTGCAGTCGGAATACCCGGAGTCGATTCCCGGAACTGTCATAAAAATATCCCCATATATACGCGGCGTATGAGCACCTTAAATCTGTAAGTCCGAAAGGCCTTCCGATTGGTGGAGGGCAGGGGGGGAGGGTATAATCTCTGTGGTTGCCACCTTTATTTACCCAGGACTACAATGTGCCCTATTAACCAACGTTACACTTCTATCATTGTGAGCCCTTGGTATTTCATCCAAGATAACCCATTCTCTCAGCATTTGTCTTATGCTTTATGATTTTGTTCAGTTCTCGTTCTGGACAACTATAGATAGACCTAATATGTACACTCAAAAACATTTCCCTAGAAAGTTATTGGGGTGTTTAAGGACTATCCCAGATACATTCTATAACATTCCTTAGCGATATATACCATGTCCACATCTCACATATAAATTCACATATATACACACATATACTTTCATACACATACGGCATTCTGTGATGAGTTATCTTGTTCATGGCTCAGACACACATGCACACTCACATACAGGCACATTTTCAGAATGTGTATAGAGAACCTTGAAATGCCAAAATTTCAAATTCGCTTCACTAATAATTTTTCCCATACTATGCTATAAGAAAGTCAAAACAATAAAAAACATTTACAACAAATGGCTCAGTAGCAATAAAAAACTAGAGACAACAATAGAAAAGATAACGCTTTTGCAAGAAATTGAAATTTTCTCATAACTAACGTCGACAATAAGAGCGCACGAACTTTGAGTACAACGCTCTGAAATTTCCCATGGCGCACATAAGAAAATAAAATATTTAGGCGCCTGGGATTTAGAAGTTCTGGAGAATACAGGCTTTTGATTTAGTTTCTGTAATATGTAATTTTTTATTCGTATAAATATTATCAACTGTTGGAAGTTTGTTAAGTAAATAGTAGAGGGTAAAATGAAAGTTACACTTTTCAAAGAGAAAGATGTAAAGTATAAGGCTTCACTGGAGTTTATCACACTTTCATATTCCACATTGTCCAGGTCTACTTTAGATGGAAGCAAGTGACTTTACTCGACTTTTTCATGTATTCATATTACATTTTGTCTAGATCTATCAGATGGCCATAAAATAATGCGAGGTTTTCAGAGACCTCTAGCGAGTAATGTATTGGACGAAACGTAACAAAATTCGATGGGCCTACACACTGGAACAAGCGGTTTCGATTTCTCTCTCGCTCTCTCTCTCTCTCTCTCTATATATATATATATATATATATATATAAATTAGTTCCAAAAGTCTTCTCCAGGGGAAATTATGACTCTGTTTACCGAGTAAAATGCACTAATTTGCATAATCGCGTTCCCTGTAGCGATCATGTGGATAAAATGAAATGCTAGGAGAATTCTCATAATTCGGAGGCGAACTACCTAGTACCTTTCGATGCTTCTTACCTTACGTGACCGCGCTTTGTTAGTCAAGCTGTATTATCAGAGGAAAGAGAATGCCAATACTGCCCTTCGCGAATTTCGGCGGTTGAAGAAGTTACGACGAGGACCAATGAGTTTAACAAACTTCGGCGGATGAAGAAGTTACGACGAGGACACCAATGAGCCTAACAAACTTACGAAACATGATTCAACGATTTGAAACTACCGGTGGAAAATGTCGTGCAACTCATACAGTTCTTGGAACATCACAATGGTGGTCATATTGAACCTCATTTGTAATTAACAATAAACGTTGTCATTCATTGTTAACAAAATTGATGTGTACTGTCTCATTTGGCATTTATTCATTCATTATTCACTCTACTAGACTTTTGCAGCGCCAAAATTTTCCCTGGAGGCGACTTTTGGAACTATTTTTTTTTTTTTTAGAAATCGAAACCACGTGTTCCACCGTGTACGCCCACAGAATTTTGCTACGTGTCGTCCAATACATTACTCGCTAGAGAGCTCTGAACACTTCACGTTATTTTATGGCCACCGGGTAGGAAAGTAAGCAATGTAAATGTTTTTTGTCCGTTATCCGGGGGAGGAGGGAACAAAATCTGAAAATGGGAAAGCTGTTATATAATGTTATCCTCCCAACTCTCCTCCTGAAAATATTCTAATAGGCCAAATTACCGTAAGGAGGAATATACATTGCGTTACAAATAAAGAAACGTAAAATAAATTTCAAAGCATGAAGCTTTACTGAAGTTTTTCCTACACTCATATCCCGCAATGTTCAGGTCTACTTTAGATGGAAGTAAGTGGTTTTACTGGACTTTTTCATGTAATCATATTCCACTTTGTCTAGATTTACTTTATGTGAAGTAAATAGTGTAAATGTTTTTACCTGTGGTCCAGTGGCGGAGGGAACAAAGTCTTAAAATGAGAAAATTTTTACGATGGTAACCTTCCCAACTCTCCTCTTGAAAATAATTTAATAGGCCAAGTTATCATAAAGCGGAATATACATTGCGTTATAAATAAGAAACATAAAATAAATATTAAAATTACAAACTTTGCAATTTATTAGGTTAATCTTTGAAAGGGAGAGAGTTAACCCAATGCCCATGAGGTGAGTAAATTTAGCTGAAATGAATATTCGCTAGTAAGGAAACACTGGACTCGAATTTAAGACTAAATTGAGTGATTTATCAATCTTCTATTTTAACACCTAAATTAATTAATCAACAATTTTAGAAAACAATCTTTAGATAAAGCACTGGATATAACAAGAACATTCAAATTGTAATACGAACCTCTTGGAACTCAACAATGTTTGGTGCAAGTTTTCTAAATTATCTCGATTTTTCTCTTATATATAACGTTTCAAACATGCAGCTTTGTGTCCTATCACGAACCTGGTTTTAAATTTCTTTAAGATTGAGTTCATACTGTACAGGGTTGCAAAGGAAAAGTTCATGACAGTTGCAACTTCATAGAGTCTGATCTCAATCTTTAAGAAATTTTCACAGAACCTACTTTTAGATCGTAAAGTTAAGAGTATTCCTTAAGTCAGGATCGCACTTTCGTTGCATATAGCATCGACGACCAGTTTTACTCTTATTGTGATCCTCACCATGGAAGAGCTATTTCCTACAATGTTAGCAAGTAAGAAAACTTAATACATTTTCTTCATTTTATTGCACCAAGAAAACTTAACAAGTTTTAAACAAGAATGCTTTATGCAAGAAAGTTTTAGGCCTTAAAATGATTTACGAGATTCAAAGCCCAAATAATTTAATAATTATAGCAGGAAATAACACATTTAGAATGAAATGCCTTAGCATACATCAAACATTTATTTATTACATTAGATAGAAACTAGTATATAGATCATATTTCACTAATTTGGTAATTTCATTGGGAATATTTTAAGTAAAACGCCAATATTGGCCAAATAGTCAATATTGCAGACGCTTCTATTGGCTTCATATCAATATCTTACTGGAAATTTTTCTTATAAAAGGCAAAGGTATATACTATTAAGAAATACAAAATCCAAACTTCGTTTAATAAGAATTCATCGTAATTTTCTATTAGCAGTTGCTTTAAGTTTTTAATTTCAAATACATAATACCACTATCAAATTATGAGAATGTTTAAATTTAATTTCACCTTTGGATGAAAGACGTGGCAATGTCCTTAAAGAATTCAATACAAATATGTTTCTCAACATAGATGACAGGTTAAAAACCAAACACAGATATATGTACCCAAACATTTGAGAGTACATATACGCCTGGGATTATTTCCTTTAATGAATTTAAACCAGTCAAAACCATGACAGCTTAATTAAATTATTTAACCATATTCTCTAAGTCCATTTTTTCTTGAAGACTTTAGTTTGGATTTGCATATTTGCTGTTCCTATGGTAACAGTCTGCAGCTATTCTATCTTAGAAAATTCACTTATTAATTAAGAACGACCAGGAATGCTATAATCAGAATAATTCAAGACAACGGCGTAAACCAGGAGCTGCCATTTGCAAGCATTTGACAGCAACTGACGGCACCAGAGGATACCGACTTCTTTGTTAATTTAATTACAACTGCACTCCTTCTCTAGGTGAACTCCAGCATCTCTGAAGACTTCCTAGACGAAAATTCTTTCCTCCATAAGGATAGAATTTATAGAGAATGGTACCAAGGGTGATAATTCTGATTGAGCAAACTGATATGGAATTCACGTGAATTCTGTGACTTTCAATAATCAGCGAGGAAAGAAGTTAGGGGGAGTTGAACGAAGACAGATGAATATTAAATGGTTATTTAAGTTTGGAGTATAAAATTTGTTAAACTTGTTATGGGTATAAATGTTAATTTTAGAAACACAATGTGAACGGTGCGTATATAGACAAATACTTGTAAATTATAATGGTAGAAAGACTGGAATTATGTATTCAAACTCTTAATATCTCAGTCAGTGCAACAAGGAATTATGCTTATTGATAGAACAAGGAATGATGCAACCAGGAATTATGCTTATTGATGGCCAAATAGTCATGAACTTTTTTTCATTTCAGCATTGCTTATTCAACAATAAAGAAATATATCTTTAAAATTTTTCACTTTTAGAATATCAAATTCTGAGCTTTTAACAAACATATTCTTGAAGCCCGTTGTATTTTATAAGAAGCCATTTAGTAAGCCAAATTTAAATATTTGCTTCTGAGCAATCTATACTGTAAGACATTATTTAATCATTTTTAAGTGAAAATGAAAATGATAGAAAAATTGTCATACAATAAGCTTCTTCTAAGAAACTCAATACTGTCCAAGAAGCTCTTAACAAAAATTATCCTGCAATCAAGATGTTACCGGCATTTTGCTCATAGGGGACCTTCGCGAGCTACAAGCCACGCATGTAAAGGATTGATTTCATCTTTAACCTGCAGATCTTTGGATTGCAGGGTTGATCTATTTAATTCTTGAATACGCGAGAGAGCTCTGTCTACATATGGGCTTGCATTGGCTTGGTCTCGGCTTTAAACCTTATCTCCGTTTCAAATTAGCTCTCATATGCATAACAATGACCATAACTTACTCAAATCAAATCAAAAATCAATCTGCAAGCATCTACTAATAAAAATATCTTGTTCATTCATTATTTAACAAGAAAACATTCTGCTTAAAATCTAGCCAGCTTTTCGCATCAACAGCTATATGGATATTTTTTGACAATGTTGAATTTTCATATTTACTTTTATTTATAAAAGCTAACATAACAACCAAGATAAATTAGTTGATACTAATTACCATTATAGGTGATAGGATAGAAACCAAACACACAGAGCGCTACAAAATTAGTGCAGAGCAGTTTCGCCCCCCCCCCCCCACAGAAGATGGGAAATAACTCTTTAAATAACTTTTTGAAAAGAGACAATTTCATTAATCTGTATGTAATAGAATAAATGTAGAGACATTAAAAACACTAGGAGATACCGTATTACACTTGTGCAAGCATAGGCCGTTGCTGAAGGTGAATATGTTGTATTTCGTGAATAAGAAAGTCAATTTTATTCTCCAGCAATGTATAAAAGTTCGGTTTCTTTTTTGTTTTGGATAGGGGTAGGGGGGAGTTAGATTTTATACCTCAGTATTCTTTAAATTTCTTATGTTGAAACAAAGCTATTTTGTACTAAATTTGATATGCTTTCCTTTTGTAATTGGCTCTTCTCCCTATCTCAACGAGATAGCTCCAATACCCATATAAAAAAGGAGGCCACCATCCTAAAAGTTGTCTCATCACGCTGTAAAAAACCGTGTTGCCCCAACCGAGAATCGAAATCTGGATCTCTGAATTGGCCAGCCGACGCTCTACCATTCAGCTACTGAGACGGAATTGCAAGCTGTTATCGTCTTTGTGGACTCTGCATCCTCCACCATCAATTGTCATATTGGCGGTCAACTGACAACCTGACTGACCACATCCAGCTATTTATGCTTCAGTTTATCCTCCTGCTACTACTATTTTTACCCAGGTTACTATCCTGCGTGGTCTTTATCCTCTCGTTTGGCGAAGTTCTATGTTTGGCGCAGCATATCCTTTTTGTATCTTGTGCCATAAAACCTCAATAAACCAACCGTTATCCTCTCGATTTTGAAATCGACGCTCAATCCTCCAGAATCCACTGGATCCGTACCAGTTGCATTAGTGTCACTTTCAGACCTCCGGCTCGAACCCTGGATCTCCGAACTGGCCAGCCGACATTCTACCGATGAACTACTGGAATGAAATTGCGAGCTGTTATCGTTGAGGTGGACTCTGAAATGTAGAGCTATTGGAATTTCCTACACACCTGCATAACAATATACGACAACTCCAATACTTCTGGAGTTATTTGCCATGAGTCTGTACTTTTCTTACCATAAGTTTATTTTAAATTTGCATATTTTTCCTTTCTTAGAACAACAGTTTCTGTAGCGTTTATCTCCGAGAATAAGCTATTATTAATTGAGAACACCCATTAATGGTATAAGCACGGAATAGTTCGGGCAAAGGCGTTAAACTGGGAATTGAAATCCCCAAGCATTTGACAGCAACGGACGCCATCAAAGAATACCGGCTTATTTGTTAATTTAATTATAACTCAACTCTTTCTATGTAGATTCCCGCATCTCTGAAGACAGGCTAGGCGAATTTTCTTTCATCAACAAGGAGAAAATTTATGCATAATGGAATGGAAAAGTGAAAATTCTCATTAAACAAACTGATATGAAATTCACGTGGATTCTGTGAAGGTCCAATAATCGGCAGGAAAAGTTGTTGAAGCGGATAAGACGAAAATAATTGAAGATCAGACGGCAATTTAATTTCCTGAAATGAAGTCACTTGAAGATGATATTATTATAAAAGTATATTTTATGAACACAAATCTCTAGCTCGCAAATCTCTAGTATATCCAGGATGCCTTGTAATGTTGTGTGTAGGCCAAATAAGTTTTGAACAGTGGTGGCAAGAGCTGTGAAAGTGGGGCATTGGTATAGTAAAGGAATCCATGCGCTGCCAGATGAGATTGACGACAGCGCCACTAGCAACAAAATTTAGAAGTTAGCACTTTTATCTCGGAAACAATGAGAGATGCAGAGCATCATCACATTAGTAGGAAATATTATTTCATTTAATACAAGAGGGCTTTTTACGTAACGTATTAACGTAAAGTATGTTCAATATGCTCACCATCTGCCGAAATACATGCTTATATGCAGGAGGGAATTTCGTGTTGCACGTTCACCAGCATTACAGGTGAACTAAGCGCAGAATGATTCGTAGTCTAGTAGTACCATCTCGTTATAATCTTGCTATAATCTGCTTTCATTCTTATTATATTCTCGTCAGCATGTAACAACCGATATCTACAATGGTATATGCACTTACTGCCTTTGCGATTGCTTGATTAATTGGCTGTGTCATTCCGATTCGGATATTACCTGCAATTCCCTAATTATTACCAGTTTGCTCCATTGGCTAATTAGTGCTTATGAGCATATAATAAGGGGGAAGCAGGTCTGTGAAAGCTGATATCTTTAATGAGAGTGTATTCTAAATTTTTAGTTCCGCCTCCTACTGGCGAATTCTGTAACTATCCCTGTGCTTCCATGTTAGACATATGAACAATATATTGAAATAGTCACCTATAGCAGATTACAAAGAAAACCTTCCTTCAAATCACATGGAACCATTTTCTGTCGTAGTAATTTTTTTAATTGACAACTACTAGGAAGGGTTACGTGCAATTTGAAGGACGGTTACGACACTTCAGCAAGGAACCTTCGATCTGAAATCACAGTTCTAGTCCGGTAGAAGTTTGGCGCAAACCATTTTGAGATGTCTTAATATTTTGGATGGAGGTTGGTTTAGTTTTTGTATTTGGTGGATAGCGTTTTCTTTACGGGGGGGGGGGGGGGAGAGGAAATAATGGTGTTTTTGTGAAATTCCAATACATTTTTTAGAAATATTTTTCAATATAATTACGCAATAATGATGTAGCAGGCATTGTAAATTTCACTTTACCGCCAAATCCAAATCTTTATATATTTCAATTTTTGAAATTCAAAATCATATTTATGTTCAAGTTTCAAAAGAAAAGTACACGTACCTCTCACCGGAACACACAATGTAAGCCATCATTCATTATAATACCTTCATCAGTTAAGTTTGGATTCCGTCCAGTTGGAAAAAAGGCCAGGACGAAATTCCAAAAAGTGCCATTTTAAAGGCATTTCTTCAAGGACACTATCACACCAATTATAATCTATTTTGATTTGTTTATCCGAGTTTTGGAATCTCATTACAGGTAAAAAGATTCAAGTCTTTAGCTATCTTGGTGGAAGAACTACAGACCCCTGAAACTCGGGGTTGTCTCGTCAAGTGCAGTACATACTTTCCAGCTACGGATTCAAGCATGGCGATTTGACGGTGTGGAACGCTGCAGAGTTCATAAAATAGTTGATGTCTTTTAAATATCTCATTAAAAATAATCAAAATTTTTAAATAATGCTATTTTAGTAGATGCATATCTAGTAGATGTCTTTTCACTAAAAATATAATTTAAATATTTAAGTTTAAGTAATCTAATAAATTAAAATTTAATTTACCTCTGGCTAAAAAACATCACACAACTATTAAAAGAATTCGCTCTACTTCAGTTTACCATCGTAGGTGTTGGGATAAAAACCAAAATATGCATTCAAATATGCAAGAACATAAGGGTCTTTCATTGAAGAATTTAAAACAGTCAAGCCTTGACATCTTAATTAAATTATTTAAACCTATTTTGCTAAGTTTATTTTTTCCTTCCATTGCTGTCAGGAGTTTAGCCAGGATCTGCATATTTTCCCGTTCCTACGGTAACAGTCTCTCCAGCATTTCTCTCCTAGAATACACACTTATTAATTGAGCACGGCCAGGAATGTTATAAACAGAATTATTCAGGGCGATGGCGGGAAACTTGGAACTGCAATCTGCAAGCATTTGACAGCAACTGACGGCGCCACAGGAGGGCGACCAGTTTGTTAATATAATTACAACTCAACTCTTTCTCTAGGTAAATTCCCGCATCTTCGAAGACGTGATAGACGAAAATAATTTCCTTTACAACAGAATTTATAGCGAATGGTACCAAGGGTGAGAATTTTTATCGCGTAAACTGATATGGAATTCACGAGGTTTCTGGGAACTTTCAACAATTTGCCGGAGAAGTTGGTGGAAGAGTTTAAATGAAGGTGGATAAATGTGGATGAGAATTAAATGGTAATTTAATTTTGGAAGGTGAAATCTTTAGAAGATGGTACATTCATAAATGCATGACTGTAATAAATACAAATATTAAATATGCTTTATGGAAATGTTCCATAAATTGAAATATTGCAGAGACTTTTGGATTTTTGTTTTTTTTATGAGCTTAGGTGAGGTTAGAGGCTGTTTGTATTTTAGGTCGTAGTCTATAGTTTGTCCCTAATCTGGCCAAATTTTAACAAGGAAGTTGATTTATGCTGAACGATTTCAGTGAACATACGCGAGTGTGATATTTTGCGAAAGTCTCGTATGGATTTTTTTTTTCGTATTTCTAATTTTGCTAATTGTCGACGACTTTTCTGAAGTCCAATATTTCATTGTCGTAAGCAAATACTCAGAATTTGACTACAGTTTGTTAAATAGATTGAGCATTACACACTGTCTTATATCACGGCCGCACACTAAGCTACTATTAGCCTCAGGGTTGGTCGTGTGGTCTAGGCTTTCAACACTGTCTTATATAACTAATTATTCAGATTTTATCCATCAGGCAACAAATATTGAAAAAAATTTTGAGAATTATTTTGCCTGAAATATTTGATTGCGGTAGATGAACAGCATAGTAGGCTACGAGCAGACTTCTTGCCAGTGGATTTAGTGTATTTACCCTGAAATACTTTGGTCTTGTTGAGACAGTAGTGACTTTTATCCTCCAGTCAGGACGAAGTAAGTGTCAGGGCTTCACTATTGCATGGGTATTCGATATGGTGGAGTATTTGTTTGAAGATTTTAATGAAGGTTTGCGAACTATGGACAGCAAACTTTAAATATTTAAATCTAGCAGACATACTCAGCGTTGCTCAAAATTTAAAATATGGCGAATTCTAATAGCATTCTAAATCAGAATGCTCCTAAAATAAGTTTATAAACATAGTTCATTTTATTTCTCTATAAAAAAAATAATATATATAAATCGCTAACCTTGCTATTTAAGATGATCATCGCAGTAAAGCTAAAACAAAACAAATGTTTGTAAACAAATGTGCAAAAACATGATTTAGATAATGTTTGTCAAAATGAAGTAGCTAAAAATCTGCATATCATTAATAGCCAATTTACACAAGGTAAAAATGGGAATTAAAAAACGTATAATATTAAAATTGAAGCAGCTGAAATCTCTCTATGTTGAAAATAGTAGCTGACACCGCCGCCACTGTTTAACAAATTTACTGTCTCTCGAGTTTCTCTGGCACGTGCCGGAAAAAATATACCATAAAAAATTTGAAAGTTGGTACATTTGTAGAGAAATATTGAGGGACGCACTGATCGTTTTTTCGTTAAAAACTTAGTTTAAGAAAAAATATGTAATGTCAAAGTCAAAGGAAGAGAATTTGATTTGCAAGTTTCCGTCTTGGACAGACTAGCAATTGCAAGATTTAAATATCTAGACTTGTATTCTAGAAATATGTAGACTTGTGTATGTATATATATATATATATATATATATATATATATATATATATCCCGTTGGCAACCAATATATAATCTACAATTATCAATGTGGAATTTCTAAATTGAAAAACAGAAAATGACCAATCATTAAAGCCAAACATGTGGAAAAGCACTAAGCTTGAAAATGAAGATAAGTTGATATAAATTGAAATAAGATTCGTTATCAAGCCCTAGTAACTATTCAAAATGACCAAAAAAAGCTTGTTTCTAAAGACTGAAATCGATAATATGTATAAAATCAGTCTACTGAACCAACAAGATTAAAGATTGAAAAATAAAATAGAAATTAAAGATACGTATTTTACCTGAGAAAATGCAACACATGTTATCGTAAAGCAATAAAAAACGAGAATACTGCTGCCATTCAGAAGAGATAAGAGTGGAGATCAACTGTTTCCAATCATTTTGAAGTGGGGCATGTGATCGTTTTATATCATGGACACGTGATCGCTTCATATAAGAGGTGTTATTATTATTTTAATTTTTATTTAAAAAACTACTGAATATATTTCGCTGAATTTTTTTGATATATTTTATGCGATAATTTGAATATTACCTAAAATTTTCGAAGCAATTTGTGAATTTTAAATCCGCTTAAAAAATGTTTGAAAAATTAGATCCCATAGGGTTCAATGTATTTCATTTTTTCAACCCGGGTTCAATCCAAAACTAATTGGGTGATATTATTCATTTATATTCCCAGAGATCCTACAGACCGTCTGAACAACATACTAGAATTTAGTTTTGATTAAGTCATTTTTACGGCAGTTATCGTGCTAACGAACAGACAGACAGAATGAACGAAGTCATAAACACTTTTCATCTTTGTTGTGAAGTGTTAGAAATGCAAAAATGAATGAATGAGTTAAATGAAATTAATCTACCTTCTCCCGTACAGAGAATTGAATATATTGAAGAATATTTAATTTATATTAAAAATACTCATTTCTATTATATATTAATCTAACTGGAAGCTAGTTTTAATATATTCGTAATGTCATCTCGGATAGCGTCAAGCAATCTAATTCACGGCAACCTTGAGTAAATTGTTCCTGACACATAGAAATAAAGAAAATAATTTTCCATCTGGTCATTTTCGCATCATCATAAAATTGAGCGGCAGACAGCGCCCCTGCGGGAAACCCTCGAAAAGGAGAGAAACACACACAGTTCACCCAGAACAGCTCCACGGAACAAAAAACACAGCTGCGGCCCTCTCATCGCGACAAAGAGCAGAGCGAAAAAAACGTCCAGCAAACGTCTCCTCGGATAGAACAATGGAAAAGCGCCCTCTTTGTCATAACAAATGGACGGAGAATATTCGAGAACCTGTTATGAAGATAATGGACGTTTCTTGTTGTCGCGAGCTGTCCCGGAAAAAGATGAATGAAGAAAGGCGGAGCTCCGTGGGAAATAGGGCGGGGCTAATGTCACCAGTAATTGCGTCATTGCCATAGGGCGTGTTAACAGTTGATCGGGAATCATACAGGAAGGTGAGTTGAGTTGAAATCCATTTCTGTAGGAGGTATCAGAAGGGTATGTCATTTGGATGTTGCGGATCGGAGATTTATGAATATCAATAGATAGATATGCATATTTCAATGAATAATTTTCTACTTTTATTACCAACGGTATTTGAAAGTGAAGTCTTTTGGGAGTGAAGGGAATCGAACAAAAAAATCTAAATTTTGATTAAGCGAGATGGGAAAATATGGAAAGGTTATTATGTTATGATCATAATATGGATGGCTCTGTCGGTATTTGTAGTAGTAAACAAAAATGCAGAATCATTGCATAGGTTTAGTTACGTGGGCTAAGAAAATATTCTGCATGTGATATATGTATTAAGAACATGTGATTTGTGTATCGAAAACCCAGATCACTCTTGACAGACCCGAGGGCTTAGAGTAGCAGTTTGAGTGGCCGAGAATGGAGAGTATCAAGAGTGTGAAAGCACTCTTAAAAACATCAACACAATAGCCGGTTGTGTACATCTTGAATCTACAGAAAAAGTCAAAATAAAGTTCTAAACAGTCAGTCCTATGGACATGCGATTGACAATGAAATTTTCGTAGCCTTAACGTAGAATAAAATACTATTAGTTTTCCTTTTGTAAATGTACAAAAGTTTCTATTGTTTCACATTTGTTCTATAAGTTTTAGTTTTTCCAAACTTGATAAAACTGATTTCAATTTGATGAGAAAATCAACGCTTCTATTGAGCAGTCAAAAAGCTATAATAAATGCCTTGAGCTGGAAACGTATTCCTCTAAATGCTCTAATGCTAACAATGTTTTGGTGCTAGCATTAAACTTAGCCTTTCCTCATGCGCTACATTTGCAGTGGAGAATTTTCCAATAGGCACACTAGACTCTGATCGTGGACGGCAGAATGTAATGAGCAAAGAAATTCAGAACGAGAAATATCTTGGATTCTAAACTACAGTACAAAATTATTACTTTTAGTTGAAAGCCAAAATGCACAAAAATTCAATACCCCAGTAATTGAAAGAGAGGAGGAAAGTCATAAATGCTTTATAAAAAGGAGATATAATTGAAAAGCATAATGAAGAAAAAATAAGTTAAAATTACATACATATTACGAACATTATAATATATTTAAAATCTAAAATACTCATATGAATTTCCACCTATCAAAAGCATTCTTACAAAATTCTGCATATTGCTATATTCCGTTCATTATCAGTAAGAAACCTCAAATCATTTCTATATAACTCTGCAAATTATTTTATTTGGCAGAGCATACGTTAGAATAGAAGATATGGTGAGGAAACTTATACACGAAGGATAATAAATGTTAGCATCTAAATGCAATTGTGCATAAGCATTTCGAGTATGTATACATATGTTAGTGGCGGTCTCACCAGGTGGCATAAATATAAATAATTATTCTTTCGAGTTTATTTATAAAGTCTTTTGCCATAGTCGCCATAATGTATTCATCCAAATACTAGCCTGGTTCCCGTTTCTGACCTTATGCCGTATAAATCTAATCTTCCGAATCAACCAGCGATATTTTGTCCTCTTATTCATTTTTGCCATAAATTTAAGTTTAAGCCAGCTCATTCGACCGTTACTACGTTATTCAATCGTATCCGTTCAGATAAATATAAAATAACTTTAAATGCCAGTCTGGGGGTGTACATTGTCCCCTTTTATCTCCTAATAACAACTATAAATTCAATATTGGCAGTACTAAACTCGGTATTCGCTAAGTTGAACATGCTCGAAATGTTAAAAATGGTAAACTGTCTACGGATCTTTTAATCAGTTGCAATAATCCCGTAATATTTTACTTTATGAATCCCTTTTTATTAACACTTTACACGAAAGTTGAAAAGTGTTTATGACTTTGTTCATTCTGTCTGTCTGTCCGTTAGCACGATAACTGCCGTAAAAATGACTTAATCAAAATGATATTTTAGCATGTTGTTCAGACGGTCTGTAGGACCTATGGCAATATAAATGAATAATATCACCCAATTAGTTTTGGATTGAACCCGGGTTGACAAAATGAAATACATTGAGCCCTATGGGACCTAATTTTTCAAACATTTTTTAAGCGGATTTAAGTTTCACAAATTGCTTCGAAAATTTTAAGTAATATACAAATTGTTTCATAAAATATATAACAAAAAATTCAGCGAAATATATCCAGTAGTTTTTTTAAATAAAAATTAAAATAATAATAACACCTCTTATATGAAGCGATCACGGGACCATGATATGAAAAGATCACGTGACCCACTTCAAAATGGTATATGGCATCCATCTTGTCTCAAAATCGTGATTTTTAAAGTTTTTTTTAATTCATATTGAGTGTTGTATCCATCCTAAAACCACTTTATTTTTGATTAAATTTTGTGCATCTACATACTGAAATAACGCAATTACAATATATTTGATTTTAAATGCTCATCCAAATTTGATTATTTCTACAACGAAGCCTATTTTTCACCTATGCAAAATGAAAACAGCAAAATATGTAGAATCAGTTGTATTAGAATTGCTGTATTTCTTTAACACAAAATCATTTAGTTCATGGAGTCTGCATAGCTGATATGAATGAAATGTTCATTGATTTTACAAAGAGATGGATGATTTTTTTCGATGAAGTTTTACGCATAGAGTTTAATTACTTGTAGCTCCATGGTCTTAATTTTTAAATAAAATAAATTATTATAGTATTGTGATGAATTACATGAATAGGAAATTATTTATGAATGAAATGCTGCTTTTATAGAGAGAGCCAGGCGTGTTATTTTTTCTATGACATAATTTGAATGAATTTCAGTTGTTTTCGATGAAGTTTCTAAATATAATAAATTATCGTGGTATTATGATAATTCTAAAATTATTACCGAGGAATGTATCACCTTTTAGTGATGTTTAAACTAGGCAATTTATATTTCAATGCCGTCATTTGAATGAAGTTCATTTTTTTCGATGAAGGTTTAAGTTTTCAAATATAATAAATTAATGTAGTATTGTGATAAATTTTAAAATAATACCGAGGAATGTATTGCATTTTAGACATGTTTAAATAAAATTGCATTGAAGTTGGAAAGTGTTTCATAATCAATGCTTTAAGCATGATTGATCTTTCTTGTTTGATATTGGTTGAAAAAAGCTTATTAAATGAAATGAATTCAACATACAATTTAAAACGTTATTGGATTCAAAAAAGAAATAGTATGATGATATTGAGGTATAAATATTACAATTTTGAGTCTTTTTGCAAAGGATATATATGGAGTTAAACACTAAGTGCGTGCTTTTGCCCCACTCCTTTCTAAAACTTATCTGGTGGTTATGGCCTATATGTAAGCACTTGTCGGCACAGTATTTTCACTTCGCCACTGATGAAGGGCATAGTGATGCTCGAAAATGCTTTGGCCGTGTAAATTTTGTACGTCGAGGAAAAGAGATTTTATTAAAGGGCTTTTAAACCTATTTATGGTTATCTTTGATTTTGAAATTTAATTAAAGTTGACATGCATCCATACTATTTACTATTTATTTACAAATATAAGTGCTAGGGGGTAATATAAATATTAGTATATAGGAGCGGAAAAGTCATTCATCTGAATTAATACATTTGTGGTTCGGCCTATTTTTTGCAAAGGATGCTCCATCGCTATATACAAGTTCACGTTTACTTCCGTGATCAAATACTCTACATATTGATATTTAATTGAGTTTTATAGATAATAATAAATATAACTACGGCATATAGTATAAAATCTTAGATCAACAGGTAGCGAAGGCAAAAAATTACAGCCCTCTTCAGGACGTGAAAGAAAGGCGACACCACCCATTCAAACAAGTTCGGCAGATCGGCCAATTGGACTATTGTTTGATAAGTAAAGCATACACTGCATCAAACCTTTTCAATAAAATTGTTATTTCTACAGAAGAAATATCCCATTAGAAATTTAGTATATCTGCCAACATATTTCTTTCATTAAAATTTTATAAAGCACTTCCGGAGTATTTAATAGCGTATTTCTTAGGGAAATTCTGTGAAAACAAAATATGTTTAATAGCGTTTTAGTAGGTTTCAGCTCATCTAGAGGATCTGGTTTTCTCAGATACAAGAAACACACAGTCACCGCACTACTATTTCTAGATCAAAATGCTCAAAATGCTGATTACAATATCAAGGATTCATTCATAAAACAATATCCTATTAAACAGAAAATTAAATATAATGATCTAGAGTATATTGAATTTTATGATACTCATATAAGGTATCACATAATGCATTTCAAAAGGTGTAAAAAGCCTTGCTGCCTCAACAGAGAATCGAACCCTGACTCTTCGAACTGGCCAGCCGACGCTCTACCGCTGAGTTTTCTACTGGGACGAAATAGCAAGCTCTTATCGTCGAAGTGGACTCTGATATCTTCACACTCATTCTTATGTTGAAACTAAGCTATTTTGTACTAAATTTGATATGCTTTCCTTTTGTAATTGGCTCTTCTCCCTCTCAACGAGATAGCTCCAATACCCATATAAAAAAGGAGGCCACCATCCCAAAAGTTGTCTCATCACGCTGTGAAGAACCGTGTTGCCCCAACCGAGAATCGAAATCTGGATCTCTGAATTGGCCAGCCGACGCTCTACCATTCAGCTACTGAGACGGAATTGCAAGCTGTTATCGTCTTTGTGGACTCTGCATCCTCCACCATCATTTGTCAGATTGGTGGGCAACTGACAATCTAACTGACCACCTCCTTCTATTTTTATCCCAGTTTAGCCTCCTACTACTACTAATTTTACCTAGGTTAGTATCCTGAGTGGTCATTATCCTCTCAATTTAAAATCGATGGTCAGTCTTCCAGAGTTCACTGAATCTGTGCTAGGGTCATAGGGTCATTTTCAGACCTCCGACATCTTTGCAATATCCTACAGGTTTGATTTGTTTAAGCGCTATTGTAAAGAACCTCACTAACGTTCTACCGTTGAGTTACTGGGACGAAACTGCAAGCTCTTATCGTCGAAGTGGTCAAATTTTCGGTTACACTATTTGTTAGACATTTCCTTTTTAAAATAAATATTAGACCCCCAAACTACAAGCCTCCTTAACATGTGCTAAATAATAGTTTATCCTATATCAAATTATCGTTATTGATAATTTACTGACAATCTTGATTAGATTGCTCTACAAATCAATGTTTATTTGATACATGATATCAAAATATTCCAAGCTGCCATATGTTAGACCAAATAGCAGAAAATCTAATGTTGTTTCGTCAGTTTAGGTATCTTGTTAGAAAAATAAAATATTATTGCTGTTAAGAAACTAATAAAAGCAAGAATTTTAATGTGTTTTGCAGTCTTCAACTATTTAATGATATCAATACTCTCATGTTAGCAAGATAAAATAAATTATTTATTTCATCAAAATATTTTTACGGAAATTAAATGATGAACACTTGCACAGAGAATACTTTCAATATAAACGTTATATGTAATTAACGAATGAAAAAGATAAAAAAAAAACATCAATGCTTCTAAATATTGCCACTTTTTATCTTGAAATATTTAAACAGAGTTTCCTAAAGAAATGCTCAGCAAATTGTACACCCAGAAATACTTAGAATGGTTTAAATTGAACTGAATTATCACGAAATCGAAAACGCTAAGGTAGATTGCTGTAATGAGTTAAAAACACGCAAACCGTGATACTGTATATAGTGTTAATGTTTATTAAAAATTAGCTCAAATATAAAAATTAATTGTTTTAGAGAAACAAATATAAACTCCGTTGCAGAAATGTATATATAGTGTTAATGTAAATGTATATATAGTGTAAATTATATATATATATATATATATATATATATATATATATGCACCCATAATAAATTGAGCTACAGCCGCGAAACTCAACATGTATGCATCATTTGAGAGGATGAGTATTTTGGAGACGAAAAAAAAAATGTGTATTAAGAAATGGTGGTAACAAAAAGATGACAATGTAGAAAGTTGTAAATTCTCCCCTGGCATCTATATAAGTTGTTATTCGTTGCGACATAGAGTCAACGAAGTTGGTTATGTCCCTCCTCGGAAGATTCTGCCACAAATGTTGAAACTTGTCAACTAATTCAGTGGTATTCTGAGAAAGCTCCAATTAACATTCAGCTCCAGACGTGTTATATTGGTGATAGGTCTGTGGACCTGGATGGCCATGGAAGGGTATTAAATCCTAGAAGGCATTGTTGATACAGTCGTGCTGCACGTTGTCTTGTTGATGAATGGAACGTGGGAAGTTTGAGAGAGTAAGCAGAACAATCGGCTGAATAATATCTTTGGCATACAAGAAAGCCGTCAGATTGGTTTTCACCACAACTTAAGTAGATTTTCTGTCCCACTTGCTGGCTTACCAGACTGTCAGACCACGTGTAATAGCCGTGTGCCGTTCGGCAACAACAGCGGGATCGGACCTCTGCCCAGTCCTTGCCCACATGCGCAATTTTCTGAAAAATCGTCTGAATAATGATATTTCTATGATTCAATTTTACGTTCTTTATCTCTTTATAAACTGTGGTTCCGAAGTCTAGAAACTCAAATCGCAGACGGGACTACCGCCCATGGCATAAAGGATAACCATACCAAATATGAAAAAAAAAGCAGCCCCAAACTGCAAATTTGTAAATGAAGCAGGCAAACAAAGAAAATTCCAATATTATATATATTAATAATTAAACATAAATATTTATTTCGAACAACAATGACAGGTTATTCCATTTTACAGACAACATATTCTAACTTGCGTGTCGAAATATATCTAGAGCGAGTATGAATCAGCATATGAATTAAATTCTAAAGGTAGTGATTACATTTTTTAAATGGGTCGGAAACAGTCTGTAGGAAAGGCGTCAATGATTTTTCAAAAACGATAATGAACATATACAATAATAACTATATTGCACTCAACACGTACATCAACTTCCCGATCTTTTGCTTAATGACTAGTTCGTGATTCTTCTCCATTAGGAAATACGCTTTTAATACAGCAACCCCTAAATTTCTTGGTTTTAAAACCATTAAATCGAATAAAATTGCAATCATTTTCGGTGTCTCCGTGTGTATGGTGGGCGAGGCCGAAAATTGACTACTACACAATCCATCCAGGGCAAGAACAGCTGCTTATGAACAGTTAAAGCCAGAAACAGTGACTGGAAGCCCGGCGTTAACATAAATTACGAAATTCACAGATGTCATTAGAGAGCTCGGCGGTCTGTGATGTTCCGGAAATTTTGTTACACAACATGATTTAATAGAACGATGTTTATGTTCCAACAGGACATATAGGATACGTGTATTTATAAGACTTATATGAAGCTGGATAAATTTTGAGAAATTAGTAAAGTGTATTTTCTTTATATTTATTAGTGTAGATTGTTCTAAATAAATGAAATGTTATTCGTAATATAGATCAAAATATTTTAGTGTTATGCATCATATAATTTATTTTGTACCAGGATATTATCTGATAAATACTGAACACAGGTCTAGAACAGTAAATAAACCTTTTGATTAAATACTTTTTGGTAAAAGATAGAGACTCTGAGGTTTTGGCTAACAAGGCCTAGGCATAGGGTCTTCAGATTTTAGAGAGCGTCAAAATCATCCTATAATTTTACCCAAAAATCTTTAAACGCATTTTTCAAGTACTGGCATAGCAACGGTTTGGGTATCAACATGCCCGAAAAAAAAATATTTTGAAAGTTGCAATTGAGTACTTGTTGCTTTTCCTGAAACTGCATTATAAATTTACACTTAACACTTTAAATATTTTTTTTTAGTTTGTGCAAAATACTAATATGGATAAAAGTACAATATTCCTTGTGAACACTGAAAATGTTGATGTAGGAACATAAGAACGCTGTGTCTAGGGCCCCAGTTTGTCGTAATCGGCCCCTAAATAGATAGCATGTTGACATATAAGTAGGATCAATGTGCATGTGTAGGCAAATTAAAATTCATAGACTACACTAGTACTTTTAAGGAAATCATTTGTCCATACTGTCACATAAAAAGATAAGGTTGTAAAAAGTAATAAATTTCTACTATAAAAATTATGTACCTTTATATTGATCTTACTTTCACATATTATCTATATTCATTCATAAACTGCTTGGTATACACTGCAAAAAAGGAAAAGCTGTGGCAAAATTTCGGCCACAAAATAATATAGCATTAATTTCGCAAGTGGAACTTTTGACAAAATTTCTGACATTGGTCTAACATTTTAAACCATTAGTTTTAAGTAATTTTAGTATTACATTGAAAATATTTCTAAAATGCAATGCAATGCCAATAAATACAATGACATTGCTGTCTGTATGCATTTAGTAAAAGTTAAAGCAATGATACTGTATTAAAGTACATCTTTAACACGCAAAAACTGTTCTCTTGTTTTTCGAATAGTTAACTGTAATCAAAACTGTGGCCATTTTCAATACCCGATGCACGTGATGAGTGAATACGAATAAAGGGTGACTCATTGAATTCAAGTGAACAGCTGTCAGTGAGCAGTTTATGTCGGAAGCATAAACGATTCGTGTTTACATAAATTACGAAAGGTGAGGATGACATTTAAGGAACGGGATGGTTGACAGTGTTGTGGAAGTTTTGAGATAGAATAATATTTAATAGAAATAATTGAATCTCTCAACATATTTATTAAAGTAATGAAGTGCACACTTTTCCTATAGGATATACAGATTTAAGAAGCAATATCCATTTCAAGAAGTAACGAAATTATAGGTAAGAAAGATTTCTTAGTATGTACATTTTGTTTGGAATAAAATATGTATTGTTACTAAAGTGTACATTTCGTTTGGGATAAAATATGTGTTATTAATAGAGTGTACATTTTGTTTGGAATAAAATATGTATTGTTACTAAATTTGCACATTTTGTTTGAGATAAAATATGTGTTATTAATAAAGTGTACATTTTGTTTGGAATAATATATGTGTTGTTACTAAAGTGTATATTTTATTTGGAATAAAATATGTGTTCTTACTTATTTGGCGTGTTTAGAGTTTTTTTTGGAATAAAATATGTGTTGTTAAAAATATGTATTCTTACCCAGTCTGAAATTTTGCTTGCTTTCCATACTATAAATTGTAGTGTATGTATAAGGAAATTATTGTACTGTGGTTACAATCTATAAAATATATAGTAATGTAAAAACAGGAAAACTATTGCAATGAAATCTAAATTCGAAATTGTGTTTTAAATGTTTTTTTTTACGTTTTGAAATATTTGAATTCTAATAATATATTTTTTACATGAAGTCTTTGTCCCTGCTTATGCTGTGTTTATCTTGAAAATAACCTTTACTAATATTTGAAGCGCGTGTAATTTATTTGATACCCTGTTGCGGAATAATATTTGGTATAAATCAAATTGAACAATATTTTTTTTTTTTTTTTTTTTTACAAATACATTAATTTCATATTATTGTTTGAGATATAACTCATTTTAATAATTATGATTTATAAAATTAAAGGGAAAATATTTGTAGCATTGGTATCGGTTCGACGACATCAAAAATGTATATTACATAGTGTGTATAGATCTTTTTGCATCTCAAATATCATCAGAATTAAGAAAATTATGTAATTTTCAGATTTAATAACAGAATTATTGATATAAAATATTTTATATAACTTATTTTATTGTTTGGCATATTATGTCACGTTGGCAACAGTTCAGTAGCACCTATAGAGCCATTTGATTTATTTGTGTTAATATAAACTATTAAAATACCATTAGCATATATTTAAATGATTGATCCCCAATATACTCTTTAATACCATCATTGTTCCTGGAATTATCAGTGTTTTCCATAGGCATCGATGCTATGAAATATCTTAAAATTTCAATAATTCGTGTTCTAACCATCATGAGAATTTCTAAACACTATATCTAGTTTTTGTATTTCCCATAATATATCTACACATAGTATTTTATAGAGGTATACACATGCATCCACAGATATACATAGATATACACACACATGCGCGCACACATGCAGATAGACATTTCAATAGTTGAAGGCAGCATATATATATATATATATATATAATATGTGTGTGTCAACTGTTTTACTATATAATATTTTGGTGACAGGGCATCTGTAACACTGTCTCTACCCTACACAACATCGGATTGACTGTGAAGAAGTCCCCAATCCGCGTTGTTAGGTTACTTGTATAACTGGTTTCACCTTTGTAGTACATTGCAAGCAGCGAAACACTGTGTGGGAACTTCAGTTACCAAGGGTTTTCAATCAAACATTCTATTGTTCAATGGAGTCTACATGTGCCATCAAAATGCTAATAATTTGATTAATAAACAATTAAATAAAGAAATAGCTATTTTTAAATATATTTAAACCAAACAATAATTAAAAATGTTTTTATACAAAGAAGTTTTAAATATTTTCATGTACTTTAATGCTTTATATTTTATTAAACTTAAAGTATTTAAACTTAAAAGTACATTTTCAAGTTCAGGTAATTTCAAATACCGGGTGGTTAGAATTAAAATATCCCTGTTCAGAGCACTGTAGAGGATAAACCAATGGTCATAAGACCGCTAAATCTGGTATGCATTTCAGAATATGGGGAAACGAATGACGCGTAAAAATAAAAATAGTCCCAAAAATGACCGATAGGGGAAGAGATGGAGCTGCGAACAATCCCTAGTAAAAACAGAATTCATAGAAACGTCACAACAGTCCTGATGCATATTAATTACGAATTGTAAGTGGTATAAGCGTACGATAGATATACTGACCACTGTCATACACCTAAAAGTCAATTTAATTAATGCATTTAGAATATGTTACACACTGATCTGTTGTGATGCTGCGCGTGTGCACGATGACGCTGTCCTTCAAATCTGCAAAGTCGCGAATATCTCCCCGATAAACCATGCTTTTCAGGTAACCCTACAACCAAAAGTCATAAGGGTTTAGATTTGGTGGACGAGGTTGCCATAAAAATGGCAATGCGCGACTGATTACTCGATTTTCTGTAAAATGCTGTCGCAACAACTGTTGAATAGGACTATCGCAAGTATCTATCACACGCTTACACCACTTACAATCCGTAATTAATATGCACTACGACTGCGAAGCCATTTCTATGAATTCAGTTTTTACTAAGGACTCTTCGCAGTGCCATTTCTTCCCCTATCGGTCATTTTTGGAACTATTTTACGTCATTCTTTTTCCCGTGTTCTGAAATGCATATCACGCATATCTGGCGGTCTTATTACCACTGTTTTTTCTCTACAGTACTCTGAACAGGGATACTTTAATTCTAATCCCCCTGTACTTTAAAATATCTGATTAAATTTATAAATGTTTTATTTTATAAATTAATCTTTTAAATAATTTAAAAATATGCTTCAAAAATTAATTAGAAGCATTCAAACATTCAAAAGTGAACCAGGTTATTCATAATTCAAATGTTCAATTATTTTAAAATTTAATTAATGAAAGTACTTTGAATGAAATTTAAAATTTTAATTACTATTAAATAAATTAAAACGCTTCAAATGAAATAAGAAAATATAATGCTTTATCTACCTCGTAAATTAACATCTACGTAATATCTTGAGAGTCAAAGATACATACAAAGACAGGAAATTCAAAACTTTAGATCTTAAAACGTCAAAATCTCGAATTCGAAAATTATTATGAAAGTAATTTCCTCTCAAGTACAGTGAGAAAAATAAAAGAAAATTAACAGCACTATAATAAAAAGTAACAGCAAAACGAAAATGATCACCGTACAAACGTCTAGTGATGCAACGCATCTTATTTATTCTGAAACATTGCACATTCCTCTGTGGACGTAGAAATGAAGTGAAAAGAAGAAAGAACGATCTTCCGGAACACCCTGAGAGCGTGCTAGATTTATACCGTATCGATATCGACGGCGTTTTGATAAAAGGGGCTCCAAATATAGAAACAATCAGCAACAAGTTGCTTGCGCAAAGCCCTTCAATTTTTGTCGGCGCTTGCGTTGAGCGTATCGATTTGTAATTAGTTCGCGTACATCTACAGCCGCGCGCGCAAAACAATTCACAAAAAAGGAAGTCGAATTTGGATCCGAAACGAGCGAACGAATTTTAATGAGTACCGTGAATATCCAGCATTTATCGTTGAAAACATCGATGGTAAGGGGTCGTGAATGCATTTTCTCATGTTAGGTACGCATATTCCGTTTTCTTGCAAAAATTCCCTCAGTAAATCAGCAATACAAAAGAAAATGCATTTTCGTTACTATATATACCACACATTGGTTGATTCCCTGCGGATTATCATATAAACGTAATTCAATCCTGCCAAGTATGATATTTTGGTCCACTTCGGTGATAAGAGCTTGCAAGTTCGTCACAGTCCCTAACAGCATTTTTGGTCACAGTGACGTAAGATTTACGTCACACTGTGACTTTGGGACATCACAGGACGTCGCAGTACGTCTCGGCAATGTCATATTGAAGTCACGGTGAAGTCATTTTGGTTATTTTCATGGTTGTATGTGACGTCGCATATTAACTTGTTTGTGACGTCACATTGTAATTGCCATTGTAATGTCATCACATTGTTACGTGTTAATTAAATTGTGGAAACGTCACAGAATATAGTCACAATGAAGTTACAAAGTTACTAATACGTAACGTTGCATAGAAGTCACAAATATGATGTCACATTGTGACCCAGGTGTCACGTGACTACAACATCACTGTCACACATGTGACGATCTTTGCTGTGAGGGTAACTCAACAGTAAAGCGTCGGCTGGCCAGTTCGAAGATCTGGAGTTCGATTCCCGGTTAGGGCAGCAAGGTTTTTTACAATGGCGCCCCAGTAGCTCAGGGGTAGAGTGTCTGCTGGCCAGATCGAAGTTCCAGGGTTCGATTCCCAGTTGAGGCAGCAAGGTTCTATACATATTTTTTTGTATGTGAAGATGTTTAAAATTTCTCCTCCCCACCCCGTTTTATTGGTTTTCTTTTTTGAATAAGAAACGAATGTTTCCACGAAAATTTACAAATTTGAGATTTTAAAGAATTAACAACAAATTAGGAACTGTTGCATACATTGCGAGCATTTCTTGATGCCTGTCTGTATGTGTGTGCATGCGTATGTACGCACGTTTGTGAATCACGAAAGCTATAACTCAAAAGCAAACGAATGCACTTTTGTGACATTTTGTGTTCTTTATGTATGTGTCTAGATCTATACAGATATTAGCTCAAATCAGTTATAGAAATTACAGAGTCCATTTCGATGATTAGATGTTGAATTATGTCACAGTAGCTCAACGGTAGAGCGCCGGTTTGTTAGTACGAAGATTCATGGTTCGATTTCCGGTTGGGGCACCAAGGTTCTAAGGTTCTTTAGCACGCCGCCCAAACACATATACGCGTAATGTTTGTACAATGGTGTCGATAGTCTGAAAGCGACTATAGTACGACTAACGCGAATTTAGTGGATTTTGGTGTACTGAGTGCGGATTTTAAATCAGGAAGCAAAGATCACGTAGGAAGCTAACCTGAAGGATAAAAATTTAGTAGCTGGAGGCTTATCTGATGTATAAAAACGTGGTCAATAAGATTGTCAGTTACACGTCAATTTGAAAGTAGAGGATGGATAATGCAAAATTCAAATCGATAATAAGAACTTGAGATTTCCGTCTCAGTAGCTCAACGGTAGAACATTGGCTAGCCAGTACGGAGATCCATTCCCGGTTAGAAGAGCAAGATTCTTTACAAACTGTTCTCGGAGATATAAAATATCCATGCTGATAACATGCTTTTTGACAATATTTGACTGAAAATGAGATAATATGAATCTCATTCGGTGCCCACAATTCGAACTATTTCTAAGGCAAAAAGTTCGACTTGAATTACATAATATTTACTCAAAATGTTCATTTCTTGGAAAAAGTTATCTAAAGCCAGAAAATTTAAATACCAAACAGTGATATATGTTCCTGCGTATTCAAATTTATCTGACTTTCAATTTAATTTTGTATCCATATATTTTTTCTCTGATAAAATAATTAATAATACGTATTTTAAACGCTGCGTCTTCCTGTTGTGTCAATTGCATTACTAGCACTAGCTACACATAGAATAATTCTCCTCAAGGCATTAAGGTATTTTCAATCTTTTTATCCATAGGAGAATTACTTCCTTCTCTCTAACTCTAAACATAGAATTATTCCGTAAGCAGTATAACTGGGTGTTGTATGGAAATCAAAATTCGTTTTTCTAGAACACTCATATAACATGCTTCAACTTCAGTCATGCAGGAATATTGACTGGAATAAACTTAGCACAATTACTACAAAAGTGATGGCTTTTACACATGGATGTTTGGAACTGAATGCAAGTAACTCACGGGCGAAATCCCCAGAGGGCGCCCCTTGCGTGCTTCCGTCACTGAATTTTCACGGGAAATATAGTACGATGCGTGATTCAAATCGTAATGTGTACGAAATCAAAACCTACGCTTTATCCGAAAACCCCATAAAAATAATGGTGCAAATCTATGTTTAATTTTCAGAAAGGGGGATTTTTTATTTAGTGTCCAGTTTAAATTAGCCTTAATGTGACTTGGGTTTCATGCAGTTGCTTTTTACCTTATGTCATATTGCTTGATATATAGAACTTTAATAGTCATGGGTTTTTAGATGGATGATTTTAGTGACTTTGTGAGAAGGATAAAAAATTAAAGAAAAGTTATGTAAAAGAAAAATCTGTCTCATTCCAAATTAATCAATAAAATCATATTCGAAGTATTAGTAATCATATTAGCAATATTAGAGAAATGAATTAAATTTCATCAGCGCATCAAAAGATGTTAACATGTTAAAAAATGGCAAAATTGCTATTACTTAAAAATTTAGCAAAAATTATCTTGAAAAATTTAGAACTCTAAATTTTATGTATCCCAAAGTATATATTATTTATATTGTAATATTCGCTATACACTTTATTCGTTCTTTACAGAACATTTTAGTACAATGTTTTCTTTCCAGAATTTCAAAAAAATTTAATCTCGACATAGTTTTGCATGTAAGTTAACAACATGAAAGTCATGATTACAGGAACAATTTTGATGAAAAATATGTACACAAAGTAAATGTATACTACTTTGCATATTTTGAAGTAATTTATTAGTATTGTATTAATCAAAGTTTTTCATATATTCAAAATATCACAAAAACTGTTGCATATTTTAAACCGTACAACACAATTTATTATAACTAATTAATAAATTTTGCATATAAGCTAGATATATTGCACTTTTACATAAACATAGAAAATCTGAGGTAAACATGTATTCCGGATTTGAAGATATCGCAATAAAATACTCTTCATCCATAAAAAATCTTCTCTATAAACTATGATGGGATCGTTTATATGTTAACTGGTAAATATTACGTTTAATACTCTTTGTTCTAATACATACTATGTGAAGCAAATGTTATGAAATGAGAAATAATGTTAGGAGTATAGCAGTATAATATCAAATACTAGACAAAAATCCATAATTTTAATTATCTTAACTCAGGATTCCAAAGTATGTAAATTAATTCAAATTCATTAAATGAATTATCTTAAATTAAAAAAATATATCTGTCTGTGCTTGTGTGTGTTTACAGTGCATCGTAACTGGAAATTTAAAATTGGTACACAGATACTTTAGGACCCGGGAAGGTGTGCAGACTGTAGCGGGAAATTTAAGTATCGTACGGCCGTGAAATTTGGTACACAGATAATTTAGAACCCGGGAAGGTGTGACCTTTTTAGCGGGGAATTAAAGCATCGAACGACCATGACATTTGGTACACAGATATTTCAGAATCCAGGAATGTGTGTAGTCTATAGCGGGACATTGCAGCATCGAACGGCCATGAAATTTGGTACACAGAAACTTTAGAAAACGGGAAGGTGCACTTCAGCGTTGTTTTTCTTAATTCGAATAAGTTTTATAGTTCTGACTTTTAAAGTCAAATATCACGATTTTATGCCATTTTGTCATATAAATAAAATTCTTCTTTGCTGCAGCATATTTAAACGATTGAGCAGTTTGGACAAACATTTAGGCTGAAGGAAAAACGCAATTGATTGAACCAAGTGCAATTATATTTTTGGGCTTTCTAAATTTGCGAATTTAAACGATGTCATCCTAATTTTTTTATTTGCCATTGTGTTATCATTATGAGTATTTTGTTGAAATTTGACGAACATTGAATATTCCCTGAGATAGCAATAATTATCAGGTTTGAAGGAACTTTCTTTGTGATTTCAAATATTTTCATTTGTCTTGGGAATGATTTCAGTTCAAAAAAGATTATTTGGAAATTATGTGTTGTAATCTGTATCTTTATTATTTAAGTAGTTGAAGCTATTGTATTGGAAATATAAACATGACGTCGTTTGCGAAAGATACGACTAATATATAAATGGTTCTAATTGTGCTGAGATTATTGAAATTATGATTTGAATTGTGTCCTACGGTAGATTTTAACGTAGAGCGTAAAGTTTCTGTAAGTGATGGGTTCAGTTTTGGTATTTGGGGTGAGAGGTTATATCATGTTCGTTGCGCTGATGTACACGGATTGCAAGACATTTTCACTTTTATTTATATGACTATTTATTTTTTGATATTTTTATAACTACTCTGAGATCTTAGCTCTGAAGATCTGATCTTCTTTTTTTCTGGGGTACATAAATTTAAAAAACATGGATGTTGGACATTCCGCCCGTCCGGCCGTGATTCAAACTCTTCCAGGTGACGTAGGAACGGACTGTGTCTATTCATGACCTGAGTCTAAATCCGTCGGCGACTGTGATAGAGTTTGGCGGGACCATCTTCGGACTGTGCCCAGTGAATGATTTCGCTGACCTCGAAGTCCTAGTTGTGTGATAGTTGAATATAGTCTCATCCAATCTCCCCCCTTCGGCTCTCATCCAAGTTCGCAAATCCTAGCTAGTCGAATGGCAGTACGATTTTAATCTGCTTTAACTCCCGAGAAAAGTCGGATACATTTTCTAGTAATCTGTATTTCAGAGCAACTTTTTTGAGATCAAAAGGTTTTCTTCCACAAAAATTGACAACGCTTTTCCATGTTCTCAATGAATTCATTTTGTACTTTATCATTTACCTTACCTTATCTTATCCATTTTCAACCCTACATACATATCGTAGGGGAAATAATGTGACATGGTCAAAAAGTGAGAATCGAGTTTTTGAAGGATTTGCGTATTTTTAGTATATTTTAATAGCAATGGAATGTTTTTGAAGGACATATACTTTTTTTACATGCTTGTGTCGGAGAAATAGTGTGAATTTGTGAACACGATGTATCGCTGTAGTAGGGGCGTGAATACAAGGTAAAAATCATCATTCTTTTCATATATACAAGAAAAACATGAAAGCTTCATTTCTTTATTTAAATCCATTAGGGTATTAGGCAGTATTTGAATTATTCAAACAGTAGTCAGTCGCTACCATAGATCTATTTTAGGACATCTGTGCTTCTCTGAAATATGATACTAGTTTTAAACTACATCATTATTATGAGAAATTGTATACATAACATTGCGTTTCCCCCTTTAAAACGAGGTCTGGGGAGCGGCTCCAAGATTTATGTTACATTATATTTTAACTCGAACATCAATTGTATAGTATTAGATTCAATACGAGCCCATAAATAACAGTCGGCCATTTACAGGGATCAAACACAGTCCCTCAGACGAGTTACTATCTGGACTACGGAAGTTGTGCAAACACTTTCTTGAATTACCTTATAAACTATCAATCATATTTAAAATCTGTGGGTGTTTGCAAATGTTATGCATTTTTACAATTCGCAAGTTGAACATTTTCTTAATATAAATATTTAACCTATATTTTCTGAAAAATCGATCCCGTGGTACAGTGGTTCCCATATTTTTGACCATTTTCAGAGATAATTTGACCGCGAAGCCACAGATTCCTTATAATTCATCGTATGTGTAGTTTAGGTTGGCCCTGTATGTACATGACAACTAATGGATTCCTTTTTGTGAAAGGATATTTTTATTTTTAATGCTTCCACGCATCAATTTACAAAGCTCAGTGGAGCTCCAAGGGCTTCCCAAACCTCCACCTAATTTTTGCGATAAGGTATTTTTATTTTCAATGCTTCTACGTAGAACTTCACCAAGCTCAGTCGAGCTCCAAGGGCTTTCCGAATCTCCGCTAAATTTTTGTAATAAGGTATTTTTATTTTCAAAGCCTCCACGTAGAACTTTACCAAGCTCAGTCGAGCTCCAAGGGCTTCCCGAACCTCCGATTAATTTTTGTGATAAGGTATTTTATTTTCAATGCTTCCACGTAGAACTTTACTAAGCTCAGTCAAGCTCCAAGGGCTTCCCGAACCTCCGCCTAATTTTTGTGATAAGGTATTTTTATTTCCAATGCTTCCACGTAGAACGTTACCAAGCTCAGTCGAGCTTCAAGGGCTTCCCAAACCTCCACCTAATTTTTGCGATAAGGTATTTTTATTTTCAATGCTTCTACGTAGAACTTCACCAAGCTCAGTCGAGCTCCAAGGGCTTCCCGAACCTCCGCTAAATTTTTGTAATAAGGTATTTTTATTTTCAAAGCTTCCACGTAGAACTTTACCAAGCGCAGTCGAGCCTCAAGGGCTTCCCGAACCTCCGATTAATTTTTGTGATAAGGTATTTTATTTTCAATGCTTCCACGTAGAACTTTACTAAGTTCAGTCAAGCTCCAAGGGCTTCCCGAACCTCCGCCTAATTTTTGCGATAAGGTATTTTTATTTCCAATGCTTCCACGTTGAACTTTACCAAGCTCAGTCAAGCTCCAAGGGCTTTCCGAACCTCCGCCTAATTTTTGCAATAAGGTATTTTTATTTCCAATGCTTCCACGTAGAACGTTACCAAGCTCAGTCGAGCTCCAAGGGCTTTCCGAACCTCCGCTTAATTTTTGTGATAAGGTATTTTTATTTTCAGTGCTTCTACGTAGCACTTTACCAAGCTCAGCGGAGCTCCAAGGACTCCGTGAACTTCCGCTTAGTTTTTGTGAAAGGATATTTTTATTTTTACTTTCAAATAGCACGTTACCAAGATCAGAAGATCTCAAGGTGCTGCGCTACCCACTGCGTTTAGCTTATTCCATCTAAGTATGGTTGCATTTTGGATCTCATATGGCTGTGCAAATGTATTTGGATAGGATAACTTTAATTATGATCATACTGTACAGAGCGTGGAAACAGAAATCTGCTGAAATGAAGATTTAATCAGCAATGCATATTTTAATTAATGACTTTCTCTTGGGTATTAGGGACGTGAATGTTGTATAATTTAAATAAATATTTTTTTTCCTGCAGTAATTCATCTGTCACGCAATATTTAAATGACACGACCTTATTGCTTTCTCTTTTGTCACGACACTATGATACAGGAATAGGGGATATATTTCTGTGTTATAAGCCGCTAATAAAAATAAAAAATTAATGCTAAAGTCGATAAAAATGTTGTATTTCTTGGTTAATATATTTAAACAACAAATTTCGCACACGCATCGCGCGTGCAAAATATTTACTGCTCACTAGATGTGACACCTACATATTTAGTAAAGATAGTGATTAATAAAAATCTTTTCAGTTTTAACCATGAAAATGGCAGACAATTTATGGTTTTGTCAACATGGAAATTGCGATATATAAAATTATATTTTATCTCCCATTTCATAGTTTTGTTAACGTGCCCTATTTCATAGTTTGTTAACAGTTCATAGTTTTGTAAACATGGAAATTATGGTGTATAAAATAAAATTTCATCTCCCTGTTCATAGTTTTGTTAGCATGTCCCATTTCATAGTTTGTTAACAGTTCATAGTTTTGTTAACATGAAAATTACGGGATATAAAACAATATTTCATCTCCCATTTCACAGTTTTGTTAACAGTCCCATTTCATGCTTTGTTAACATTTCGTAGTTTTGTTAACATTTCGTAGTTTTGTTAACTTGGAAATTGCGGTATATAAAACAGTATTTCACCTCCCATCACAGTATACGTTGACTGCTTATCAATATTTTTAGACATTTTACACTAAGAATAAATAATTACAGCTTAATTTTTCAATAGTTTAGTACAAGCAACTTACGACTTTGGTATTTAAAGCATAACTTGGTTACCATATTTAATGAACTAAATAATTATAAATAAATTCATTGATAAAATAGAATAAAAAAACATATTTGTAAATGTAAATTAGAATATCTCAAAAACGGTTTATTGTAGTATAATAATAGAGTTAATTAATAAAATACATAGGATACATTCACGTTTTCAAACTATAGTATATAGTATGGAGAATGTATTGTTTTCACGAAAATTTTGAATTTCGAGGTTCGGATGCCGAGGTTTGGATGTTTCGGGACCTCCTGAGCACGTTACGTTTTGATTCATTTTAGAGTGATGCCCGTCTGTTTGTCTGTCTTCCTGTTGTCTGTCGCCTGTTTGTAGTCGATTTCTTGTGCGCACGATAGCTGGTACACATATTAATGGACGTTCACGGAAATATTTATCCGGCGTTATTAGCAAAAACTTTAAATTTAGACAGAATTATTTGAAACTCGAGCAAGAACTTCGAAATTTATTCGAAATTTCATATTTTCTTAACATGGCAGCATGGGACAACATGTGACATGATTATGCATAAACGGAGTTATGTATGGTTCGATGATGGTTGAGTCATGTATAACTCCTTCGCTTATCGCGGGGGGAAATAGCCGCGCTACAATTTTTGAGTTCCTGATATCGTTAGCACACCTTTGAGGAGCACGATACATATTTTTAGAATATCCTATTGCAAACAAACCTGTTGGTCAACAGATATGACAGATTTCTAGTTTCTACCTTTATTTGTTTGAACTGTCAGCCTCAAATTGTACTACATAAATTTCTATCAGTATAACTCCAACGATATATATGCTCAAAGGTTGTCTCATATATGCCATCTGTTATGAAAATTAATAAGTGTATGAATCAACTCGACATCCTCATACCGGAATCATATTTAAGTAGCCTGTGATTGTTCTATTTATTTATATATTTCTGCAAATTTTGCAAGAAAATTGTGAAAAATCTATATCGGTGGTCCAAATGAACACAATTATCATGTTACTCTTCATTTTAAGCGGTTTGAAAAAATCTTTGGATTGATACCAAATTTGATAATAAGCCCATCAGGGGGGGGGGGTTGTCTCGAGGGTCGTTGATAACATCTCGAACAATTGTATCGCTGATATTTTTCACTACAATGATTAAGACTGGCAGGTTTCGTGATAATTAAGCCCTAAATAACTATTTTTATGCCTACTTATGTCAAGTTTTGCTTTGCTTCTCTATTAGGAGAATATTAAATTTCAAATAAATTTCGAAATTTTATCTCGAATTTTAAACAAATCTATCTAGTTCTAGATTTTTTTTTTTTTTTTTTTGAAAAAAAGCCAGATAAAATTTTTTGTAAAAATCCATTAATATTTGTGGCAACGATCTTGTACACAAGCAGTTGATCACAAACAGATCACACTACAGACGACAGACAGACAGACAGACGGGTATCATTCTAAAAATAGTTAAAATGTGTTCAGTAGGTCCTAAAACATACTTTCGCATAAAAATCTCGAAATCGGAAATGATCGTGGTGAAAACGATCTATACTGTATCTTATAGTACGTGAAAGTAAAACTATAATGTTCTGTTTTCCGAATACAATGTTTATTATTCCTGATATATTGTTTAACGGGAATGTTTCTTGATAGTTATGAAACCTTTGAAAAGTACTTTTGTAAAGCATTTTACTCTTTTCTGCATATAAATATAGACCGGTTAAAATTGCTGTCAATGAAATCAGAATAATTGCATAAATAAATCAGTTCAAATGTGATTAAGTGAAATTTTTACGTCTGTGATCAGACCAGAGTTTATGGAATCAAAAGAATATTAACCATAATTTATTTAGATTACTACAAACTAAACGGAAACCATTAATTTATAAATATCCATTAAGATATTCTTATATGATATGCTATGCGATGTTTTTGAACTATTGATGCATGCATTAATATTAAATGTTGAGCTCTAATATTTTTAATGTTATATATATTTATATATTTATATTTTGAATTATAGATAAACTTTTCAATCTTCCTTTATATTACTTTCTTTTTATATAATTCTTGCATATTCATGATTAGTTAATATGTATACGTATGACAAATAGTGTGCCGATTATTATTTTTGTTGATTAAAATTAATATTGTCAAAAATGCATTTTACATTAAATTAATTATTTATTAGTATATTAATTATACATGTAATCTGTTCTAACTTACTGCTGTGTACATTGCGTTGGTGGCCGCAAAACCCACCTATTTCTGTGCTTAACGGGATACTAAGTTAACAAACTAAAAATTAAGGTTAATAGTAAAGGAACAAACATTTATTTATCACATACTCAATTTACACTCTTTAGTTTTACAAATTAAATAAATATCACACATAGTGGAATACATCTCAATGGTAGTTCGGGGGGTGTAATGCCAGATGAATTGATATTTGGTTGGAGCACGTGGTGGGATGCATTAATTAGCTTTTCCTTAAAAACACAAATTTAGACAAAGAGGTTATCCTCATATAGTTTAATTGTACGGTACCTGATCTTCTTTCATATAACTTGGGTAACACCGATGCTTTGTCACACTTTACACTTGCAATACCAGATGACCATGAGCTCTCCTTCGAATTCCTATATCAGAGACGCACACACAACTCTTAACTCTGCTACCGTCGCTTCTTCTTGACTAGTCTAACTCCAACAGCCTGCCTTGACCAATTCTGACTCCCACTTCGAGCAACTCTCACTTATATCCCTTTTTCGGTCGGCGGTCCACGTGCTGAAATCTAGAGCTGAGGGCTAATCCGTAGACATGGCGTCGCCGTCTCGGTTGCCGCCAAACGGCTTAACGTGGTATGTAAACATGGGCGTGGTATGTAAGATATGGGGCCACCTGTATATTATCGCCCATCTGCTTAGCGTGGGGATAATCCGCCCGCATTCCTGGTTCCATTATTTTTTAATCCTTCCAAATATTTATTACTTTACATTTCTGGCATTACAAATAGCACAAATATATTTTTTGTTATTTGAATACTGTCAAAACTTATATAATGATTTATAAATTGTATTATTTTTTGTGGTTTGTTATCTTATAAGTGTGTTCATAGTTTATTTACAATAATCTACAAAAAAAAATTGTTTACAATAAAATTGTTTTGACTTTCCTTTCAAATTTGATCTTGTAAGATAAATAGCTTCTCATGTTAATGTAATTTATTTCATATTTTGAATTATATCAATATTACATATTCTGTTTAGTTAGGTGCGTTTCAGTTAATATCATAATATCATATGTACATTTGTGTAATTGCATTATATTACGGTTGCAAATTTAATATCTTTAAACATATCTTATGTGTAATAAATTATCATTTCATGTATAATATATATATATATATATATATATATATATATGATGTATATGTATACAGAAATATTGTGTTATTAAGTAATATATAATTGTCTTACGAAGACATAATAGAGAGTATAATGTCTTAGTAATGTAGAATAGGCTTAATGTTTTAGTAATGAGGAATAGGCCATGGAAAACGTAAAATTGTTAGACACATTTTTTTAAACTTTTTCACAGAGAAACACGAATTCACAGAGAAACATGAAATCAAAATGTTAATTTAAATTTTTCATAAAAAAAAATAAGTAAGTAAAACACTTCACAGTTTGTAATACCTGAAGATGGTTTTATATGACATAAATCAACAAATACGTTCTTAGTTTAGCACAAGTAGTTCACATAGCACAGAGTAAGATTTTAGAAATAGATTTAATGGGTATTTTTCGATACATCGCTATATGAAATGATAATTTATTACAATGCATAGAATAAATTGATCCACTGACATTCGTAATTTCTCAACTATCCAATATTTCTCGAACTTCGGCAATATATCCCAATATTGTCAAATTTTTAATGAATTCCAACCCTGCCCGTCACCCTCATTTCCAGCAAGAGTTTTGGATGACGTTCTATGACCTTTTAGGTGGGTGAAACCATTGTTTCACCTAATTGAACCCCGATTCCTATCGATTCCCCGGGATATAATTTAAGTAGGGTGAAGTAAGCGGGGGAGAAAGTCGTTCCCAATTAATTCAATGCTATCACCATTTGCAGAATCGATCTTTGGTGAACAGTACGGGCCTGCACGTGACAAGGAGGGACGGGAACACGACGGGGGGTTTTAACGCACTTTGTCATAAACCAAAATTATCTGCATCAGCCATCGAATCGATAGGCAGTGTTCAGGCGATACCACTTCGAAAACTCACCTCCTGAGATTGTGATGCCATGGGGGTATCGCATCCGATTTTTGAAATACAGCAGTAACACTCCGTGACGACATAATTTAAGTGATAACCAATAGTTTTGTATCGTGTGAGTCGGGTTGGATGTAGTCTGGATGCTGCGGTGGTTTAAAATCGAATTTGATAAAAGCGTGTAGTGTTGAATGTGTGTGTATTGCCTGGAACAGAAGCGGTTGAAAATACTTAATTTGGAACACAAATTATATTCGTATTTTAATCGGGGATTATTTAACGAGTGAGTGCATTTTAGAGTGGGGATCAATGTGATAATTGCTCGAAAGGTAGGAAATAAGTATTTGAAATTAACATGTTAAACGTGGAATTACTTATTTGCCGTGGGCATTTTAAAGCAAATTTGACAGAGCAATTTAGTATTAAGCAGCAATCAGTCTGACAATTTATTAAATAAGTAATTGGTATATTAATTAAAGACGTGGAATTATATTCAAGAATTACTCTTATTTAAAATATTGGCAAAACTTTTAAATGTTTATTTTTTAATTGCTCTTAAACGTTGAAGAAGAAATAAAGATATTTTTATACTGAACAATAATTCAGATTCATGTTATTACTTTACTCTAACTATTTCCACTCATCCTACTGTTCAAACCCTAGGGTGAGTCAGATAGCCTGGGTCTTCCACCCTAACTATTTTATATATGCACGTTTAAAATATACACGTTTAAAGAGTTACAATGTAAAGATAAAATATTAAAGTTATGAATGGGTTTCAATATATGATTATAAAAGCGAAAGGAATAGAAAGAAAAAAAAAAGATGATGGGGGAAACACATAGAAAATAAAAGGATCTTGAACAATTTAAAGCATATTTAACAAAGCTAATTCCTATTAAAGTAGAACAGTCAAATATTTTTTCTTTATCGTTTTCGTCATAATTTAGCATGGGGAAATATAAAACATGAGAAATAATACAGGAGTTGGTTGGTTAAGAGGTTTTAACTTTAACCTTGACTTTAACTTTATAGAGGATCTTGTTGGAGTAGCATCTTTTCAGTGTAAATTCATTAAATTCATCTACCTTCAATAATACGAGAGTACGAATTTTTTTAACTAAAAATTATTATTTTAAATTGAAAATTAATATTTTATTTGCAAAAATTTATGTTTTTCTATCAATACTAGAAGGTTTATTTTTTAATATATTTTTGGTACCAAACTCTTCGTTTAAAGCTTTTGAGTGTTGTAAAATAACACAATTATAGCAAAATAAATACCAATAATTTTATAATATTAAAAAATATAAATAAACATTTAACATTTGCAACGTTTCTTCCCTTCAACAAATATTTCACCCGAACTTGTGAAAATTATCGCAGTTTTCGCATGTTTCAAATTTATTGCATAACAATATAGCTGTTGAATATTTTTGGGAATATCAAAATAAATGAAAATATTATTTTTGTTGCAATTAATGTTAGATAAATGTAAACACTGAAAAACGTAGTTTTGAAATAATCAATACAGAAACTCCACATATAACTAAAGGAAACTGTGCATTAGAACATATTTCTTGTTTTGTCAGTAATGAAATTTCGAATATGGGCAAAAAGTATTTCTAAATATTAAAAAATTTCAAAAAACGATAAAAAAAAATGCGTATTTTCATAATTTAAGTAGTAATGATCATCCAAAGAATTTACTATGGTATATATCGATATATTAATGACATCCTTTATATTTATAGAACATTTTTCAAAGAAAGGTAAATAAAATGTATAGAACATATTTCTTGTTTTGTCAGTAATGAAATTTCGAATATGGGCAAAAAGTATTTCTAAATACTAAAAAATTTCAAAAAACGATAAAAAAAATGCGTATTTTCATAATTTAAGTAGTAATGATCATCCAAAGAATTTACTATGGTATATATCGATATATTAATGACATCCTTTATATTTATAGAACATTTTTCAAAGAAAGGTAAATAAAATGTATAGAACATATTTCTTGTTTTGTCAGTAATGAAATTTCGAATATGGGCAAAAAGTATTTCTAAATATTAAAAAATTTCAAAAAACGATAAAAAAATGCGTATTTTCATAATTTAAGTAGTAATGATCATCCAAAGAATTTACTATGGTATATATCGATATATTAATGACATCCTTTATATTTATAGAACAATTTTCAAAGAAAGGTAAATAAAATGTTCTAAGTTTTATTCGTCTAATGTTTATTCATGGGTGATGAAGAAGGGCATTTGCTACACCTGCAAAGTATTAATATAGAACGTGTACAACTAAACATTTGTTGAGTTACATTTGTATTTATGAAGGAAGTCTTTTATTATGCGTTATAGAATATATCAGAGCCAGTTATACATTATATTTGCAAGAATACTACGGCTTAAGCATGGTTTGGGGGGGGGGGGCTAAAAATATGGAACCATTGTTTCCATATGTGAATTTTAATAATCAAAATATTGATTCATAATGGGGAATTTGATATTGAAAATATATATATATACACTGCACATACATATATATATATATATATATATATATATCTTTTTTCATACTTTTGTATGATTTCTTTTTCTTCATCTGATTACTTTTGTATTATATTATATTATATATATATATATATATATATATATATATATATATATATATATATATATATATGAAAGTTTCAATTTTTTATTCCAAAATCCATACTATTACTCCAAAAATAATTTCTCTAAACTTGGAAGAAAAATACCTAACCTACACACCCCTACATTTCAAACACATTCCAGCAAAATTCAATAAAATTGACATCAACAAATTTTGAACTTCAGCCTTTTCCTTCGGAAAGTGCCTCTTTCGAACGAAATCAGCCCCTTCCAGAGATGGATCAACAATTAGGTATTTATTTTTCCTTGCACTTATCTCTACAGCGATAAAATCAATAGAGACACTTTGAACAAATAACAAGTGGGTGTCACCTTGTCGCGATGTGGATCTCATCACGATAACGTGATGTACAGTCCATCCAAATCAAACCGCTGATCCGCTATTTTTACAACACGGCATTCACTAACACCAGGAACATGCATTGTACAACATTTTAACAATCCTTTTTAATATAACACCAAAACCCCTTCACGACTTTTCGAAGACACCGCTGTTTCTGAGCGCAATTTTCAAACAAATTCGCATCTGCGGCGACAAATAGCGTTTTCTTTGTGGCTTGCACGACTCTATGAGCTGTTTATAGGACAAATAAATTTGTAAACCAGTTTTAATATTTAGGGATCCAAGTAGACCTTAAAGAACCGAAGCTTAGATGTAAAAATAAAATTAAATAGAAATGTTACTTCTTTGTAAGCATTCAAAATAATTAATTAAATATAAAGAAAAATATTACGAGGAAGGATAAAAATTGTTTGATGATGAAAATCATCATATACATGCTATAAAAGTGAAGCTGCAAATTTTCTTCCCTTCGCCATGGGACACCCTGGGGGGTCTTAGGGCGTGGTGCATAGGCGCCCCTTCACCACGGGGGAATTAGTACACACACATACTATCTAAAAAGATATCTACAAGTATGCATATTCTATCTATAGTAATGCCCAATATGATATAATTGCAATATATCTATGCCCTATAGGAATATATCGATGCCCAATAGGATAAAATTGATTCCCCCCCCAGTTTAACATTTCTATAGTTAGGGTAACTAACTCGGCAACAAAGTGAGACAGATGAAGACAGCCAATTCCGAAGATGTATAGCATTGTCTAATTAGTAGAAATCGACGGTAAATCTGCTACTGAAAGCATTTATTAAACACAAAAGGATTATTGATGATTTACTATCATATTCACCAATCATACAACAACCAATTCCTCAACAGCAATGTACATCTGAATAAATTAGAGTATTATCTCGTATTTTGACAATCGTTGCAGATGCCACTGCTCTACAGCTCTGATCTACAACTCTTTAATAGATGTTTATTGTCTTTCATAAGCGAGTTTCGTTCGTTCGTGATGTTGATTCCTACAAATTAGACGATGCTCTAATATCAATTAGACGATGCTGACGTTTGAATTGTCTTTTCTCATATATTTCGCTTTATTGACGAGTTCGTTATCCTAACTTCTTAAATCCTCTTCTAGGAGCGCTATAATCACTTTCATTCGACCTTTCATGGCCACCATACAGAAAGTTAACCTAGGTGATAACAAAAGCAGCAAACTTGCTAACCAGATGTATAAATAGAAGGATGTGGTCAGTTAGATTGTCATTAGAAGGTGGATACTTTAGTTGGGGATCATCAAGGGGACATTAGGACATTAGGATGTGAGGACCTTAGGATGTGAGGACATTAGGATGTGAGGACATTAGGATGTGAGGGTATTAGGATCTGACATTAGAGGATGGAAAATGCAGTGTCTACCTTGACGATAAGAGTTGGCAATTTCGCCCCAATAGCTGAACGGTAGAACGTCGGTTGGTCAATACAAATATTCGTGATTCGATTCCCGGTTGGGGCAATACGATTCTTTACAAGAAGAGCTACCATTTGAGGCTGAAGGCAGCGCCTTTAGTGTCAAAATTTGTAAGTCAGCACTCCTACTTTGGAAACTGTGAGATATATAGAAAATATTTCACAATCAGAAATTTGTGCATCTTTATATCGAATTGGTAAGAAATGGCATTTTACAGATAGGAATAGTACAATTAGAAAGTATTGAGCGTTACGTTGAGTATCGTATGAAAAGGATGGCTGTATTGGATGGCTGTAAACAGCTTCTGCAGCTAAAATATGCCAGGGAATTTGTAAACGATCAGATTTGTGCAATTTGATGAAGATCGTGTCAAAAATAGATCATGGCAATCTAGTTGAATGAAGATTATTGTGAGCTGAAACATCTAGACGGCGAATTATGACTGGCACAGTGGAAACTGCACGATAGTATGTCTTTTGATTTCCTATTGGCTTACAATCGCCTGTAATTTTGGTGACCGTGCAAAAGAAAGTTTTTTCTGCATACGAACACGTTTTCAGGCATATGGTGGGCATATTGAACATACGTTGCTTTAAAATGTAGGTACATTATGTAAATAGTGGTTTTATATTAAATGAAATACGTATCATATTAATTTGGGGATACTATACAAATTTCAAATTGACTGTTTTCTGTATTTTTCATAATTTCCGAGATAGAAGTGGTAAATTCCAAATTTCGCACTAGGGGCGCTGTCGTCAATATCACCTGGTAGCACATAGTCATTGTACTATGGATAGACTAGGTAAAGATAACGCATATACTCATAGATATTTCCTAACAAAATTATATTAGTAGTTTCCTAGGTTATCGGTTCTGTGGTTATCGGTCGAGGATTGCACTTGGACGACTCGAGTTCGATTTCTGAGGATTACGCGGAGCACAATCACGTTAAACCTGTACGTCCGCAAGTCCTTTCGAGAGATTGGTGGTAGGGGAAGGAGGGCACTATCCCTGTGAATGCCTCCCCCAGTGGGTTCCGGTCTAAATTGGGTGAACCGGGCCGTCCAATTAGTTGGACGGCCGTCCAATTAGTTGCCTTACACCTTCGAAGAAAAATGATTTTCCTAGGGACTCTATAAAATACAAACAAACATGTTGTGTACTCCACACAGAACAAACACTGCCATTTTAGCTTCCATTACATCCAATAATGCTTGGGACATGTTGGATGACATTTTAATATAACTCCTTTTTGATATAATTTTAATTGTATTTTACATTTTCTCTTTAACTACTTAGTATCCGAGTAGGAATTCCAATGAAATTCGCATTTGTTCGTCACGTGGCGATGCTGTTTGAAAGACTTTACGGACTGTTGTTCTCTGAAAGGATAATTGTGTACGACTAGTTTTAATATTAAAGGATTTCAATAGATTTCGAATTGTTATAGTATGGGAGTGTAACTAGCAATTATGCACAATGAAACCATTGTAAATAAAAAAAAGATTAATCATGCATAAAGCATTGATTATGAAACATTTTCCAACTGAAATGCAATTTTATTTAAACATCTCTAAAATGTGATACATTCAATGGTGATATTTTTAAAATTATCATAGTACAATAATTTATTTTACTTGGAAACTTAAAACTTAGACAACAAGGCAATGCTATAAAACCATCTGCTTGTCTATGTAAAATCAATGAACATTTCGTTCATGTCACTTATATACCAGTCTCTAAAGCTAAACAAATTTGAGTTAAAAGATTCAGAAATTCATATGTAACTCATGTTACAATCGCTCGATTTGTTTACATTCTGCATACGTTAAAATTAGGCTTCGTTGTAGAAATAATCAAAGTCTATCGATCATTTAAAAGAAAAAATATTGTAATTGCGTTCGCATACAAATTAGATACACAGATAATATGTAAAAGTAAAGCTGTTTTAGGACGGATGTGACACTAAATATAAGTATAGTCGTTCCTTTAAAATCACGATTTTCACTAAGCGGAAGAAATGGATGTCATATTTTATTTTGCAGTGAGTCACGTGATCTCTTCCTATAATATGGGTGTAATTATTATTTCGATTTTTATTTAAAAAACTATTTAACATATTTTGATAAAAATATTTTACACATCTTACGTGATAATTTGCATATTTTCTAAAATGTTCAAAGCATATTATGAATTTTAATCTGTTCGAAAAATTAGGTTCCTTAGGGTTCAGCATATTTCATTTCTTCAACCCGCGTTCAATCCAAAACTATTGGATGATATTATTCTTTAACAATCCCATATTTGCCACAGGCCTTCTCAACAACATACTAAAATTTCCTTTTTGTTAAAATCATTTTTACGGCAGTTATTGTGCAGACGGACAGACATATAGACAGACAGAATGAACAAGTCATAAACAATTACAACTAAGTTGTAAAATGTTAACAATTAAATATAAAGAAAAACCAAATGGATGAATTTAACTAATCGGTATATGGAATTTATAAACAGAAATAAATATAAATGGATTGAAATATTTTACATATAAATGACAAGGAAATATCAAATTACATTTCTAAACCCATATTAAGACAAATAATTTGCAATAAAATGCTTACATTGCTTTTTATGTGAAAAAACTAATTATAAAAGTAATAATAAACTAATTGGTATAATCGTTTTTATAAATAAACAGTATTGATTTTTTAATTGGGTTATATTATGGCACATAATATTACGGGAGTAATTAAGATATTCAATTTCAAGTCATGTGTATTATTTCGCAAAGATTTTTCAAACACTTATATTTTCTATAGTATTTAATCATTTATTGGAACTCGAAAAAATAACTCGGACATAACTACAACCATTTTAACATTTCCATTTTGTCGCATGTTAACCAAACTTATCTTTTATTTTTGCAAATTTGTTTACACACGGGACAAGTGTGTTTTAGTCGCTGATCTTCTTGAGCAGATAATTTTGTATAATGAGAATGGAAATTCCTATAATATTTAGGGGAGTTAAATTAAATATGCTAATTGAATAATTTGAGGAATGATATCGCTTATAATAATACTGAGATTTGCACACATTTTAAATCATGATCAACATCGCTTGTAACTGCTAGTAATATATACACATAGAAACGCCTAAAACATGAGCTAATTTGTAAACTTTAATTATGGAAGTTTTTTGAATTTGTGTTTTAAAATTCCCTATAAAATATTTCAACCGAATAAATGCTTTCATAAGTATAGTAAACATGTCTTAAATATATCAAATATTTTATACCAAAGACTACAAGTATTTGTAAACTATACACAATCTGTACACCATTAAAACACCATCTTGCTACTGATGATGGCAATATAGCCACTGACGATGGACATTATGATGTCTAAAAGGGCTATGGCACTTTAAGATGTATATTTTATCCTATACGTCAAGATGGTGCTTTAAATACAGTTTACAAATACTTGTAGTCTTTGATATAAAATATTCAAATACATACATTTTATAACATTTTTATTAGTCGTCTCAATCTATGTTAAATTTCACAAAACAGTTTATAAAAAATTTAGGACTATAAAAAATAAGAATGTCATGCTAGCTTCTTCTTTCCACTTCTTTTGGGACATTTTTGTTCGGAGACACATGGGAAAGGGCAGAAGAGTAAAATGAGGTTAAAGCTTTATTTCAATATGGTGAAATTACAAAGAAACCATCATCAAGTTGGTGAAATTTTAGATTTGTAGCCAAGATGGCAAATTTAAAAAGCAACATCGAATTACAGAAAGTGCATAATTTTTATTTTTATATAGTTTGATTTTTTTTTAAATTCGTGGTGTTGAATGAACAATTTATAATTGTGAGTCTTCAGTTTAAAATGTTTAACTGCTTTTAAAATGTTTAACTTTTTTTTTAAATGTTTAACTGTTTTAAGTGTTCCGAATCTACTGCGTTCAATGAAAAAATGCACTAGCTTTTATTTTATACTTCGTAAAAATGATTTACTGGTGACAAAATATCTGTCATAATATTGCTTTTGTGGAAAATTTTGCCTTGAAACATTTATTTCTCCGAATCTGCTGTGGATGATATTAAATGGATATAGATGAGATGGCTAATATAGATTCAGCAACAAATTCTCAAGAGAGTTGAGGGTTTACTAAGGAATTTCACTTCCGGGTTTATTTCCACATCTGAGCCAAAACATTTATTTGTAACGTATATTTCCTAAGATTGGACATAGATAGAGCTTAGATGATGATTGGAATAAACTCAGCATTAAATTTCAGAAGAGGTCAGTGTGTTCACTAAATATTTTAAAAATACAGATATTATTTTTCCACTTCTGGGTCAGCAATTTCTTTGAAACATATATTTCTCAGGATTTGCTATAAATAGATTGTAGATGACGACATGCATACAATTTAGCTAGAGGTCTACAAGGGCTGGGGCCTACCTGTGAGCTGCGTTGGTTCGAATTTTAAGTAAACTACATCGAGCCGGACCGGGTAAAAGTAAATATAAAAGCTAAAAATAAATTGAAGTGAAAACAGAAATATCTAAGCGAATTAAAAAATTTAATATTATACATGAAACAACATTCTCAATAAGCGGATGAAAGTCGCCATGTCCCATATTAAGTAATACAAGTTTACTCTATACGGAGAACGCAGATGGCTAAATTAGAACCGGATACAGAAAAATAATAATTTCATATAGAAAATTGAAGATTTATTTATGCGAAGACATTTCGAATCCAAAATAAAACATTGTTCTTCGCAACTTTCACCTGCTGCTTTAAATCGATGCACGTAATATGTAATATAACGTGTATTGAATTTCTTAAATAGCAAATTATGATCATCATACCATGCAACGGTGTATTAGGTTTAGCCAGGCTTCAATGTACTTAAAAAAATCCTTTCGGATCGCGTCGGGCTGGGCTTTGAGGGCTTTCGGGTCGCGTCGGGCAGGGCTTTGAGTGTTTTCGGGCCGAGTCGGTCTCTGGTGAATCATTTTGAAAAATTCCCTAACATTTAAAAACATTTAAAAATTAAGTCCGTTCAGCCCTCTAGATATGGCATCGAAATCCAGGGTTGGTTGGATGGTTCACCAAGTATTTCCCTTTCCGGTTTCGGAGTGAAATACATATGCAAAACAGAATAAGAATGCTTAAAAGTTACGTCAAATATAAGGTATATACACCATTTGGTATTTACCTTCTGCTAAAATTACTACTATATATAAAATCTAAGACTTACACAAATAAATACTCTTTATAACCTTTATATTAGTCTCAATCTTCGGCAAATTCGACAAAATAGTTTATAAAACTTTTAGGACTATAAAAAAGAAGTATTTTCTCCCAGTATTTTCTTTCTACTTCTTTTGGAACTTCTTTTAGCCGGAGAAACAGATGTGAAACGGTAGAAAAGTAAAATGAGGTTAAGACTTTAATTCAATAAGATGAAATTACACAGAAACTATCACCAAGTTGCTGAAATTTCAGCTTTGTCTCTGGCATGGCCAATTTAAAAAGCAACATGGGTCTCAAGAGAGTGTATCATGTTTCTTTTTTCATCGTTTTATGTGTTTCTTTTTTCTGTTTATATTCGTGAATCTTCATTTCTTTAAAGGTAAAAGGTTGGTATGGATTCTTTTAATTGTTTATGATGCTGTCGCGCTTAATGAAAGATGACACCAAATTTTCATACCTCTACCCCGCTAAAATAAATTATTTCCTACTTTTACCTGTCAAAGTACTTTGCAGCAGTGGCGCCAACTTCATGGGTTCGACACACTTTTTGAACCAGCAATAATTTTGTTGTGGGCTCCTCGAACGCCTAATATTTTTGCGCATATTTAATGCAAAAAATGTATGCATTCATGCATAAATTTTGTTTTTTGTTATTAATTCTTCAAGTTTTTCATAATTCATTCTCTATTTACTATATATAAAGTCGCGTGTATAGAAATTTCCCTTTCAGACTGCTTATTGCATTCTAGATAGAAGATTTTAACTCAAAATTGATTTAAAGAGAAATGTGTTGACATTTTTAAAACATTGGTAAGAATACCCAAAATTAAATTTTACATTTTTTATTATTCTTATAAAGATAAGTGAGTTGAAAATTCACAGAGTATCTGTGTATTGCATTATAACAATGTTGCGCCTATAAAAGCAAACTGAAATAAATAATTATCTAGAGGAAAAGATTATTTTTCTGAACTTAACTATAATTTGCTTCAATTTAGCAATTCAGACGTCTTATTGTGCCAGATAATTTGACTGAATAACATTTATATTATACTTAATTCCTTTAAAATATGCATGGGGCATTCGATTTAAAACTTCCAGAACCCTCCCCCTACCCAATATTTAATCTTTTGCTTACGGATGGGATAGCATCCATCCCACACGAAGAACCTCTCATAACGACAGGTATTTGACATACCCTATCTCAAACAGTCCAAGGACGCCGATGCCTGCAAAGGGGAATCGAACTGTTTGGGATAGGATACATCAAATACCTGTCTTTTTGAGAAGTTTTCGTTTGAGATGGATGCTGTCCCACCCGTAAGCAAAAGGTTAACCACAACGTTTATCTTTTAAATTATATGATTATTTATGTAGCATTCAATTACTAAAATACGTTTTCAACTAATACATTGTGTGCAAAATACCATTAATTTAATCTCTTTTAAGAAAATACGTAGAATGCGATGTGAGGCCGGCAATATTACTAAATTATCAAAAGGATATGTGCTCGAACTAATCGTTAATATATGTTGAGGCATATCTTTTGTTTGCATTTATATTGCATTACTGATCACTGGCTTGGCTTGGGGCATATGGCACCTCATTTACTTTAGTTGATTCACAGCAAATATATTATTGTTCTCCATTTCGAGGAGCTCTCTATATCTCAACCAACATTTTCAAACTGTAGTCGTTTTAGCAACACGACAAATCTTTTCCAACTGACCATCATGCTCTCGTTCGGCATTTTTTATTTAATTTGATTTTGTTTCGGGACACCACGCCTTCTCCGTAATTGATTGGATTTACGTTTTATGTTATTATGGGACAGGTCCTGATTTGACCCCAGTGTTCGATGGAGCTTGTTCGAGTCTTGCTCCGAAGTATCAGCTATGCCCATGTAGCCATCGGGAATTTCCTATCTGGTGATGAAACCACGCCTTCTCCGTATTTGATTGGTTTTATGTTTTATGGTATTATGGGACAGGTCCTGATTGGACCCCAGTTTTCGATGGAGCTTGCTCGAGTCTTGCTCGAAAGTAACAGCTATGCCCGAGTAGCCATCGGGAATTTTCTATCTGATAATGTTATCGCTAATTTGTGGTCGTAAACCTTTATGGTTCGTTAACCTTTCCGAGCGAAACTGTCAACCTTAATGCACGAGTCTGAATTACATAAATTAAAATTGCCTATTTGGTTTCACCCTTTCAAATTGCATTTTTAATAATTAGCTTAAATTGATTATATATTCAAACCTATAAGGACAGTTTTCTGAATTTTAACTTTTGCACGTGAGAAGGCTTACTTGCTGCCACACTCAAGTAAATATCCATCTCCAACAATTGTTTGCGCTTTAAATTTGCCCAGGGAGATATGGTTGAGTTATTAATCATCCATTCTAAAACTGTTTGCTTTAAATTTCACATCCATCAATGGTATCAGGTGAAGCCGTGACATTGACTTATTTCATAACTAATTCCGGGATATTACATCAATTATCCGCGATCATCAATTGTTATTAGAGATTCTTAAGCTGCGAAAAGCCTAGAATAATTAATATAAAAATTTACGCATAGGTGAATAATCAAGTGTTTAAGGAAACGAAAAATAAACCTAATTGCAATCTGTGATAAATGCGTTATGGATACTGAAGTTTCATTTCTCCGTATAAAGATATACTAGACTGTATCTCCCGACCCAAAGCTAAAACGAAGCGGGATTTTTAGTCACATTTTTAATAACTGAGACATTTATTTCATGAAGGTAGTAAAAAACTCAAAATATTAAATATTAATTAGTTTATCTAAAAGACAGTGTAGTAACCTGTAGAATTGTACAATTTATACTAAACAAATAGAAAAATATGTTTGACTCAAGAATTCTCTTTTAATCAATTTTTCTCCATAGACTTAACATTCTCTCACATTTAACCTCTGATATCCCAGTAAATAGAACGGAATTTAAAATTAGGGCTTCGTCCTAACCTAAAACATGATTAAATAAAGTTATGTGCAAATATTTTATTTGAATTGGTTGAGTTTTATTATGTCAATGAAGCTTTCGCAAACAATCAGATTTATGTAAGTGTTGAGGAAACTACGCTCGGTACTCGCTTTGTTTCAATGAATATACATATTTAAAAACGGCAAATTCTATGCTTTTTTAAAATAAAAAATTGTTCTTTATATTTTTTTGTTTTATAAAAGGAATATTTTTCTTTTCAATCTACAGGAATGGGTGAAAGAGAGAGCAGTACAATTTTGGTTTATAGCGAATGGCATGTACTTTCATACTGGATATTTGACAATTAGTTATTAGTTTTGACAATTAGCAATTTTTGACATTAATTATAACTGGATTGTTGACAGTTATATAATCAATATTTAGAGTTAATAAATATTGATTAAATATGCAAAACTATAAGATCGGTCTTCCTTAATTTTAACTTTTTTAACGTGAAAAGATCCGCTTGCTGTTTCATTCTGGTAAATACCCATCTCCTACAATTGTTTGTTCTTAAAGTTATTCTTAAAGTTTCTTGTTATCTACAATTGTTTGTTCTCTTTTTTCTTTGCTTTAAATTTTATATCCCTCAAGGGTATGAGGTGATGCCGTGACGTAGACTTATTTCATAACTAATTCCAGGACATTATATCAATTATCTGCGATCCTCAACTGATATTGAAAATTCTTAAGCCGCGAAAAGCCTGGATGAAGGACATATTTTTATAAAAAAAATGTACACATAAGTGGATAATCAAGTGTTTAAGGAGACGAAAAATAAACCTAACAGCATTCTCCAAATCATTGTGGATAATGAAATTTTATTTATTTATATGAAGACACACCACCACCCAGAAGTACAATCTTAGCTCCAATTTAAAACATTCACGTGCCTCTCGATTATATTTCACGCGACTGTTTATTTTTAACATGGTTTATAATTTTGCGTGAGTTGCTTTGTATTTTTGTGCATCGATATACCCCCGATGCAGATTAATAAAGCTTACATAAATAATGCATTAGGTGTTTCAAGAAGAGTATCTGAAATGAATATAAAAGTACCGCTTGGTCATAGAGTTTACTGAAATATAGAAGAATTATCAGAAGACAGAAGATAATTCAGTTGAAACGCACCGGAGCTAATAATTTCATAAGAATGAGGAAATTTATTTCTTATACTGCTCCTGAAACACTTAATCAAAAAATAGCAATTTGTCTAAAACATAAAAGTTTTAAATATATTTATCGATATCATAAATAAATTTACCGATGATGAAATATATTTATTTTCAAAGTAAATAAACTACTCACGCGTGCAGTTCAGAACTAAATAAGTCGGTAAATTAGAATAAGTCAAATGCTTCATTTATTTATATATCAGTGACTTTTTCATCTAAATGCACCTGATAAACTTATTTTTATCTAATCTAGCAAAGCGCAAATTGTATTAATTCACATTTTTTGATTGGGAGGACCTTACAAAAATTAAGTTTCAAATTTCTTTGAAATTATCATTTCCGGTGGACGAAAATACCATAGTTAAATTTTCCTCTATTTGCTGATCTTTTTTCAGATTTCACTGTACTACAACCAACCGTCGATTTTTTTTATATCTTTTGAATCCTATTCGTCAAACACCAGATATAGATAAGAAAAATCTTTCATCTTTTAAACGACGCTGCCCCCATATTAATCGATAATAACTCGAAAACCCCTTTTCATTCAACCCACCCCTCTTATCCCCATTTCATCTCCTCTTCATTGCTAACCAGGATGGATAGCGTCCTGCTTCATTTACGGCGAAAGGTGTTAGAAATTTCTACTTTACGTTAGACGCAAGACTCCATCTTTTTCGCGCGGACCAGTCTACGGACGTCCATTAATCTATGTCGGCCAGGATGCAGGCTCACGTTTCTCTTGCCGATAGAAAAGCACATTGTTTGCTTTAAAGTAGGGAATACCCTTAGTATCCAGAAAGAGATGCTGTCAAGGGAGAGTTTAAATGGAAACTCGTCCATTGTGTTCATTGAAACTAATGGAGAATTAGTGGTAGATATTTTGGTAGCATTATAAAGTATTTAATTATCCATTCCTTTGAATATCGGGAGGATAGCTGGACAATGAATTTTAACGATATTAAATTATGTAGCATCATGCTATTTGTATAAAGCATGCCGAGTCCACTTCAACAATAATAGCCTGCAATTTCATCCTACAAGCTCGACGGTAGCGTGTCGGCTAGCCAGTTCGAATATCTAAGGTTATTTTACAATGAAGCCCGAACAAATCAACCCCATAGGTCAAAGATGACGGAGACCTGAAGACCGCAGACCGTGCGACTCACATAGTTGGTTTGGAGTAGGTAGCTGCACGGCCGGGAAAGGATACCTCCTGCATTCAGGAGGCACCCAATGTCTACCATCTCGCAAAAAGAACTTTTATTTAGGTCTAAAAACATAACAATTGATGAAAAATATTGTGATTAAACAGACAGTTTTACATTATATTTGCACTTGACAAGTACGTCCATTTTACAAATATGGGAAAAGGGTTATTGCGAATATAGATAAAAAGATCATAGAAAAATAAAATTTAGAGTGAGGTATAATAACATAATGAAAAATAGATTAAAATTATAGAAAATAATAACATTTTAAAAGTAAAATTTAGAAAATATATAAAAAGAAAATATATAAAAAGAAAATATATAAAAAGAAAATATATGAGAAGGAAAAAAAATAGGCACATGAAAAACAAAAACAGGAATTTAGAATAAAATTTAGAAAAGAAAAGATGACGGAGGCTTGAAAGTGATCTCAATACGACTAGCACAGATTCAGTGGGCTCTGGCATTTTTCGTCGATTTAAAATCGAGAGGATAAGATAATGACTATGCAGGAAGTTAACCTGGAGGATAAAAAGAGCATCATGAGGCTAACTTGAGGTTAAAATAGTACGATGTGGTCAGTCAGATTGTTAGTTGCAACTTCAATCTGACAGAGAGGGGAGAATGCAGCGTCCACTTCGACAATAAGAGCTTGCAATTTCGTCCCAGTAGCTTAACGATAGAGCGTCGTCTGGCCAGTTCGAAGATCCAGGGTTCAATTCCCGGTTGGAGCAACAAGGTTCTTTACAAGCATGTGCATACCTTTGGCAGAATATCTTCAGAAAGGTATTTCAAAACAGACGTACAAAAGAATACTTCATGTGGCATTAAAAAAGAATCATTCCTGTGACATTTAAAATAATCGTTCTAATATAAACATCCCAAAAATGGAACCTTCCAATAAATACATCGGAAAGGAAACATTTTAAAAGAAATATTGAAAAGTAAATATTCCAAAATAGGCAGCTGAAAATAAACATTTCAAGAGATATATCCAAATATAAAAATTCAAAATAAAAAAACTTAGTAGTCATTCTTAAAGTTACAATCAGAAAGAAACTTTCCAATACGGACACAAAAAGCTATTTGAAAGCCCCATAAGTGTATATGATCAGATTTTGGATATAGTTCATTTTATTTTCGATACTACAAAAGTTGAGGTTTATTTAACAAAATGTTATTCAGGCAAAACTATTCCGGCTCCATCGGATTGAAGCCACCGCCGATTTATTTTATATAGACTAGGTACTGCACAGCCCAACTTTTCTTTACTTGAACTGTTTTGCTCAAGAGACCGTATAAAATATAGACCACCACCTATTTTTAGAAAATACCAGAAAAGAATAATATGAAAGAATTTAGCATTGATTTTAACAAATGTTCATATTGAACATACGTGTCTAAAACTAATAGCGGAAGCACGGAAATCGAAGTCAACAATGCTGAATCACCCTGTATATTGATAAGAAATAAGAAAAACCCAAAGAAAAATTGACCAATCAGAAGTAGTACAATAAAACGGATTCCAAGTGCACCAATCAGAAATTTATAAGAGAAGCGAACCAACTAACCCAAAAACAAAAAAAAAAGCTTAACTGAGCTATTTGCCTTATATACGATTACAAGGAAAGTCTTTTTTCAAGCCAATATCTCACGAACTATGGCAGTTAGCTATGTACTTCTTGTGCCGTTGTATAGGAAACCCTCTATGGCTTACATAATGAGACCAGGATGGACCTCTGGGTCATCGTATTTTTTTGGAGGGTGGGAGGTGAGGGTTAGTAGCCCATCTTGGACCCTTTTACAGGTTGGACGATAAGTCAATTAGAGCGACTCAAATTTAGTACAAAAAATGTTTTAGTTACATAACAAAAGATGAAAAAATACACTCCAAATGCGAAAAGAAAGAGGAAAGCTGCCCGATTCCCCCCCCCCCCTAGAAAACCAAAAGATCAGGAAGTAACAACTTAATATTTCGACAAGACAACAATATGTGAATGCTAACAAGTAATTTATTGCATAACAGACAATTGTTTTCTTTTTTTTAAATACACCGACATATGGAGAATTCGCATAAAGTGCGCAGGTAGTCAGTCCTTCACTGAGAAATTTATATACAAAAATCAGGGACTTACATGTGTAGCAAAGCGTTTGAATGTCGACTCTATTTCACAAAATGTTGCCATTCCTCGCATCCCATTTGTGCAGTCTTGGGAACCAGCATAAAATAGGATATCTGAACTTTATGTACTAAATATTCGACATAATGAATCAGACCCCTTTTTTCACATTTAGAGTGGCTCTTTCCATTTTTTGTTATGAACTAAAATATTTTTGTAATAAATTTGCCTCGTTTTACAACATTCTAATTGACCTTTTTTATCTTATCTGCAAAAGGTACCGAGATGAGCTCCTAACCCGCCATGAAACGGGGGGCAGTGTGCCCCCCTGGTCTCATTGTGTGGGCCATAGGGGGTCTCATATACAACGGCACAAGAAGTACATAGCTAGTTGCCATAGTTTGTAAGATATTAGCCCGAGGAAGGACTTTCTTTGTAACCCTGTATATGTTCAAAAGTGCTGATAACGAATAAAATACAAAATATGCTACCAAACACCTTTTGTTAAATAAAAAAGTACCCTGAAGAAGTCCTTAACAAGATCAATGAATCATTTTGATTAATAGTTCTATATATTTTTATTAACATTTTCATAAACATTGGTATTGTTGAAAATAACCAAAATGTTCTTCTGCTTCATTTAAGACAAAGGTGCCGAACTTACGTAAACCGAAAGTCACCGTCTTTTCCGCTTGAATCAACCTGATATCCATTAATCTACGTCGCCAAAGACGGAGGCCAACGTTCCTCTTCGTGATAGAACAGTGTATTGTTTGCTTTAAAATGTGAAGTGCCCCACCACCCCTTAGAACCCACAAAGATATGCTGTCACAGGACAGTTAAAATGGAAATCGGTTCATTGTGCTATAGTGTGCCATTGAAATGAATGGAGAAACAAGTTAAATATGTTATTTCATTATGAGGCATTTAATTACTTGCTCTTTTGTAGTTTGTTGGGATATCTTGACACTGTATTTTACTGGTATGAATGTGTTTCTCTTATTTGTATCTTGTGTGAAGGAATAATGGAAGAGTGATCAACATTAGGAAGATTTAAGTTAAAGAAAAACAAACTTTTCTATTTCGGATGCTTATCATAATATATTTTAAAATACATATAATAACTATTGTTTAATTTAGTTTATAAATAATAAAATAGGAAGTTACATTTAAATGTAAACTCAAATGTAGCTTAAATTATTACAAATTAATTATATTTTCCGCAAAATATCCGTATAGTACTAATAATATTTAAAAAAATATATTTTTTTACAAAATGAAGTAAACCTAGATTAATAAACCAAAATTAAAACTTTGAACAAAGGCACATTTTACTGCTTTATTCAGAATAGAAAATGTCTTCCATCAATTACGTGCAAGATGCCAGACACTTCGCCCTTACTAGACACCAGTCATTATATATTTTGCTGTCGAGTCTGCTTTGTGCCAATTTATATACTTCGACAAAGATGCAGCTAGTTTCAATCTGGACGTCAGAAAGAACATCTTTTTGCCATACCTACCTACCCATCTACACCACCTTTGTATCCAGAAGTGAATATTGTTACAATGAACACATGAAAGTAGAAATGAAAGCCGTTCCTTTATATGTCAATGTACATGATGCAAAAGAAAGCCTAAATATTTTGGTGAATGGTTCTTTCTTACAATAACTATGTTTCAATTAAGAAAATGCTTTACCCCTTCCTCTTTTCTACCAATCAGAATAAATATTGCACTTCTTTATTTACGTAGCAGATTCTAGATATTCCTGCTCCTTATAATAGACTCAAATATTCATAAGTTACCATTGAACCAGCCTTATGCATTTTTACTCGGTAGCAAAAAGACATCTAATCTTGGCAATAGAAAAAGTCCATTGTTTGCAGTATACATCCGCCACCACTTTAGTATCCAGAAAAGGTTGTTATCACAATCACCACAGGAGAGTCAAATAGAAGTTGTTCCATTATGTGTTCAAAGAAATTTGAAATACTTTGTTAAACAGTTTTTTCTTACAAAAAATATTTTTATATTGCGCCAACTCTTTTCTCCCCAATTGTAACTGTTCCTTGTTAATCAGAAAAAGCAACAGCCTTCTAAATTATTTGCAAAAATTCTAGTCATTTCTGTCTTATGGGGGGCCAAAATATCCACATTTTGCCTTCAGACTAGCCTTATACTCATTTATACATACTACGACCTTACATACATACCTTATATTATATACCTATCATCTTAAAATCCAGAATAGGTTAATTGTCACAATCAGAACATGAGTGTAAAAATGTAAGTTGTTCCATTATCTGTCCATGTACCTGATGTAAAACTAAGACTAGATCTTCGGGTGATTAAATATTTCTTACAATAAATATTTTTTGTAACGTCAACTCTTTTATCCCCTATTTCATCTCCTTCTCATTGCCAATCAGGATAAACAACGTCCTTCTCCATTTACGTGGAATATTCTCGACATCCCAGCCTTACCAGAGACCAGATATTCGTATTTTTTCTCCGGACGAGCTTTGTGTCAATTAATTTATGTCAGCGTAGATACAGTCTTTACTTCTATACAGAGATAGAGAAATCACATTTTTTCTTCCTTTTAGTAGAGAATCCTATCACCGTCTAAGTATCCACAACGCGACGTTATCACAATGAGCACATAATAGCTTAAATGGGGGTTACTATGTTGTTTTCTACTACTAGAAGTAATCCTAGGTATTTTGATGAATTTATAAAGCATTTAGTCACCACTGTAGCGGGTTTGTTGTATATTTGGAAAATGGTTAAATATGGTGTCACGCGTAAACATGGTGTTAATTTTGTGAAAGAATTTAGGCCTAAGCTAAGTGGCAAATTCGAATAGTGACATGTGCAGATTATATTCGAATTGCATTAGTAAAGATAATATCTGAATATAACTTTGTGAATTTTATATCTATATTTTGATTCTATCGGTCTTACTTTTTGGTTCTATCGTCTATCGGTCTAAGTCTTGGCTTTTGCATTAGTTCGGCATTGGGGTTTTTAAAGCAATCATTTACCTTTTAAATCAACCATTTTTTTTAAACCGGCTGATAACTGATGGAATCACAACGGAATAAATTATAAATGATTCAATTTTTCCTCTTTCAGGCACCCCATCTTTGTTCTTATCCATCTTTCATGGCACACCATTGTTAACTAGAACGAATAGCGGCATTTATTTATGGTGAAGGTGTTCGAAATTCCAAACTTTACGTGAGATCATCTCGTTTCTATCTTTTGTACTGAGACCCCTAAATATGCAGGCTAGCGCAACAGCGGCCATCTTGACTCACAATTGAAGTAATGGGTTTACATGGTGAATAGAGGGTTACATTCGAATCCTTTTATTGGGAACTCGAGAAAACCAAAACATTCCAGAATTTTTCCTTCTTCGACCCAGACAGTCCAACCTACTCGACGGTATAAGATCTATGTTTGGACGGCCGGGAAGTGCCACCCGATATAGACCGGAACCTAGTGGGGGCGGAATCCCCAGGGACTGTATCATCCTTCCCCTACCGTCAACTTCTCCGAAGAATTTACTGACTCACACATTTAACGTGCCAGTACTCCCCGTAAACACGTTTACAGTTTCGTTAGACTTTACAGAGCCGGGAATCTAAATCGGGTCGTCCGAGTGCAATACCCGCGTGCAAAGCATTGCGCTGTCCCACCTCAGATTACTTTCTTAAATGTTTGGTACAATTTTAGGAAGCAGAAGCACCTATTTTACAGCTAAGTTGTGCATCTAATATCAGCCATGTGACATGGACGCGCCATTGAAATAACACAGGCAGACGATAACTGACTAAACCGGTTAGAGTGAAAATGCCGGTTGCGCCAGCTTGTATATTCATGAGTCTTAATTTGCACAAGGGCAAGACTGGCGTTCATTAATACGATACGCGTTCATTAATACAATGCATGGCTATGTTGCAATTCAACATACGAACGCATATTGTTTGCTTTATATTAGGGAATATTGACCACCGCTTTAGTATTTAGGAGCTGATGTATGGAGAGTTAAAATGAAGGTTGGTATAATGTGCCCTTATGCGCCCTTTCGAACGAATACAGTAGCAGGGTTTAATATTCTGACTCCATATAAGTAATTTAAATCAGAATTATTTTTACTTTCTCTACATAGATAGTATAATGTACAGGGAAAGTATATTTCGCCGGAAAGGGTATTTCCGCGGGGTCGAAAATTCGAATTCGAGTTTTCGACGTATTTACACGTTTTAACTATTCATGACATGGGTTTTAAGGTCATTTTTATCCGCATGTGTGTATATATGTATATGCGTGCGTGCGTGTGTGTATGTATGTATATGCATGTGTGTGTGTATGTATATATATGCACGTCTGTATGTCTGTGTGTGATTCGGTGGTATCTCATAAATAAATATAGAGCTTCACAACCGTCATTTGGTACAACTATTATAATCATTAAATAATGAAGGCATATTGATTTAGATTCAATCAAATATTCGGAAAATCCCCAAATGTTTGAATGAAATTTTGAAAATACCTTAAAAACTCCAACACAGTTAATAATGTTAAAAATTTCAAAATTATATGTGCAATTCATCATCAGTCAAGGAATGATACTTATTTTGAAATTTGCACCATTCTCGAGATCTTGAACTTTTTAAAATAAATATATAAAAAATTACGTACAGTTAAAAAATAATATATATCCTTCAAATATGTTCACTTTCCGTATGCAATGTTACATGATACATCAAATAACTCCATTTGTGTAGATCTATTGCAAACGATTCGCCAATTGTCGTTTATTTCAAGGTATATAAATTAAATCCTAATTGTATTTTTACATAAGCCTATATTGCAGATACTCTGCATGGGTACATCTAGTATAAAAATAATTTTGTAAATAATTACATGCCCATAAGGTGAAACCATCTAACATAATTTCTATCTTTTTCATTTTCATCTATGCCATACTTGGAGGCGCTGTAACGTAAAGTATTTTAAGGCACAAGATACAAATAAAAAGTTTTGTTTATAAACATTAATTAACTTATACATTAATTATATTTGTATAATCTTTCTCTGTATATTAAAATAGACAGGGCATCGCCGTCGCTGACAAAATCCTTTAACATTTTTCTGTCAAGAATAGTGCTGGACTTATGGCATTAAATGATTTGCAATTTTGCATACTGGTTTAAAATACTTTTATTTATATAACCTCCTAATTTGGTTACGAGCGACTTAAAATTTCTAATTTTATACAAGTTTTAAGTGCACATTTTAAATTTTGTAATGTCTTCCTTTATTTAATCATTGTTGAAAATAATGTCGTCCTTTTAAAAAAAAAGTAATATTTAAATTATTTGGCTTTCGTTATTGAAAATTGATTATTCATGTAGCGCTAGGATGAGATGTATTATTACAAGATATATTATTATAAGATGTATTTACGTATGTATCTCTGTGGCAAAAAGCTCGCATTGAATAAACACTATTTGTTCAGACTGTTGATTTTGAGGGGAAAATATCAATGTAATGCAAATTAGAATTCAAACAATAAAGAATATAGATATTTAAATATATTTTACTCTACCATTTTTTCTTAACTCCATAGTACAGTGTTCTACAACCAGGGAAAAATACTTATTGCTTTTATATATAATTAAGGAACACGAATTTCAAAATAAATCAAGAATACGTATAATAAACACTACGTTTACAGCTGTGTCAAGTGGGAAGATTGCGACGGTACTAACACAAGCATATATATAATTAGCAAGGCATTGAGGTATTTTCAAACACTTTATCCATAGAAGTTTTATCTCCTTCTCTCTAAAGATGCTTTATCTCCTTCTATTTAAAGACGCCATATCTCCTTCGCTTTAAAGACGTCATATCTCCTTTTAAAGACGTTATATTTCCTTCTCACTAAAGGCAGTTTATATCCTTCTCACTAAAGCCGTTTTATCTCCATCTCACTAAAGACGTTTTATGGCCCTCCTCTCTAAAGACATTTTATCTCCTATCTGAAAGACTTTTTGAAGTAAGATACGGGGATTAAAGAGCATCAGCGAACAAGGACGGAGTACCAACAGCCGCATTATTACTACGTAGCAGGTGTGTCTAAAGAGTTGAAGCCGTAAATGTGCGGCAGAGAACAGGGTACGAAGACCTCGAGCTGTGGGAGATTGCGAGAGTCAGCAAGTAGAGGACACAAGGGTCGTGTTGTTGAAAGAGCTCGCAATGCCAGCTTCGGGAATTGGTGAGTGCCAGAGAACAAGAATCGGATCCCCAACGGCCGTATTGCGCATGCGTAGCTGACGACAAGAAAAGCTTGCGAAACGTGATCAGCAAGCACTAACGAGTAGGAGACGAAGATGCCTTTACATACGAAACTAATAACGAGGCTTAGCTATCGTCAACGAGCAGAAAGGAGTAGCAAAACGCGAGAACTAGCTATAGTCGCGCAACTTACGCCGGTGAAAGCCTATAAATGTTTTCTATAAAGGCTAGTTCTGATGTTATGGCATCATTTGATTTTCAATTTTGATTTTTACTGTTTGCTTGTTTGCTTGTTTGCTTGTTACTGCTTGTTTGCTTGGCTTTGAATACTATATCACGTATCTTCTCTAATACTGGATACAACCGGATTTAAATTGAAACAGGTCACATGTACCAAATGCCTTAATCACAATTTAAAATGAGAATTAGAAAATATTTTTAAAAATGTGGAGTATCTATCTTCTACTTGACATAGTGCCTTTTTATTTGAATTATAAACAACACCAACAGGTCAACTTCAACTAACAAAATACCTTTAACCGCTTTGAAATACCCGCAAACCCAATGGGTCAGGAATAAGTTCGGCATAACTTTGAAATATAAGCAACATTTATTTGACAGGTCAACTTTAACTAACAAAATACCTTTAATAGTTTTAAAATATCCTCAAACCCAACAGGTCGGGTCTGAGTTCAGCATGACTTTGAAATGTAAACAACGTTTATTTGACAGGTTAATTTTAACTAACAAAATACCTTTAATAGTTTTGAATAATGATCTGAAGAAAAAAGCCTCCCAGTTAGGTAAATTAATATTTTTAACGCAATATATAATTTAATGAAAAATTTAATTGCTAATGTTGTACAAAATCGATCAACTCAAATTAATCAAAACAACTTAATGCTTGCCTTTGTACATCACACCATCCCTCTTATCTCCGTTTCATTTCCTGTTCGTTCTCAAATAGAGTGGATATCGTAATTTACAGTAAAGGTGCTGTAAATTCCGGATTTACGTGAGACCGTCTCCATCTTTTGCGCGCAGACCATCATGACGTTCATTAATCTACGTCGACCAGGATGCAGGCCGGGTTTCTCTTAACGATAGGAGATCACATTGTTAGCTTTAAAGCAGGGAATACTCGCAACCCCCTGTGTGTAGAAAGAGATGCGGTCTGGAGAGTTGAAATGGAAGTTGGTTCATTGTGTTCTCGCGCGTCTTCAAACGGATGAGGAAATATGCATATATTTGGGTTCAATTATTAGCCATTTAATTAATTATTTATTTCCTAGAATAGTGGGTTAGAGACTTTTAACTATATTAATATGTCGTATCTACTTGTTTGTGCTTAAATTACGAGGTAGACTGTATCCGATTGCTATTGCGGAGATTCTGAATAAAGAAATTTTTTGTATTTAATTCCAATAGATTTTTTATTATTTCTGGTAATTAATATCTTGCAAGTTAGTTTTTTTTTGCTAAAATTTTGCAAAAGACGCTTGCAAAATAATTTATTTTATTTGGTACCAGATATGTGTTAATGACATTTTGCTCTAGGATTCGCTCGCAAGTACAGAAATACATTTTGCTTTGGACAATAAATTCACCAAAAAGCTAAGTTTTAATTTATATATTACATTCATTTAATTCTAATAACATTGCGCTATGTTGAAAAATGATATATAGGGGTTTAAATTATGAGGTAGACAGCATCCGATTGCTATTGCGGAGTTCTGAATAAAGAAAATTGTTTCATTTAATTCCAATAGATATTTTATTATTTTTGGTAATTAATATATTGCAAATTAAATTTCTTTTGTTTTGTTTTTTGCAAATATTTTGCAAAAGACGCTTGCAAAATCATTTATTTTATGGTACCAGATATGTGCTAATGACATTTTGCTCTAGGATTCACTCGCAAGTACGTATAGAAATACATTTTGTTTCGGCCAATAAATTCACCGAAAAGCTCAGTTTTAATATATGTATTACATCCATTTAATTCTAATAACATTGCGCTAAGTTGCAAAATGATCTATAGGGGTTTGAACTTGAAGCTATTGGAGTGTGAATATTTTTTATTTTAAATTTAATAGATGCCTCATTATCATGGCCAGTAGAGGAAGTAATGTTTTGCCCACATTATATTTCTTTTCTAACACTAAGAAAAATGGTTATCTTTATTTGTGTTCACTACTTCAACAAGAAAGAGTGAAAGTTGGAATTATCGATTTTATGTTGGAACGAAATTTGAGCACAAGATGAAATTTTCCGTAATAGTTATTTAAATATATACTAGTTAGCTATGCAATACTTAAAAAAAAACATCAAAATTAGGCAGAATTTTCTGTAAATATTATAAGAATATAAATTTTCAGAAATTTCCTTCAACAAATTTAAGGAATTTATTTCTACAAATTTCTATTTTTTTTGTATAATATATAGATTCATTGAGGTATTTTGGGTCATATTTCCATCGCTGATAGCAGCATCCATGGCTCTGTTTCGCACTTTTCTAAGCTCTCCAGGTTTTAATGACTGATAATTGCAATGACGGCAAAACTTGCAATGTGCCACAATTTTACGAACATCTATGGAGGAAGGCATATTTAGAACTACCTCGCAGTCATAGAGGTTTTCAAAATCTTGTTGCATGGCCAATTTTTGTGTCACAATTTTACAAACATCTATGAAATCAGACAGGTCTAGTCCTACCACGCAGTCATAGAGGTTTTTAAAACAGTGTTTCATGGTCAATTTTCGTGTCATAATTTTACAATCATCTATGGAGACAGATAGATTTAATACTATCACGCAGTCATAGAGGTTTTTAAAAGTGTATTTCATGGCCAACTTTTGTGTCTCAATTTTACAAACATCTATGAAATCAGATAGGTCTAGTCCTACCACGCAGTCATAGAGGTTTTTAAAACAGTGCTTCATGGTCAATTTTCGTGTCATAATTTTACAATCATCTATGGAGACAGATAGATTTAATACTATCACGCAGTCATAGAAGTTTTTAAAAGTGTATTTCATGGCCAACTTTTGTGTCTCAATTTTACAAACATCTATGAAATCAGATAGGTCTAGTCCTACCACGCAGTCATAGAGGTATTTAAAACAGTGTTTCATGGTCAATTTTAGTGTCACAATTTTACTATCATCTATGGAGTCAGATAGATTTAACACTATTATGCAGTCATAGAGGTTTTCAAAAGTCTGTTTCATGGTCAGTTTTCATGCTACCATTACAGGTATCTGGTATTATATGAGGTGCATATAAAAAGCGCACAATTTGTTGATATCTACAGTGGAATCGTATTCATCTTCTGATTAACTTCCAAACTTTATACACTCTGTTTCAAATTCAATCTTTTGTCATTTAGGATGGGATAGCCCTGTTCCATATACGACGACATTGCTAGCGATCTCAACTTTACCCGAGGCCCAAGCCCTCATACATTTTGCAAGCGGACCATTCTTATATTCATAAATCGACATGTGCAAGGATGCAGGTTTTGATTCCGCTGAGCATTGTTTGATTAAAATCAGCGAATTTTCACCACTCCTTAATGTCCAGACAGAGATTATGTCACGGGACAGTAAAACGGAAGTTAGTGCATTATGATTGCGTTTGCTATTGTAACTGATGGGAAAGCAGATGTATATATTTTGGTAGCTATGAGACATTTAATTAACAGCCCTTTTGTAGTTTTCTAGTGTAGTTGCATAATGTATAAAGTAATAATTTGTATCTAAGGAAGAGGGAAAGTAATAGATGTATTCAGATTTCAACATTGTAATTATGTATTATACATTATTTAATTTCATTATACTTTTAAAAATTTTAAGCTACAATTTTAACGTGAGTGTCTCAAAACTCATTTGAAGGGGATTTACTAAATTTAGCCTAAATTCTTATAATTCTAGCCTAAATTATTCCTATTCTAGACTAAGTGCTTAATCTATTTTCCCTAAAGTTTGCGTGCCTATTGTTTGCCTATAATTACCTGCAAATGTTTTGAGTTTATAGTTATTTTCAGCACTGGTTAACTGATACCTACAATGGAGAGAAAAATTCCTTGTTTCACATAGTGCAACAAGCAAGTTCTTCGTACCATTGCAGGTGTTAGTTGTAGAGATCTGAAGGAAGCTAAAAAGCTCAAAATAGTGTTTATGTATCTATGGTGGTACTGCAGTGGAAGAGCGATACTTGCGGTTCATTGTGTTTTATTGACTTATCTAACTTTTCGAACATAGAATAAATGTAGTCGTTTTATTTAATGCAATCCCAGTTACAATTGTGATATAATTTCAATCACAACAGGTGCATTGTAAAGATATGGTACCGGGAACAAATGCTATCGTATATCAATAAGCTGATACATTATTTACGACAGCTGTAAGGCTGTAGTTGCAGCTCTAGAAGGATCAGCGAAATATTCATAATTTGCTTATTTTCATAATATATGCTATTATTAAAATTTCATTTTTAGAACTTTTTAACCTCGTCTTCAAGGACGATGGAGAGGTCCTTTACCGATGAGTGGTTAATGGTTTATGATGTTTTTCTTAATGACTGATATCACCCGCTTGCGAATTTTTCCGCCGTATGTGTTCTAGCTCTATTTGAAATGTTTATAGTTTGTTTTGACGCAGTCGTTCTTATTAGTGGCTAAAGGTTCACACTGTTTTACCTGTTGAGTTGGCCTGAAGAATATAGATTATAACGCCCTCAAAACAATTGTCCCCTTACTGACATATACCATCTTTCGCCAAGGGTATTTTGTAAGCCGTTATCTTACAGGCAGTTGTTTATGTCATTGTAAATAAGTCAGCTTGTTATTTCAAGTTGCGTATGAAATTTGTCATAAATTGTGCAAATGGTTGTTTTAATTAATAGTTAATATGACTTCTCATGTATTTATGCGTTTTGTACTTCGGGAAGATACTCTTTGCAATTAGGTATATGAGATTTTTTTTAGATATCTACTTTATCTAATGTAACAAACGCAGTTTAAACATTAATCAACAATGCAGCGCAAAGTGCATATCTGCAAAATTTTTAGGTGGCACAATTGTTTGCACGTCACTGTAACACTGAGAGTAACAGAACAAACTTTTTTTTGCAATGAAATTTTCTGTAATATTAATGGAAAGTTTAGAGACTTTTGATAAATAAAAACAGCCATTTGTCTAATGAAAGAAGCCAAATATAAATTAAACTAATTGTATATGCTTAAGTGGTTAACTCTTAAATGGAAAATTAAATAGCAATTTGCATAGAAAATATTTAATATTTTCCCATTTTATTCATTTTTATATCAACCAATACTTTGAATAGAAGTATAAATATTAATACATTATCATAAACAAACTGCCATTATTATGAATCAGACGGAAAAAACTGGAATAAGCAATGATTTCGTCATTTTATAACGAAGAAATCAAGAATCTTCTGCTAAAGAAAGATGAAATATTATCAGCAAAATAAGAAGAGCAAGTAGTTCAAGCAGAAGATCACATAGAATGTTACATCGAATAAAATTGATAAAAATATCGATTACATTTTACGTGATTGCAATATTCGAGTATTGGCAGAAAAAAACAACTTGTGGGGAAATATCACAGAACAAGGAAAAAACGAAATATATGTCGTCTTAAGAAGAAGGATTTAAGGCGCATCGTTTCATTTGGGGAAACAAATTATTTAAGATACAGAAATAGGTTTGAATGGTTAGAACATAGAATAAGTTTTTTTATATGACATGTGAAGATATCAAAGAGTGTTTGTTAGTATAAATTGAATGCAGTACTTATAAGGGATCCATAAAGTCGTAAAATGGTAAGTTCTTCGATTACTCGTATAGAGAAGTTTTTGTCAACATTTATATGACCGCGACACAGTAAATAATTTTTATATAAGACGACTACCCGGTCTTAGCAAATTTACTCGTAAATACCTTTCCAATTTATTTTAAATTCCTACACAAACCAACATAAGTATTCATAATTAATTATGGCATAACCACAGAGTATTAGTACATTCATATATAAGGTATGGCGTGTTGACAAATATAAAATTACATTTCAAAAAGTTGTCAATAACCGGACTGATGAAATCTTGCAGTATATTGTAATTTCGTCAGGCCAACATCATTAAATTAATTTCTGCTGATTTTCATTGACATATTCCATTCTGATCACCAAAAATTTATATTGTTATTCAGTATAAAATCGATTTATGTATTAATAAATTAATTTTGGTTTAAAAAAAAAGAAAATGGAACTGAAAAAAATATGTACCCATTGTAATTCACCATAGAAGTGATCTGTGCAGTCTTATATTAAAATTTCAATGCAGCTTGGTCACTGACATTTGCTACATAGCTTTAATTTAGGTGTTCGGGTTCTGAGATTTTAGACACATTCACGAATATTATTCTCCTAAGAATATCTTCACTATGAAATATTTATTCATAACAAGAAGGATCAATCATGCATAAAGCATTGATTATTAAACACTTTCTAACTTCAATGCAATTTTATATAAACATCTCTAAAATGCGATACATTCCTCGGTAATATTTTTAAAATTATCATAATACTACATTAATTTATTATATTTAAAAACTTTAAATTTCATCGAGAAAAATGAACTTCATTCAAGTGACGGCATTGAAATATATATTGCCTGGTTTAAATATCTCTAAAATGTGATACATTGCTCGGTAATATTTTTAAAATTATCATAATAGCAATAATTTATTATATTTGAAAACTTCATCGAAAACAATTGAACTTTATTCAAATGACGTCATCAACATATAAATCGCCTCTATATAAAGGCAGCATCTCATTCATAAATTTTTCCATTCCTTTCATTCATCACAATACTATAATAATTTATTTTATTTAAAAACTTAAAACCATGGAGGTACAAGTAATTTAACTCTATGCTTAAAACTTCATCAAAAAAATCGTCTTCTTCTCTGTGTAAAATCAATGAATGTTTCATTCATATCAGATATATTGCAGACTCTATGAGCTAAATAATTTCGCGTTAAGGAAATGCAGCAATTCTCATACAACTCATTCTACATCTTTTGGTGTTTACATTATCCATAAGTGATAATTAGGCTTCGTTGTAGAAATAATCAAAGTTTGATGATCATTTAAACTCGAATATGTTGTAATTGAGTTATTTCAGTATGTAGATGCACAGAATGTAAGCAAAAATAAAGAGGTTTTAGGACGGATGCAACACTCAATATGAATTAAAAGGAACTTTAAAAATCACGATTTTTACACAAGTTGAATGTCATATTTTATTTTGAAATGGGTCATCTGACCTCTTCATATAAAGGTCACGTGATCTCTTAATATAAAAGGTGTACTTATTATTTTAATTTTTATTTAAAGAACTACTGAATATTTTTTGCTGAAATTTTTTTAAATGTTTATGGAATAATTTGAATATTTTCTAAAATTTTGAAGCAATTTGTGGATTTTAAGTTTGCTTAAAAAATATTTGAAATATTAGGTCCCATAAGGTTCAATGTATTTAATTTTTTCAACTCGGGTTCAATCCAAAACAAATTGGGTGATATTATTCTTTTATATTGCCATAGGTCCCACAGACCGTCTGAACAACATACTAAAATTTCATTTTGATAAATTCATTTTCACGGTAGTTATAGTGCTAATGGACAGATAGACAGACAGACAGACAGACAGAATGAACAAAGTCATAAACACTTTTCAACTATATTGTAAAGTGTTAATAAAAATGCCTAAAAACTAAAATGACAAATTCCAGGAAAATCTCTCTTGGCCCGGTATAATAGAGGCTATTGTTCGAAATCTGACCACGGTCTTGGGAAACACTGATATAGAGCATGTCTGCTATAAATAATTTAAAACTTTTATTTTAGATTTATTTCATTAAGGGTGATTTTGTTATTAAAACTTGGAAATATATATTATATAGTGTTCTAATGTGGGATATCTTATAAAATCCATTGAAAATGTAGATGGAAATTTTATTATCTCTTTAACTCAGATAATTAGCTGGTGATTAGTGGTTTGATTTCTTGCAAAGACAGGCTAACACGTAGTTGCCAACTATTAATTATTTATATTTGTAAACAGTCAAATTAACCCCGAAGTTTATTTTGTGTCAAGGAATAAGGATTGAATATTACCAAAACAGGAATTTTCTAGGATTTTCCTAAGATTTATGGAAGTGATCTGCTGGGTTGAATTTAGGTGATTTGATGAACGAAAGAGAAAGAATGTAGGATTCTTAAAATATTAACAAAATAATTTATATTTCGATAGCTTAGATGTTTAAGAGTGTAAAAAAGAGAGCTGAAAATTGGTATAATTATTGTCTTCCTAGTCAAGAATTCTTAAAAATCATTTAAATTTTACCTTAGTTGACAATTTACTTCATTTTACATTGCTTCATTTATTATTGTTACTTCATTGTTACTTCATTTGACATTTGACTATTTAGCTTACTTTAATTTTTACTATTATAATTTTATATTAGATTATTACTTCGACTATTGCTATTCGATTATTACTACACCATTTAGTTTACTTTGTTGTATACTAGGTACTTTACTTCACTTCATTTTACTTTACTTAACCATTCAGTTTACTTCATTTTACGTCTACTGAGTCATTTTACTTTACTATTCATCTCGAAATATAATGAGAAATCTCGAAAAAAAATGCATAACATGTTAAAGTGGAATAATATTAGAAAATTAAGCCGTAACAACTTACTTGTAACATTTCTCTTTCAAAACGCTAGAGTAGTTTTAGAAGATGATTTCTTTTTGTTACATACACACACGGATTATAAGTTTTCTATATAACATACTTTTAAATAAAATTAAACGATTGAACCAAATAAACATTAAAGGCTTATTGTATCAAAGTATTATATTAACAAAGCAGTAACAACCATACAAAATACACGTTAAAATTGAATTTCGCAAACTGAATTTCATTATACCGATTATAAATGCAAACATTCATAGCTAAACACTCCTGTTGCCATTTCCTCTAATAAAACATGCAAAAATAAAATAAACAGAACGTTCTCTTTACAAAAATGTTTTAAAGCCCCTATTATGTTAAAACAAATGAACGAATTCGAAACTTCAGGTAAATGTTATCTTTAAGCTAGCATTCTGCGTTAAACCCGTTGCTCAAGTACTTGCTGCCGACAAACATGAAGTAAAGAAAAAATATATTACAAACTTCAAAGCACTTGCAAGTGGGCATGGCTGAACAGCAGCGAATCTATTACAGGTTTCATTTACCCTTGGGTTTGAACAAACATGGAGGTGCTTAGCATGTTACGTGACCTAAACACGAAATCATTAAAGGTGGGGAGGCCCTTAGCAAAGAGCAAACCGCCTGTAATTAGATTCAAAATTAACCCCCTTTACTTAGCCATAACGCTCGTGTTCGGGGCACCAGATGGGAAATATTGTGGGCCGTACAGGTAGAAAGGAACTGAAGTGAAGTCACGAAAGACCCGAGAAAAATTTTCCCGCGCTTGGTTTAGAAACGGATTCAATGCTGGGATGTGGAGTAGTGAACGTGATTAAACGGGATTTGTTTTTGGGATCAAAAGTTCGGTTTCAAATTATTTAGTTGAAGGAGAATAAATATGAGGTATGAAGTTCCTTTATTGGCTTAATTAAAGTGAGAAATCGGGTATTATTTTAAATTGATAAAGTATCATGCATGGGAGTCAAATATAGTTTATTTAACTTTATCTGAAAAGTTCACCGTTATCTTGCCGTTTATATATATATATATATATATATATATATATATATATATATATATATATATATATATATATATATATATATATATATATATATATATATATATATATATATATATATATGAATATATACATATATATATATATATATATATATATAACTTTAATTTTTTATAAATATGAGGTATAAAGTTCCTTTATTGGCTTAATTAAAGTGAGAAATCGGGTATTATTTTAAATTGATAAAGTATCATGCATGGGAGTCAAATATAGTTTATTTATCTTTATCTGAAAAGTTCACCGTTATCTTGCCGTTTATATATATATATATATATATATATATATATATATATATATATATATATATATGAATATATACATATATATATATATATATATATATATATAACTTTTCATATAAAGTTAAATAAACTATATTTGACTCCCATGCATGATACTTTAACAATTTAAAATAATAACCGATTTCTCACTTTAATTAAGCCAATATATATATATATATATATATATATATATATATATATATATATATATATATATATATATATATATATATATATATATATATATATATGCATGTATATATATATATATATATGCATGTATATATATATATATATATATATATATATATATATATATAGATAATTCGTTATATTATAAAATTCTTATTTATTTTTATTATCATTATCATAAAATTGGGAAAAATACAATTCCATCCAGATCACATCTAATGATGTTGAATCACTATCTTTACACCTATTATGATATTTTCATCTATTATGTTTAATTACCATTTAATTACTATCTAATGCATATTTGTATCAATTTCGATTATGTTTCATGGTAAATTAGAACCACACTAGGGGAAAAACTAGAATGTTTATTTTGCCGTTATAACACATTTTCCCGGTTTGAAATAGGGGGGGGGGGAGTCGCATTACGGCCCTTAAATCATCCAATTCAGATTGGAACGCACAGTAGGGTGACAAACACCGGAGACCCTACTTCTTCTGACCCATCATCAGTCGGAAGGAATACGGATCTGTGATTAATCGTGCCCATACTCTCCGGGGGAATTTTGGACTATGTCTAGTACCAGAAAGACCCAGTATGCACCCCCTGCCTTAACGAATGGGTTAGCCTTTCCCTGATTTATAAAGTAGAATATACAATTGTAAAACATGACGAGAAATTATCAAAATTCCTGTAACTGCAAATAATATATACCATATTTTAATCCCAAGACCTCAAAGACGGGGTCAGAGAGGTGTCCAGGAGAGGATATGATCAGCCGATGAGATTAATCATATTTATAATTAATATAATAGAGTATTATAAAATTTTATTGGAAGATAAGCATATAAAGCTTAATTACAAATGTTTTATTATGATTATTATACATATGTGCGTTTAAGATTTCCTGGAAATATCGAAACTTTCAAATTATTAAAAACATGTTAGATATTAAGCTGTAACCACAGTAAGACATATAAACTAAAATAAGTACGTTTTTACATTTATTCTTATTCTTAGTTACAACACTTATCTTTAAAGCAGATAACATAAGCAGGGACCCAATATTTGCGTAATTTTGTAAGGTCAAATGTTCTGTTTCGTTGTTATATTTTTATTTTTCAAATCAACATTACACTGCGAAACGATATATTTCTTAACTACAGGGGTCTGTTTCACAACCAACACTGCATTGCTAAGGTAAAAACAGTTCTACAGGCACAGTAGCAAACAGAGACTTTAAGAACGTTTTCACAGGCAATAACGTTCAATGAAGGAAAAAACGGTTTTACAGTCAATGAAGAAATATTTCAAATTCATTTCCACAATTATCAATACAAAGGCAAAACCGGTTTCACAGGTCTTTTAATATATAAGTAAATTATATCTATCATTTTTGTACAAAATAACAGAATCGTGCGTGGCAACGTAAATTGGATTCGTCAGCAATGTATTTTTAAAATATATCATTATAAGGTACGCAGCTTATACGCATACGGAAGCATTGTTACATTTTAGATATTTACAGTATGTTTTTGTATTCATATTAATTTTCAATCTCAAAATTATGCATATTTCTACGTAACGTGTACCACATGGAAGTATAATTACGTTTTAATTGTTTACAGTATGTTTTTTATATTCATATTAGTTTTCAATTTCAAAATTATGCATATTTTTGCGCGTATATGTCATTTACTTAGGATCTATGAATTAATTTCCACTATATATTAATTATTTATAGAATCAAAAATATACATATTTTAATATATACTTCGCGTATTAATATTTTTCAGAAAGTTTTGACACATAAAAATGTTAGTTTTCTGAAGTTAATACTGCCCGTTGTCTGGGTGTCTGGCTGAAATCGGAGCGCTTCGAAAAAAGTAAACACTTTTAACGGTTATATTTAGGAATATAATAGATGAACATATAAAAGTATATGAAGAACTTACATAACTTCCCTGTATAAAACAGCCATATATCAGTTAGGTGACTACAATGGTTTCGACGGCGTTATAAGTCGCTTCTTCAGACCAAAACAGAACAATTAGAACAGTATGCGCCTTTGATAAAAGATTAGAGCGAACTGAGAAATGGCAACTGATGAACAATTCAAAAGATATAAGACACACCAGCAAAAGAATTCACCGACGTGTGAAATTGGCACTTAGAAAACACCCATAAACATACTATCACGGTCGGATAAAGGGTCCCTCTTCCACCCACGAAGACAAACGGAGAAAATGAAATCTTAAGCATTGAAATCAGATTTAAAAACCAGAGATTCACCATATTAACTATTAAATTATTGGTAAAAAATGAAAGTTTAGAGGGAAGAAAATTAGTTAAACTATAAGTAAAGGGAAAATGATAGGAGATTACAAACAAATGATTCAGTAGGAGTAACACAAAGTAGTGACTGGTTTCGAGGTTTAAATTCGTCATTCGAACTACTAAATAATAAACAGTGGCTAAGATTAGGTCAAAAATGAATATAACACGGTTAAAGATGGATCAAGGGGAAAATAGCCTGTTTTTCCCTTTTTAATTAATGCAGTATTTTAATTTTGGTGATTTTTTAAAACAAATACAAGGAAGCAACATACTCATTTTCCGCGGACGGCGGTTTCAACCTTCGACTTTTCTCTGAATATTTATGAGAATATTTTGATATGTTTAAGACAGGCTTTCTTTCCTGTACGTTTATTTTGTTTATTTATTATTACTTTTGTTTTTGCTTTTCACGTTTGCGGAGAACGTGCGTGGAAATAATAAAATTTTTTGCGGAGCGGTAAACTTTGTGTAAGCAACTCTGCATGCGCTTAAAGTAAGGATTTATCTCTTTGTCCGAATTTGGATTGAAACTGATTTGCGATTTAGAAAGTGAGTAGTGTTATCTGTAAATGCAATATTTAAGTTGTGGGCTCTTATTTAAAACCTGGTCGGGTAAATCGATCTAGTGCTTCTATATTCTATGTTCCCATACATCTTAATCCAGTAATACTGAAAATCCTCGTACAAAGTCTGGTAGTTTCAGTATAAAAATATTCCGTTGCTTAAAGTTTATAAAGTCGTAGCAAATAAAGTGCCAAAGCGAAGAAATATTTATGCGAATTCGTATTACATTAAACGTCCATTAAACCAACATCAAATGGTGCCGTATGCTCTCTAATCCGGCGCGCTTTTCGTACAGCAGAGTCCGTTCGACTGTACATTTACTGTAATACACTAAACGATTTTATATTCAGAATTAGGAAGACCGAAATTTTACATTTTAATTTTTTAATTATTTAAATGTTTTTTCGCATACTGTACAGTGTACTTCAGTCTGTGCAATATTTTGGGCAATTGCATATCGCATTTATTGTATGTTATTTTATTTTAAATGAATTTTTCACGTTAATTTTTACGCCATTTTAATTTGACATCCGATAATCAGGCACCACTGAAGTCACGAACATGCCAGTTTATCGGAAGTTCACGGTATAAATATATGAGGTGGGCGTATCCAGTCGACTTTCTGAAATTCTGATGCATTCATATTCGATAGTATTGAATTGTTTACTTTTATATAGAACGTGGCCAATTTGTAACTAGTGTGCACAAAATGACAATATAATTACAAAATAATATCAAAATGAATCCGATTTTGCAGCATAATTATCGAAAAATATTTGAATATTCAGATAAGGAATAAATTTTGAATAAGACTAAAATGCAAATATTGTGGATTTCGCCACTATTTGATATTTGAAACATTATCTCGGGATATTGTTAAAGTTATATTTTTATAAGCTGAACTTTGATCATGATTAAAATAATTATACGTACATATATGTCATTTCAATTCAAGTAAAATTTTGTTAAATAAACAAATAGTTAAAATAGACGACAGATCATACTGATGAAAACAAAAGGTAAATGGATATTTACATGTAGAAACCATAGATCTAAACAACGTACTAATTTCATTTCCTAAACATGGATATGTTCAATATATACATTTTTACTAACTCTATTTTTTTCTTATGTATACATTTATTTGAATGTTAACTCACATAATATAAATACTTAGTAATGATAGATGCTTTTTGTTATAAAAATATAATGAAATATTCATTTAGTTAATACATTTAAGATTTTGTTTCAGTTTTCATGTTGAGTTTTTCCGACAATTTCGAAAAAAGTGCCAATTTCGTTTTTCCCAACTGTTTCCCAATCTAATCAGCATTTGTTAGCATATAAGTGACCTAATCACCAATTTTATGCAGTCTGTTTATGTAATATTGAATGTAGAGTTGAAGCATGTAGTGACAAATTAATACGCAATACAGATGATATGCTAACAGTAGATATGCGTTCTATATGAATTAAAACGTTTAAATCTAGTAAAACTTTCAATTCAATTTGTCGACTGCATAAAAAAACATTTCTGTACATTTCTATGCAATAAATGAAATATAGAGGTATTAAAAATGCTAAAATAATTATTGATAAACGGCAGTGAATTCCATAACGCAAAATTATAACTTTAAAATTTTGATTTGTAAGATAATAAATTGGCATTAAGTTACTAAATAGTATGTATTAAAAATCTTGAAAAATTTAATTGAGAAACTTCTCATAGGTAACAAAATTACGTTTAGATGTTAAGAATTTTAAAAAAGTTATTAGAATTTAATTGGGGTTAATAAATGTTGTGTTCTATAGCATATTTATAAATTATGTTATTTGTCTTGTAATTTTACAAAAAATCATGGTATATTGGATGCATATAAACTTATACAACTGAAGTTTTCTACTTGAACATGACATCGACTTTAAATTGATTTTTTATGAAAAATAATATAAAACGAGTGTAATTAAAGTTTTAAAAATGCTATTACACATTTGAAATTTTTGAGGGTTTATATCAAAATTTAAACAGCATCCAAAAACGATCTTTATGAAAACTGAGAAATTTCGTGATAGTTTGTATATATTTTAAAAGTATCAAATTAGTTTATTGATCCCCAGTATGTTTGGCATATTATTTGGCATATGCAAAATTATAGTCTACCAAAGAGCCAAAATTTAATTTCTAAAACACACACACACACACATATATATATACATACATATATATATATATGTATGTATATATATATATATATATATATATATATATATATATATATATATATATATATATATATAATTCAATGTATAAAATGTATAAAATTCGCTAATGCAATATAACAATCTATTTTAACTTATATTTGTAACTGTTGAGTATGTGAATGATAAATTTGAAAGGTCTTTAAGTTTACATATTTCAAAAGTGTCGATGCAGTTTATGAATCTCGTATTTATCTGGGATATAATGAAAAATTACATTATTCAAAAGAACTGAAATTTTTTATATAAAACTACTTACTAATATAACAGATTCTGTTAATAATTAGCTGAAACATATAAATAGTTCAATATATAATATTATGTTATACAATATTTAAACCTATTTCAACATATGAGTGCAGCCATCGAATGCGTGAACGACAAATTTGCAATTATCTTCAAGTTCGCAGAAATTTCGAAAGCAATGAATTAGTTTATTGATCTCTTAATTGTTTGAGATGTAATGGGAAATTACACTGTTCAAATGAACTAACATTTAATTTCTAAATATATTTATATTAATATTATAGAGTAATTTGATATATTAAATGTAAACATCAAGAGTTATGAATAAATCTTTTATAGTAATTACTATTTCAATCAATTCTATTGAAATAATATTTTGAAGATTTATACTGATGTCAATGCTGACGCTGTGTAATATTAAATTTAGCTAATGGTAAAGTATAAAATTTACTAATGAATTTGTATGTGATAATATGATTTGTATTTGTATAATACAATTTGCATATGACATGATTAAATTATATTTGTGAATTTAAATCGGGGTAACATTAGAATTTTATTATATTTATTAATGAAATTAATGTCCCATAATACGTAAAAGCTGTTTTAGAGAATCGGAGGTGATTTTAAGTAAACAAAGAGTTTGTATTGATAAGTTAGTTGAATAAATACATTAAAACTATCCAATTTTTAATGCATTTAAATTGTAAAACATTTATAAAGATTTTGTCGTCTGTGTATTATATATATATATATATATATATATATATATATATATATAGTGCAGCTTTGCGCCTTTTAAGTGTGATTTCAGATGATTTTATAATGTTGTATTTCAAGGTGTTTTCATATTATATATATATATATATATATATATATATATATATATATATATATATATATATATATATATATATATATATATATATATATATATATATATATATATATATATATATATATATATATATATTTATATATAAATATAAATTAGTAAATCCAAAGTTAGAATGTATGTAGTAACTCATAATACACTATTCCAAAATTTTCTACAAAATACAAAGAAATATAAGAAATTAAGACATAAAGAGGAAATAATAAAGCGTAATGCAGGTCATAAAGACAAAGACAATCAACAAATTTCAAAAATGAGGAATGCAAATAAGAAAACAAAAAAATCAAGCTAAAAAGCTTGCACATGGAAGAGATTTAGGCTTACGATAAGTTCATTTCGAAAAAATTCTCTTCGGGTCCATATATCCCTTCGAAATGAACACAAAAATGCTTGTTTCTGAAACACAAGATAGATTTTATCCATAAACTTGTGTTATATGGACGACAAGCATATAGATTGGAACAATAAAGGAAACATAAATACCTCAAAACACACCTCATCAGCGCAACCATGACGAGCAAAATATGACTAGAGCAATGTTGCCATATGCCGAAATGAAAAGATGTGATTTGCTGTTGCCAAAGAGAGTAATAAAAACAGTACTGCGCAAAAGCAATAAAATGAGTTATTCAACAGTTAAAGCTTCAAGATAAAAGGATGAAAATGTAATTTCAAACTATATATATATATATATATATATATATATATATATATATATATATATATATATATATATATATATATATATATATATATATATATATATATACATTAGAAATATGTAATAATAAAAAATGCAAGTAAAATTAACATCACCATAGAAGCAATTTCACGATCATAATACCGATAAGACAAAAGAACAGCACCAGCCCAATTTCGATGATTAGTCAGAATTAAATTCCTCCTCAGGTCTGAGTATTTAACTCTAACTAACCCCCAAACACATGCCTGTTTCAGATAGAGCAATAGTACATTACTATAAATACTCAAACTCAGTAACTCAGACTACAGGCATAAAAGATATATATATATGTGTGTGTGTGTGTATATGTATTTATATGTACATATAAATATATATGTGTGTATATGTATTTATATATATATATATATGTATATATATATATATATATATATATATATATATATATATATATATATATATATATATATATATATATATATATATATATATATATATTGCATACAAAATTTAAATTCTGATGCGTTGACACATATCAGGGAAGAAATATTTTTAAATACATTTAAAATGTATTTTGAACCTTTATTACTTACACAGTTTGTTTCTGAAATAGATCATACATTTAAATTGTTAAAGTGCTGTGGTATCGAAAACTTTGAAATATAAATGATTATTAAAAAGTAATTTTTAAAATTCTCATCTTTTGCAACATATAATTACGCACAAGACTTAAACTAACAAGATTTATCGGTAAGTTTCAGGAAACATAACAAGATATATTTAATCATGTAAAATTTCATTAAATTTATTATTTTACCAAGAGTTCTGTCTGTGTTGTGGTTATTAAGCAGAACAAATTTCTATATTTATAAAGCGTTTATGGTCTTGACATATTGCTTTCATTTCTTATTTCAACCAAATTTACGAGAAAAAAATGATATAAAACGTAATATTGTATAACACATTTTACTTCATTTGTAGGCTGAATGAAAAACTAGAACTTTCTTTTTTATTGTGTCGTCTAATAACTTTTAATATTTATTTGAAAGATACTGGTAAGTCATATATCATAAGTCATATTATCTTACATTATCTTTATATATTTTTATCAGTTAATGACGAAGATATTTCAAATGAAATTGTAATTCCATGACAATTACAATAATAAGCACGGATATGGATTTTTAAAATATCATTTTAATTTCAAATGTTAAAAAAGAGAATTGAACTATAATTAGATAGTAAAATATACATTTAATGAGATATTTCACGATCATGTTTTAGTGAGATCCTTTATTTACGTGAGCTAACTCAAAATCTGTAGAAGATGACAATTACAATAATAAGCACTGATATGGATTTTTAAAATATCATTTTAATTTTGAAATGTTAAAAAAAGGAATGGAACTATAATTAGATAGTAGCATGTACATTTAATGGGATATTTCATGATCATGTTTTAGTGTGATCCTTTTTTACGTGAATTAGCAGGCACACTCAAAACCTGTAGAAGAAGAATATATTTGAATAGAGAAATTTAGTTGTCAATGGCTCTCGGCCAAAATACAAATAGTCATTGCCAACTAAAATACAACTTTAAAATTATATGTAACGTATATTAGAAGCACATTATAAGGAAACACACACATTTAAGTACGTCGTCCATTCTGTTGCTCCAAGTCCTCTGGACGAGCCGGACGGCCTGGGGCTTTCACACATTTAAGTACGGTTTTAATTAAATTGGAAGAACCAATTTTGAAACAGAATATCTTCGTTTATTTTAAAATTTTCATTATATTAAAAAATAACAAATTTGATAATTAATAACATTGAAATCTAGTTTTTCATATTCATGTCTTTCACATGTAATTAGATAATAATATGAATGTTTAATTTTAATGCAAAATTAGACTCTTGGCATTATGACTGTAACATGACTATTATACGTGCAATGCATTGTCAGTCTAAATCTTTATTTATATGGTAAAAAACAGACATTGAAATCACAAAACAAAATATAATTTAAATTAAATTTTATCTTTACAGTTCATAATAAGGTATTAGGTAAATTTTGACTTAGAATATTATTTATAAAACTTCAAATTCTAGTTCTATAAAGTTTGTAAATACGCGCAAAGATTGTAATCCAATTAGTTAGTGTTACACGCATTAAATGTTAATTTTAATCTGAATTATAAAAAATTAAATTCCTGTTTCAATTTGTCACGTAATAATCGTACAAATGTATCTTAAAAATAAGCTGTTTTGTCTGACCATTTTATATACGTGTTGTCATTATTATATACATAATGAAAACAGATAATTTCAAATCCTTTTATATTGCACACTAGGAATTGTGTTTAACGAATGGCGTAAATAATACATTTTCAGCTACAGCCAAAATGTTCACTAAAAATATGTCAAACCTGTATCCATTTACAAAAGCTTCAAAATATGGATCATTTGATATTCTGTAAGAATTTAAATTATCGCATCATGATCAAATTTACATCATCATGATCTTTTGTACTGCCTCCTAGGTTGTATTTCGTCATGTTCATTCCGGTGTTCTAGATATTTTTATACTGTTGAAGTTAATTGCATATACACGTGGTGAAAGAAGAAGGATTCCTGCCACATGGTAATACAAATTTTCCTAATGTTTTTTATCTTCATTTTTTCATCTTTTTGTGCCTGTAGTCTGAGTTTGGACATTTATAGAAATGTACTATTGTCCAATATGAAACAGGAATTTGTTTGGGATAATTAGAATTAAATACTCAAACCTGAATATGAATTTAATTCTTTTTAATCTTCGAATTTGGACCGGTGCTGAAATTTTCTATTATCGGCATTATGGCAGTGGTTTTGCTTCTATGGTGATGTTAATATTTCACGATTACTTGAATTACTTATTTCTACTATATATATATATATATATATATATATATATATTATGGCCAAACGACACCTTCCCATATTCGATAATTATGATTATTCTCTGTTTGATTTTTAATGGCGAGGCGTCTAACCCCGTACATGTTTCTAATTTCTTTGACTAGGGGTTGTCGATATATTTATAAAAAAAAAACAAATTTAAACCTTCTACAGAAATAAAGTTATACATACAGCTATTTTTAGAGCTAATTTCGAAGAAAATTATATAGAAATGGAAATGAATGAAATGTGTTATTCGTCAAACGATTTCTATTTAATTCATTCGATTTAAATAATAAAGTAATTGATAGAAAAATATATTTTGTAAATAAACAGCATTTTGTTTTCTATTAGGTATATCAGTTGCAGCTTTAGGATATATGGTTGCGGGAATGACTATTATTTTAGTTTAGCAACGGTTTTCCAAGTTCATATATTTTTTTTTTCTGTTTAACCGATTATTTAATCAGGATATAAATTGTACGGATACATCTACTACAATTTTAATGTCTTAATTTCGTCGTATATTAAACAAACTTCAAAATTTGTCGTTGAATATAATTTTGCAAAGAGGCTACAAAGATTTTTATGTTTCTTTTTAGAGGAGTAAGAAATTAAATATCGTATTATAATTTTTTTGAAAAGCTATATTACAACTTAAAATTGATCTTTTCTAATTATATCTGTATATTTGCATATAATTTTTATTTTTAAAACTGATCTTACGGAAATATATGTTATAACTATTATAGACTGATTAACTACTGTACTGCATTATTTATTTTAAAATTAATATATTACAACTTAAAAGTGATTAATATTACAAAGCATTATTACAACTTAAAAGTGATTATTATTACAGCGCATTATTACATCATACATATAATTGCACAATTGAAAAAATATAATAATATGAAATATGTTTTACTTGTGACACTTTTTCTTTTAAATTGAAATTAAATTTGGAATTTTATATAAAATTAATTACTGTTTAGGAAAAACGGTACAATTAAGATTCAGTAGAAAAAATTTTATGCTACTTAGAAATTTTGTAGGAAACTTACATTTTTGATATACTTCGTTTACAACTAGTAAAACAATAATATTTTGAATTTTCTATAAACATTTTAGTAATATTTAAAAACTGCATATGTATTTGTTTGCTTAAGCATATTAGAAGCATCGGGGTTCACTATAATGAAGATATAAACATCGTAATATGTGCTAAGAAGCTAAACTTCGCAATATATTTAACTATTTATTTGTTTAACTATTTTATACCATTTTCACATTATCTTTGTTAACTTTGATTTTATTTAATTGTAGTTTTACATAAGATAAGGATATAATGAATTTCCATGTGTATCAACCATGTATTACTCGATTTCCTTTATGTTATTTACACTACATTCTATGCATTTACGTATTTCTAGAGGAATGGAAATTTTATGTAATGTTTTTATAAAATTTTAATATAGAACCATAAAGTTTTATGACAATGTTTGGCATTAAGATTTTTCAACAAGAAGGAACGCCGTCATTAGCTTTTAATAACGTCTCATTACATTATTTATATAAATTTTTAGTATGCAATTTTACATGTTAAGTTGTTCATTGACTTTTAATATTTTAAGTATATCTGTTTTTTATATATTTTCAATACAATAAATATATAAAAAATGTATTATTAAATTTTTTAAATAAAATTTTCTTAGTTTACTTTTATAGTATTTTTAACTGTTTAAAACCAAATTAATTACGCATTAGTTATAAATTTCGTAACATAGGACAACATGTCCAAAAATATATCTGCAAAATGTATTATTGATGAAAAATTAAAAACAAATTATAGAAATGTATTATTTTGCAGCATTTTAAAAAATACCTCTTTATTTTTTTTAACTTAAACTTCTTATTGAAAACAAATCTATATGTTTTAATTATAAACAAAAATTTAATTAAAAGTATTTTAATTTAATGCATATGTTTCAATTTTAAAATAGAATGAATATTTCAAGATCTGCTTAAGGTACTTATAACTTACTTGTATAAGCATTATAGAGAAAAATAGCATTTGTAACTTATCATAAAGTTAAAGAATTCATAATAATTCGTCACACAATTTCATATATAGTTATTTTCAATGTAATATTCCGCTTAATCATATCTACAAGTTTATATCAATTCCTGAATTTTAAATTAAGTGCAAAATCTGTTTCCAAGGTATTAAATAATTTTCAAATTTTAGTCATAAAATGTGTAAAAATGATTAATTATTTTATCTTGTATAACTAAGAATATAGAACAAAGTAGTATTAAAATATTGTATTTAAAATGCATATAACTCTTATCTTATTGTTTATTGTCTTATCTTATTGATATCTTATTGTTTATCTAATTATCATTTACAGCACATTTACCATTGCTCTTATAAATAGGACATACTTTTCATTTTAATGTAAAAGTAAGATTTGGATGGAAATCTGTAGATTAATTCAAAAAACACATTTTTTTTTATCTACCACTTTTATTTTCTTACCTCATCAATTTACCATACTGCAATACATTCATAACGAAACTAATAACTTCAGGACTATAAATCGTAAATATAGAAAATACGATTTTATTTCATTTAACTTAGTGAGAAAGCGTATATAGTATGAACGAGTAAGGGTTCACTATTTTGTATCTAACTATCATAATTTTATCTGGTTAGTTCAGATTCACAGAGCATAATAAAATAAAATTTTAAAAGAATAAATACGTTTTACAATACTTTAAGTCACAATTTGCAATATTGTTTTAGTAACTGAAAGAATGAATATAACCATATGCTTGCACATTGTGACAAATCTAAGAATGTTGGAGAACTATAACTAATATATACGACTAGTTATATGATTTGTGATATGTAGAGTGATAAGTCTGTTTTTTTGTATCTTAATTAGTTTAAAACACTACGCAATGCAATTTTTTAAACTTTTCTGCATTTTCATTTGCTTCTGTGACGATATTATAAATTAAAAAAATATATATAAACAATGAGTACATTTATGCATGAGTTTACGATTATATAATACTGGTCTTAAACAGCATGAAAATTGACATTTTGTTGTTATATGTATTTCTAAGTTGTTTTACAGATACGTAAATGCGGATAATTTGGTTATTTATACCTAAACTTATAACCTCAAAATATATTATATTTTATTCCTTTAACAAACACATGCCGTACTATATAACTACTATGATTATATGCAACCAAGTACCTATTTTTAAGCTAACTGCTTCATGAAAATATTAGAAATCACCTAAACAATGTAAAAATATATCGTATGATTCGTTCATGTCTTTCGTGAAATATACCTCTTGTTACTATGAATAGAAATTAGGATTTAAAATAAATCAAGGCTTTAAAAATTCAGCATGTATTAAAACTGCATTACTATTGATAGGTAAATTTATTTGATCAGCAAATTATCTAATAAATGTTGAAAACTCTTTGATACAACAAGAATCCAATATTGGAAATTAACGAGAAGAAAATACTACGAATCCAATCATTAATAAAATATATACAACGTACATAATTTTTATATTATATTTTTATAGACCTATTTTGCAACAAAATGCCTTCTAAAAGATTAGGAAACTAAGAAGGATGGATAAATTTATATAACTCCCGTTCTCACGAAATATATGAAGTAATATTTCAATTTAAAGATTGATTTATCAGGAAATCAATTAGTATAAAGTGAAGTAAAAATAAATTGAAATAAATCTGTTAAAATGGCTTATAATTCTTTTCATTAACGAACACCAATGATATTTAATATCAAGACTCTTATAAACAAAAGCAAGCATTCAATATATTATTTATATATTGATAAGCCGATTATGTAAAGATATTGTTTAAAAATTGAGCAATATATAAAACCATTAAGATTCACAATTTATGCATCCTTACATAAACGTAAAATATAAGAATGTAAAACCCTATTAATATGATCCTCGAAGAAAAATATGTAACCTCTATTGTAATTAAGGTAAAACTCCCAACCGGTTTACTTTCTAATAAAACTATTTGCCTGCTAACAAAATCTCGATTGAACTACTAACAAAATTACGTAAAAATCACGAAAATAAATAAATGAGTAATAATAGTATTATTTATATCCCTTTACATCCTCGAAACTAAGGATAATGTGGATAATTGTAACTCCAATCAATACATAACGAATATGGCAAACCCAGAATTTTTTTACAATCTAATGTCACATCACAACTGCATCCATCATATACCAGTTTCATTCTGCTCTGTCTCTGACATTCCGATACTTAGCAGAAATATGCGCGGATCACAAGAAAATGATGGCGGAAGAAATTCCCGCACACCCTCTTTAGAACATATGGTGGGGGAAACGACTCCAGAATAATCGAAAAAAATGAAGATTATACTACCTACCTCTCGTCCCTACCCTGCAGATTGTAACCTACAGAGCTCTCGCTTCTCTTGCAATACTCTGTACCTTCTGGCGTGGCCGCAAAGTAGTCTCTACCCTTTGAAATCGGGTGGTCGCTTTGTACCTGTTGTACCGCCAACTAGCGGCGGCTTTCAACAAGTGTTGTTTCTCCAGCGATGGCTGCTGCTCCTTTAAGACTGGCTTTCTTGTAGGAAAGCTGGCTTCTAAGGCGAATGCGGGAAGCGCAATGCACAGAAATGATTTTATTCTCTAAGATATTTATTTATATAGATATATATGTGTCTATGTATATCAGATATTTTTATTTCCAGTATTATTAATCCATCTAAATTTATACCGCAATTTTTATCTTTGACACAAATGTATCTTTCTTCAAATGACTTTTCTGTATTTAATTGGACCGCTGAGTTTATCTTTGAATAAATTTCTGATATCACTTTTTAATACAGAAACCACACAGAACTTTGTTTGCAAAAGACGATTCTTCAACAATTACTTTAGCACTTTATCTTTCTGTCAAGTTATTTTTAATTAACACCACAGCTCAACAGTTCGGATTTGACAGTGTTAAGTATTTAAATTCCATTCAATTAAATAGTGAAGATTTAATATATGAACTCCGTTTCCTTAATATTCCGTGGCTGAAAATTTCGAACTTGCAGCAACAAAAATACTGAGATTTAGTGAATAACAACAATATTTTGCAAAGTACTATCTCAGTAGTATGCAAATATGACAGAAATAAACACTTTTCTAAAGTTAAACTCTTTCAAAGCTCAGATTCTCAAGATGTATGAACAGGATTCTAATACTATATATCTCTGAAAAATTTAAATACGTAGCTTTCTAACAGATCTAAAGCTCTAACTGAGTATGATGAAGTAATAGAGAACTGTCCTTCTTATCACAATAAGTATTATTTTTCTTCTCGAGTAATTAATGAAAAAAGGCAATGAAATTGATTGGTTATCTTCAGTGCGATGGCAAAAACGATTTGCTTGAAGTCCGTCAACCCGTATTCAAAAATAACTAGAAAAGTTTACAAACAAGTAGCTGTCAGCAAAACTTAAACTATTAAATATTTCACTCGGCACGGAAGCGGTGAGAACAATGCAGTTTTTGATTGTGAGAAGCAGACGAAAAGTTAGTTAAAATTGCCACAACTCTGACCTAGTTAACGGCTGGATTCTCGGCGATGGCCAGCAGGCATTCAACAGTTGCGACTGTGCGGGGTCCAGCGGTCGAGCGAGAAAAGAAGGTGGCGAGTGCTGATGCCATGTTCCAACTAAGAAGAAGAAGCAACTGGAGATGCCTGTCGCTGTTGCATTCAGTCGAAGTTCTCGCCTCATCTCTCGCGCACATCCGCGCAGAGCATCGCGGTACCCAGAATCCCTTTCGCGTTCAATGGGGGGATAGAAAGGGGGACTGAAACACACACACCAAAGGGGGTGGAGCTGCAAAATGCTCGCGTCACGTGATCACGTTGCTATGGAGACGAAATCTATAGGAAGCCACAAGCTGCCGCTGCTGCTGCTATAGCTGCTAAGTCCTTCTTTTTCTCCACTTTCTTCCAACATTCAAGTTTTGGAAGGAGGAGGGAGACTAGGAGGAGAGAGAGCATCTTCATGCTGTTTAGTTGCGAAGTAACAGTCTCCCCTGCATCCTCCGAAGGATTTGGCCTCCGGCAATTTTCGGGAAATGGTATCACTTGCAGTAAAGAGTGCTTTCCTATTTTGGGATGAGAAACGGGAATCTTTAACTCTCACCGCTCTTCGGAATATCCGGCCGCGCATCAGGCTTTCAAATGGAGACGAAACCGATTTTTACAGTAGTTTATACATCCGCTGGGCCGGATGCTGGCTTAAAAGAGTTTACCACGAAGAAATTTTCGAGAGTAAGGAAAGTTTCGCTTATTTGATAGTAAAATTTTCGATAGAAACAGTTAGATTTGTATTAAGATTGCCCATGCTGCCAAATAATTAAAGTGAATACCGGATATATATCAATATAATGATACTTCATTTCGTAACAAAACTTCCACTATAACAAAACAAATCACTCTTTTAAGGCTGGAGGAGATTGTGAGCAATGCCCTTTATATAAAAAAAAATCCGTACATCGAAAAAATAAAAAAAATTAGATTTCTGATTTAAAAAATACATTTTTAGGCTTTATGATTTGAAAAATATAATATTACTGCGAATTAAACAATTATAGATAAATATATGATGCTTTGAAGTTAATTATTTTCTTAAGCATTTTTCTTTAGTTGACTTCCAATTCAACCTTGTGGCTGTGATATTTATGCATGTAAATTACTTGTCGACTGAAAGTGTTTATTTTCTTATCTGTGCCATTTTAGTTTAGAAAATAATGTATTTCGTAATTGGAAGCTCTTGCTTTGTAGTATTTTTAGTACATAAAAATATATTTCAGTTTATTGAGGTTTTCACATAAAAATATAAATAAACTCAAAAACACTTCATTTGAAACAAATATAAATATTATATGGTTAATATGTGTTAAAAAATCGAAGTTTTCTAAATCGTAGTGTATCTACTTACGAAGGTTATATTTTATATCTTATCAGTAAACAGTTAATTTATTTGTACAAATTTAAAACCCGTAACGAACGATTATGTGTAGACGAAAATTAATATTGTAATTTAATACACTTCTTTTCTATAAACAAAACATAAATAAAACTATGTAGGTTCTTATTTTCCACATATTAGGATAAAGTTTACTATTTATAAAAAATACTATCTATTTCTACCCGCTCTTTTCGCTGACGAAATGGCTTATTAAATACGACACCAATACGCTTAATAAATAAAAATTATGACTACCACAAAACGTTTCAAATTAATGCAAAAATGTCCCACAGTTTATGGTTCTGCGAATATGGAAATTGCAGTATGTAGCATAATGTTTCATTTCAATATCTTCCACATTTTTAACGTTTTCAGGCATTTTAATCTAAGAATCCAATCATTCAGTAAAATATTTACAATAGTTTGAAAAATAGCAATCAGACGATTTCGGTATTTGGAGTGTAACGCTGTTACTATTGTTAGGAATGGAATGAAAACTGTATAAAATTTGAATTATAAAATATAAAATATCGTCTGCCATAATTATAAATTAAAATATCCTAACAACGGCTGGTTGTATACCAATGGAGATAAATAAAAGAATGTAGGATATTATTTTTGGGCTGATGATATAAAAACGAGTTTCACATCACCAGCCATCACACATGTATTATTAGTTATAAAAAAAAGTATGTGTGAACAAAAAATTCGGAAAATGGAAAATTCGGAATGCATAAAATTTTCGGAAAAATTTTAAGACTTTTGAATTTCCTCATTATTTGCAGGTCAAATCTTACGTGTATTCAAAGTTCCAAATTTTCACCTTCAGTAGCTTGGGCTATGTAAGTTGAGCTATGTAAGTAGATTGGACTATGTAAGTTGGGTTATGTAAGTAGCTTGGGCTATGTAAGTCAGCTAGCAATTCTAACTCAACTGAATGGTATAGATGATGTGTCCAGCACTTTACTTTCTCTGCAGATTGACAAATATAGGAAAATAACTCAAATTAGAGTTTACCTATTTCGGAAACCACACACTGATGACCGCTTATGAAAACTTCTAAATACAGTGCATTTATTTCTCGTCAAGAATACTTGGTAAGTATTCACGAATCTGATAATAGTGAACACATTTAATATTTTATAAATTTTTACAGATCATATAGAAAACGGGCAAAACAATATTTGTAAATGGTATGTTATAATGTTTGACTGCTACCTAAATAAATATTATAATTTATGAAGCTAAATATTGTAGTCAATGGCCAATTACTTAATTTTCAAATTAAGTAAATTGATTCTCACTGGTAAAATAAATTTGTTGGGCTATTAATGGAAAACACCGGTTGCAAATAAAACGGTTATTATCTTATCTATTCATCAAGTGGGATGATTATTAATATGTAGGATTTCAGATGATAATATTTGAATATTATATTTATTATTGTACGGGATAATTATTTTAGGGGTAACACACAATTATTAATGAAATATGAAATGAATGGAATTATGAATTTAATAAAATTGAAACAAAAATGAATATTATTCGTAACAGTATTAAGAAAAGTGGGTATACTCTTTTAATTAGGATTTTGTTTTTAAGTGAATTGCTTTTTATAATATATCTTATAAAAATAAGATATATTGTTATTATTTTTATATTTATTACATCCGCAATTATTTTTTTATGTGTATATTCGATTAATATGTGATTTAGTGTTAGGTTTAAGAAAGAAAATATATTTAATTGTTAATAAAATGTTTCATAAGTATTTTATTATATATGAAATTTATAGTTTTTTTTAATTTCTTTAGGTTGTTTAATTAATTTTGTATTAATTTTATAGAATATTAAGATATATAATCCATTAACTTTCAAAGTTAAACATAGTATAATTTATATGAAATTAAAATTCACCATCTAATTATTTTGTTCTTATTTTAAATTTTCAATTTAATGTTTTAGTAAACTAAATTACTGCGATGATTATATTCAGCAAAACATAAAGATATTGGGACATAATATTTAATTTTTAGAGCTTGATCAGCCATAACTGGAATAGCTATAAGAGTATGTACGCAATTATAACTATACTAAGGAATTCACAACGTAGCTTTATAATAAGCATAAGGGAAAAACTTAATTTAATACCATACTTTAATTAATAATACTAGATCACTTATAAAACGAATTTATCACCACAATAATATCGAGAATAGCGTATGCCGAACATTCGTAAGACACAAGAGCAGCCACACAGAAACAAATCAATATCGGACTTTCATTGATCCAAACTTCATTATTTTTAACCAATTATTTCGAGACATATAGTGTCCATCTACAGACATCAGTTCTAAAATATTTGAATCGTTTTCAGGTATATCCAAAACGTGTAAATCCATCGAAATCCGATAGTCGGATTTTTAACAGTGTTATAATACTGTTCTTTTACATACACTACAAAATGGACTCGTATTCAGGTGTATTGAAAAAGGTTGACAAGAGCAGCCACACAGAAACAAATCAATATCGGACTTTCATTGATCCAAACTTCATTATTTTTAACCAATTATTTCGAGACATATAGTGTCCATCTACAGACATCAGTTCTAAAATATTTGAATCGTTTTCAGGTATATCCAAAACGTGTAAATCCATCGAAATCCGATAGTCGGATTTTTAACAGTGTTATAATACTGTTCTTTTACATACACTACAAAATGGACTCGTATTCAGGTGTATTGAAAAAGGTTGACAAGAGCAGCCACACAGAAACAAATCAATATCGGACTTTCATTGATCCAAACTTCATTATTTTTAACCAATTATTTCGAGACATATAGTGTCCATCTACAGACATCAGTTCTAAAACATTTGAATCGTTTTCAGGTATATCCAAAACGTGTAAATCCATCGAAATCCGATAGTCGGATTTTTAACAGTGTTATAATACTGTTCTTTTACATACACTACAAAATGTTTGACTCGTATTCAGGTGTATTGAAAAAGGTACGAATCCATCGAAATCCGAGAGTCGGAATTATGACAGTGTTATAATATTGTTCTCTTATATGCACAACAAAATGTGTTATTGATATTCAGGTATATTCAAACGTATAAACCAATCGAAATCCGAGAGTCGGAATTTTGACAGTGTTATAATACTGTCCTCTTATATACGCAACAAAATATTTGATTCGTATTCATGTATATTCACACGTATAAATCCATCGAAATCCGAGAGTCAGATTTTTGACAGTGTTATAATATTGTTTGTTCTTTTACATACACTACTAACAGCGCGAATACGTGGCGTTTCCCGGAATATAAGATGCAAAACCTTGATTAAAAGTTATTCAGAACATACAGAGGATTCCCGCAAAGCAAGCAACACTTCAACGATACGCCTTCTTAGAGCAAAAACCAAAAGAAATTGAAATATTGGAAATATAGATTTTTATGACATTTTTTTTACATCAAAATTCACGTCTTATTAACTTGATAATTATAAATTTTACCCTATTACAAAATATGAAATGGATTGGCCGTAAACTTGCTACAAAAATATACATTTTACATCCCGTTGTTTAGAAGGTAGATATACAAGGATAAAATCTAAATCAGACTGATTCTAGAACTCTGATTCATTATATAGAAAAGTTTCATTGATATTTAGCTTTGAAGGAAATATTTAGCCATTATTATTTATTACTAATAAATATATTTAGCTATATTTATTTAATTATTTATTATTAAATGTATGTATTATTGAATTTATGTTATTCTTAAAACTATTTATTATAATTATTAAATTCATTTTATTATTAAATTTAATTTATTTATTATTATTATTTAATTTATTATTTATTATTTCGAATAATTTATAATAAGATTTATTTATCTATTCTCTTAATATTTATTATTATTAAATTTATTATTATTTAATTTATTTAGCTATTATACATTATTATCATTATACAGTATTATTATTTCAGGACATATTTATCTTTGTATCCAATCACTTTTATATATTAACACGGTACAAAATCTTAAATTTTTAGCCATAACCCTGCTCCCATTTAAACTTTATAAAATAATGGAAAAAGTATATAAATTGGTTAAACCCATTTCAAGTTATAAACGGTCATTTTGGCATTTAGATGGAATTATCTAATATCAATATAAATAGATATTAAAAGAACACACTCTTTAGAATTTGTAAATTTATTATAAGTCATGGATATGGTAAAGTTGATAAATGAGTATTTTGGCATATGTGTTTGAAATTCACATAAATTATTTGCAGTTTCTTACTTTTTATTTTACTCCAGAATTTCCTTGTTAAATAGTTTATTAACTGGTTATTAAAATTTACACTAAACATTGACAGATGAAATAAGTGTGGCTGAAAAAAATTAAAAGATATATAATTAATTTGTTATAATTGCGAAAATGTCAACTCCATGCAAGTATTAATTCTTAAGTATCAGTACTCTATATAAAGAAATTAAAATGTTGTGTTTTGTTATTACAGTATTTGTCTACTCGAAATACACATGATGCATTGTGCCCATTAGGAAAATCCATATCTTCTGCAATTTAATTTCTGTCAAATTTCAAAGAGGATATAGTAATTATAAATAATTAAACAGGGTGTTTAGTAATAGATGGCCTAGTTTTTCGAGCTCGTTAAATTAGTGTTAGATGCATACTATTAATGTGAAAGTTTGTTCAGATTAAATGCGAAATTATTCAATATAATACCAGAAGTGGCGACACGTCAAAATTTCAAATAACTAAATCAACTAAATAAATGACAAATCTTAAAACCAGAACCAAAGGTCACTTTAATAAACAATCATCCTACAGACTAACATCAAATACAGCCAAAGCGCTTTTATAACATATTCATGTTCATCTTTTGTAACGATATAATTAAAAACCTTATATATAATTATCTTAAAAAACACATGTATTTTAAGATATTTATCTTTGAACTTGGTATATATATTCTAATATTTATCTGTTTTATAATTCACTAATTTGTGCGACTGACAATTTTTAAGATATGCAAATTTAACTTTACGGCAGTGGATTGTATTTAAGCATGTTGACATCGGTTTTTAATTATATCGCCACTGAAGATGAACATGTATGTGGATGTTCGAAAGCACGTTGGCTGTATTTGATGTACGTCTGTATGATGATTGTTTAATAAAGTGACCTTTGAATCTGGTTTTAAGATTTGTCATTTGTTTAGTTGATGTAGTGATATTCAATATAATTTTGCTTTCCTATGGATGGTATTTTTTTAAATAGGGTAGTCTGACTTTTCATACAGTCTAATAAGAAAAAATGTTCAATTAGAAAATGTCGCATTGCATAGAAACTAATCTAACGAAAAATCATGTTCAAATTAAGATGTTCAATTAAAAAAATGGCATTATCCTGAAACTGATCTAAAGAAAATAACTCGGTGCAATATTTACAACATTCATGAAAATATTAACAATAGAAATGATCTAAAAAATACCATAATAGGGAAAATTTGAATCGGATTTTCCTTTTATTTCGATGATTTTTCCTCGGACGTTGACTCATGTTGCAGGGGCGAAAGCAGATCGAAAGCAGACTTCGAATGAAACTTATCTGCGTATTGTTATTTACAGCCGATCATACATTTGTAGGGGAGTTACTGTGCAGCACAATATTTTTCTAATTAAACCTTTTTTCTCAAGAGACCGTATAAAACTTTAGACCCTCGATTTATTTGAAAATACTCTATCCCCCAATGAAGGAAAAATTGGGAAAGAGTTCAAGCATTTAATTTTAACAACTTTCATATTAGAAGTATATGGCTAAACTATGCCGAAACACTCTGTATTCTATCATGTATGACAGTGGTGCTCAACCTTAGGTCATCGAGATCCACTTTTGATATGCATTTAAGCTAAAGCTTGATTTTTATCTGTAGCTAAATTAACATGCTATTAGGGAAATATTTAAGGGGGGATGGAGGTCTCAACCTGCTCCTCCGAACATAATTTAATAATCTTAATGGTAAATTTTCATTTTTAGTTTTTTCAGACGAAAATTTCTTCGAAACCTATACCAAACGTCTTCCAAAATACGACACTGATGTATCATGATTTAAGAGATAAGAGAGAGAGAGAGAGAGAGAAAGCGAGAGAGAGTGAGAAAGAGAGAGAAGGAGAGAGAGAAATAGAGAGCAAGGAAGAGAGAGAAAGATAGAGAGAAAGACAGAGAGAAAGAGAGGGAAAGACAGAGAAAAAGAGAGAGAGAGAAAGAGAGAGAGAGAAAGAGAGAGAGAGAGAGAAAGAGAGAGAGAGAAAGAGTACGGTTTCTTTTACAATATTGTACTGATAGAGGGTATGGATTTTTACAGAAAATTTAAAATTCTGCTTTAGATGTCCAAAAGTCTTTAAATGAAATAAATTTATTTAGTTTGATACATTAACTTTCGTGATCGTTGGACTGAATGTTTAATTTTCAAACTATTCCAATACAAGATGAATCCCTGCGCGCATGATCCTAAGCATGTATCACTAATAAGAGATTTATATCCGTATTCACAGTACCATCTCTATAAACAAACCTATTAAAACTGGAGTTCGCAAAAATTCTATCCTTCCCTCTCTTATAGTAAATATTTTTGTAAATGACACCCACCGCTCCTAACATAGCACTCTCTTCCTATACGCAGGCGATATATGCGTTATTTCTGCCCACCTCAATTCAAACCATCTCCATTCCGAAATCCAAAAACAAGTTTTCGATTCAAAAATCTACAAAAACTGGAAGAGTAAGATAAAACGTCTGAAATTCCAAAATGTTTTTCTTCTCTCCCACACGATCCCCCCCCCCCCACACACACACCGATCCAAATCAGCGCTCAGCCAGTTTACTTTCAACGCTCATGTAAATACCTCCGTGTTTGCTTAGACAGCTGCCTTACTTAGCGTGAATTCCTTAATTACGTTATGATGAAATTAGCCGATTTCTTTGAACCACCTCCATCTTAATAGTGAAATAGATCTAAATAATAAAATCTTTCTTTGCAATTACATTATACAACAAAATCTATCATTTGCCTTCTCCATTTGGGGATTTGAGTGCAGAACAAGTATCAAGAAGGTCTATACGAACAAATTAGAATCTAAATAACCGCATTAAAGGCCACTAGTTTTCTAAGAAATTATGTCATTCCCAAATATTCGAAATTAAAACAATCAAACTCATTATAAATATGCACGCTCTGAATTTTTTGTCAAGATCTCCAGTGTTTGAAATGAAGCACTTTCTAATATTACAGACTACTACCCGCGGGAGCAGAAAACGCGACCGCGAGCTGTACTTTATGACTCTCCTTAGTTTTTCTATGTTTTATTTATACATCTTCTACATTTTCAATTAAACGTATATTTTCTAAATTATCTTTGATTTTCTTTTCGCAGTGTGACCAATGCTATCACCCCACTTTGCTACATACCGTCTTATCTCCAAGTTGAGGCAGCACTGAGCGCGGTTAACACTTGGGATAGTGCTACCTCTCTCACCTTTCCTTGAGAAGACCGCTCTTTATTTTCAAAGCTCGCCTAAAAGTCACCTTCGAGATGTATTTATTTTATTATATACTAGCAGCGATTACCCGGCGTTGCTCGGGATTTACGAGGCAAAATTCTGATAAAAATTACACCGGAACATATAGGGCCGTGAATCCTATTGTTTTTTCACTGAGAAGGAAGTAATGTCATTGCATTATGTAAGAAAAAAAATGAATCTGATTGGCCACTCTTTGGCCAATCAGATCCATCGGATCATACATACATACTTTTCTTTATATATATATATATATATATATATATATATATATATATATATATATATATATATATATATATATATATATATATATATATATATATATATATATATGTAGATAGATATTTTTATATTCATTTATTTATTATGCAACTTAATAAAATTTGTTGAGTAAACCTGTGAAAAATAAACCATGGTGATAGAGTTTCCATTTAAATTCATGTTTCAAACCTGCGATTTTCAAACGTGACTAATACGTTCAATAAATTTCCACAAAACTCAGAGATTTAATTGCCTTTCATATTTTACACCAAAGATTTCCAACTTTTCCCCTTGGAAATCATGGAGTTAGAGAGTAGAACTCCTAGGAAAAAGTTTCGTTTTCCATTAATATCTTGACAACCCCTGGTATTAGAAACTCGAAATTTAGACAAAATTTATAGAGGACTATTTTAAAGCTACCTAGAAAATTTCATTAAATTCGGTGCAGCTCTTCTCCCGTGATGATGAAAAAAACGAAAGTTTCGTTTGTCATTAATATCGCGACAACCCCTGGTGTTAAAAACTCGAAACATAGACTAAACTTTAAGTGGGGCTATTTAAAGACTACCCACCAAATTTCATCAAATTCGGTTCAGCCGTTCTCCTGTGATGTTGAATCATACATACATACATACATACATACATACATACATACATACATACATACATTTCTTCTTTATATATATAGACTTAAACTTATTTTTCATATCTTTATCACACATGTAAAAATTTTATTTTATTTCTAAAGTCCAAATCTCAAACAATGCTCAAATTGTGCCATGTTTACAAGTACCTCATACATATCGGAGGTTAAAGCTTTTTCTAAAGGTAGTACACCTCTAAAGTCAAATCGGGAATGTCTCAACTATCTCTTAGGTTTCTCTGTGAACAATAACACTTAAAATGGAAACTTAATATACATATATTTAACCTTAATCGTTTACTTAATAAGAGTTTTAAGGCAAAATTTAATTTTCGATTCCGCAAGATCCTCAAAGATCGACTTGACAAGTCAATGGTGATCGGCTGGTAGATCGCGAAAGGAGTATTGAGTACCATCTATATATGAGACATAAATTAGTTAAACATTATATAATGTTCATTTTTCAAACCAAATCTTGACGAGTTAATATTCTATCTAGTGAATATTTTTCCAAATTTATTTTTGCATCATAAATATCTCTAGAAATCTCAAAATATTTGTTGTAAAACGCAATTAAATAACAACAATGAGATTCTCTGATTTCTCCTTTTAAAAAATGTTTTTGTATCATAAATATCTCTAGAAACCTCAAAATATTTGTTATAAAATGCAATTAAATAACAACAATAAGATTCTCTGATTTCTCCCTTTAAAACATATTTTTGTATCATAAATATCTCTAGAAACCTCAATATTTGTTGTATAAAACACAATTAAATAACAACAATAAGATTCTCTGATTTCTTCCTCCCAAAAATATTTGTGTATCATAAATATCTCTAGAAACCTCAAAATATATGTTGTAAAACACAATTAAATAACAACAATAAGATTCTCTGATTTCTTCCTTTAATAACTGTTTTCGTATCATAAATATCTCTAGAAATCTCAAAATATTTGTTGTAAAACGCAATTAAATAATATCAATAAGATTCTCTGATATCTTCCTTTAAAAATATTTTTTTTTTTCATAAATATCTCAAACCTCAAAATATTTGTTGTAAAACGCAATTAAAAACAACAATAAGATTCTCTGATTTTTTCTTTTAAAAATGTGTTTGTATCATAAATATCTTTAGAAACCTCAAAATATTTGTTGTAAAACACAATTAAATAACAACAATAAGATTCACTGATTTCTTCCTTTAAAAAATGTTTTGCATCATAAATATCCCTCGAAACCTCAAAATATTTGTTGTAAAACGCAATTAAATAACAGCAGTAAGATTCTCTGATTTCTTCTTTTAAAAATATTTTTGTATCATAAATATCTCTAGAAACCTCAAAATATTTGTTGTAAAACGCAATTAAATAACAACAATAAGATTCCCTGATTTCTTCCTTTCAAATATATTTGTGTATCATAAATATCTCTAGAAACCTCAAAATATATGTTGTAAAACACAATTAAACAACAACAATAAGATTCTCTGATTTCTTCCTTCAAAAAATATTTTTGTATCATAAATATCTCTAGAAACCTAAAGTATTTGTTGTAAAACGCAATTAAATAACAACAATAAGGTTCCCTGATTTCTTCCTTTAAAAAATATTTATTAACAGTGTCTTTGCCCATGGAATATTGAACCTAAAGATCTAAATAATAAGGATAGTCCACTTTGTTTTCATTTTCAAACGTTTCATCATTATTAAAAATATTCTACGTAAGAAAATTATTTTTCACGTAAAATTTACTAGTGTTCTCTGAAATAGTATAACTTTACCTACTCGTAGAATTAAATAGAATTAATTGGAAAATTTGACAATAACGTTATGTATACGAATTTATAAAAATATTTTTAGGAAATCTAGAACTAAGTGAAAAAAAATATTCAGATTATGGCATATATCGATAATGCGGATATCAATGTAACCACACCTGTAAAGTTTTTAATCACCGGCTTCAGATATAGAGTATCGTTAAAATTTTACTGTGACTTTATAAAAAATTATCCCGGCTTAAAATTTGTGTTTGTTCGGCATTGAGTGTCAACAAGTTTTACTTTATTAAAAAAGACGTACGGTATTGAAACCTTTATGGAAATAAATCCATTACTTTAAAAATTAGGAACAAATTGCATATATACTTTTCAGATATTATAAATAGCCGTTTTGTTAGAGTTATGCATAGATTGTATTAATTACAGCACTACAATGAAAGTTTGATTTAACATAAATAAAAATTATAACGTTAAATTCCACCTTGAAAACCATGTGATAGAAGCTCACTGATAAAAATTTATATTCATATTTATTTTACATAGTTAATTTATTAATTACTTGTCAGATATGATTACTGCATAATCTGTATTTTTTTATTAGGTTAAAAATTTCACGTATTTCTGTAATGGAATGTCTAGACATAATAACAAATAATATTTAATGTATATGTGATGAGTTATTAATAATCGTGCTTTTAAATTTAAATGCATGCTAGAAACACTCTAATGGTCTGAAATTAAAAAAAAATGTTTTGTTCTAAATAATAAGGTAAATGTTCCGAAATAAAATAAAATGTAGCTATTAGATTTCATTAGAAATTGCCTTTCTATTGCTTTCAATTAAATTTATAACGGCAATTTTAGAGACAATTTTAATTCACTGAGAATTAGCTATTGTATCAAGACACATATTTTCCTCAATATTTTTTTTTTGTGTAATAAATACCAAAAGTTATTATAACTGACATTATAATTGGGGAGTGAATTCAATATTAAAATCACATTATATACATTTTTGTCTGATTTTCAAGCCCTAATTATCAAACAGAAAGCACAAGATTTTCCTAATACGTGTAATATTAAATACGAACTTACTGTAAAATTTTTAAATTTTGCTGATAGTTGAGATCTGTATTTTTCATAAAACATTACCATCACAAATATTTTTAGCACATTGACGCCCATTATAAAACTAGATGTGGCAGAAATTATTATGTTTTGCAAGGCATGTTCCCGAGAATTTTTCAACTGTTATACATACATTTTGTTCATAACTGAATTGTTTATCTTTTAGGACGAATAACGGTTATAGCTGTCACATCGTCAAAATTGGAATACATATCTTTAAAAATGGAACGGTTATATCCGCCATTTTCCTCAAAGTGCTATTAGTTCATATTTACTGAGAAAATCGGTAAAAGATAATTTTATAAAACACAGGTGAGTACTTATTTACATTAAAAATGACTAACATTTCCACTTCACATATAGTGCATTAACTTCTAAAGAATCTGGAATGCTGAAAATAAATCATCGTTAAGTACAGCACTTCTTGTTGAAGTGCATCAACCGGAGTAGTAAAGGAAGGGGTGTTCACCTGCGAAGGCTGTGCAATGCTGTGCAAAGCTGTGCAATGGCCGCCATCTTGGATTTTCGTAATCCTGGACGGGGGTGTAAAAGGGGGGGAAAATGAAAAAAAAGGTGGGGGTAAAAATTTTGAAGAAACTTTTTGTCGGGTGGCAACGATTTTGTAGTCTTGTACGAGGGGTTTGGAGGGGAATAAATTTTTTGGAATGAGTTTTTTCTAAGTATGGGAGAAACTATTTTGAGGGTGGCAACACCTGCGAAGGCTGTGCAGTGCTGCCAGCGCCCCCCTAGCGGTGAAAAGTGGAACTATCAAGATGGAACTTAGAAATATTTTTTGTTTCGGTTGCCATAGCAACACCTGTGGCAGATAAACTATTTTGAGGGTGGCAACACCTGCGAAGGCTGTGCAGTGCCGCCAGCGCCCCCTAGCGGCAGAAAGGAGAATTAAAATTGGGGTTTTTCTGATAGTTGAGATTTTTTTTCTTATATTTTTTTGCAAATGTAAGTTTTTTTACTTTTCAAAAACCACACTTGTGCCGTTTTCTCTATGGAAATTAACATAGGTTTTCGCACTTGTGCTATTTTAACGTTTTTTCACAAAAACATAATTTTTACTAACAAAATTTCGTAAATGCAAGTTTTTTTCTTATATTTTTTCGCAAATGCAATTTTTTTACTTTTCAAAAACCACACTTGTGCCGTTTTCTCTATGGAAATTAACATAGGTTTTCGCACTTGTGCTATTTTTTAACGTTTTTTCACAAAAACATACTTTTTACTAACAAAATTTCGTAAATACAAGTTTTTTTCTTATATTTTTTCGTAAATGTAAGTTTTTTACTTTTCAAAAACCGCACTTGTGCCGTTTTCTCTATGGAAATTAACATAGGTTTTCGCACTTGTGCTATTTTTTAACGTTTTTTCACAAAAACGCGATTTTTACTAACAAAATTTCGTAAATACAAGTTTTTTTCTTATATATTTTCGCAAATGTAAGTTTTTTACTTTTCAAAAACCGCACTTGTGCTGTTTTCTCTATGGAAATTAACATAGGTTTTCGCACTTGTGCTATTTTTTAACGTTTTTTCACAAAAACATACTTTTTACTAACAAAATTTCGTAAATGCAAGTTTTTTTCTTATATTTTTTCGCAAATGTAAGTTTTTTACTTTTCAAAAACCACACTTGTGCCGTTTTCTTTATGGGAATTAACATAGGTTTTCACACTTGTGCTATTTTTTAACGTTTTTTCACAAAAACGTACTTTTTACTTGTAAAAAACTAACAAAAACGCGTTTTTAAAGTAGCAGAATCGCGTGAATTGATGTTTTAAAGTAGCAGAATCGCGTGAATTGGTGTTTTAAAGTAGCAGAATCGCGTGAATTGATGTTTTAAAGTAGCAGAATCGCGTGAATTGGTGTTTTAAAGTAGCAGAATCGCATGAATTGGGTGTATGAGAGGGGGTGTGTTTCCCCAACCATTTCGGTCTTGAAGTTTAAAAAATTTAAAAAATAAATATTTTCAATAAATATTCCCAAAAATAAATATTTTAAATAATCGTGAAAGTGTCTAAAATACTTGAGTGTTACGAATCGTGTATTCATTTAAGTCTTGGAGTTTAAATAATAGCAGATACCAATGGTTGTATGCATATATTTTTACAAGTGTATACTACCATAGGAGTTTCTTTAAACCAACATGTTTTAAAAACCGCAGAGTGCATTAAATCACGATGACAGATCTACCCCTTCCCACCTCTCGTGAATGTGGATAGTTACATAGTATGGCCAGTGCGGGAAAGATGAGGATACTGCTAACAGAGCGTGGTTCTGTATCTGGATATAACTTTAGGCTGTATGTCGCGTTAGGCTTGGGTTTGGCCGACTGTTTAGAACTGCTCTCGCTACTATTTTTAACATCTGTGGTGGAGGATAGTTTTTACGGGCTCATAGAATGCTTGTGTTGTTAGATTAAAAAGACACCACTAAATATCATTGTATTCTCAGCTGGGAGAGGCTCCTTTAAAGAAGTTCTTATTAAATTTTAACATGTTTTAAAAAGAATCTTTCATTCATTAGTGTTATGAATCTCGCAAGTTAATTAAAGGGTGTTAATTAAATTAATTGATTAAGTATTAAATGCCTGTATACCAGGAGCATGTCAAAGACATGTCAAGGGGTATGTCAAAGCGTACCAAGGGTGTACCAAAGGAGTATGCTGAAGGCATACCAAGACCATCGTTCCTACACTATCCCTCCGCTATATCGCGGTTACGAAGTGAACTGTAAGAATATCGTATGATGAGGGGTATGCCAAGAGCATCGAACATAAATTTTAAGAATGTGCCGCTTTTAGCGTTTTTTTCACAAAAAGTTTTAAAAACGTTAAAAAAACAACAAAAATGTGTGTGTTTTCAACAAGTTGAAGTTTTTGAGTTGTTGGATTTCTCTATGGGAATTAACATGGGTTTTCACACTTTTGCGAATTTTTTAGAAAAAAAATGTGGTTTTTCGCAAAAAAGCGGCCAAAAATGTGTTTTTTGAAAAACGCGGAATCGGCCGATTTTTTTCAAACTGTCGGATTTCTCTATGGGAATTAACATAGGTTTTCACACTTTTGCAATTTTTTAAAAAAAAATGTGCGTTTTTGCAAAAATGCGGCCAAAGAAGCGTGTTTTTAGAGTAGCAGAATTTCGGGAATCTCCGGAATTTCGGGAATCTCGAGAATCTCGGGAATCTCGGGAATTGGGTGTATGGGAGGGGGTGTGTTTCCCCAACCATTTCGATCTTGGATTTAAAAAAAAAATTTTAATATTCCCAAAAATAAATATTTTCAATAATCGTGAAAGTGTGCTTATGTCCAAAATACTTGAGTCTTATGAATCTCACAAGTTAATTAAAGGATGATAATTAAATTAGGCGATTAAGTCTTGGAGTTTAAATAATAGCAGATACCAATGCCTGTATACGTATGTTATTTCTTTAAACCAACATGTTTTAATACGTGCGTTATTCTAAGAGGGAGAAACGCCTAATATGCTGATACATATAACACACGCGCTCAGCACAAATCCATGGAAATATATGGTGAGATAGTTTTTAAAGACGAGACTTTGAAATTGTTTTCGATAAATAAGGTATTTGAGGTTATTTAACGTGTGAATGAACGATACATGCCAATAAAATGAGGAACTAGGCTAAGTTTACAAGTTTTGATGTTTTAGGGGTAGAACTTGAATTTATAATTAAACATGATTTATACTAACTACTGCAAAGGGAGAAATGCATAGCGAAAGGGGTTATGTGCGTATATATATATATATATATATATATATATATATATATATATATATATATATATATATATATATAATACATATAACCAACACCCACCGATGGAATGCAGATCTAAGACAGTATTTTTAGGAGAAGACATGAGATTCTTAAGTAAATGGAGTATTTAGAGGCATTTAAAGAGATATAAACATATAATAAGGTAACATCCATAATACACACAACTAATATAGGACAGCGAAAGGAAAACTTTAGTATTGTTTAGAGACCGAACTTCAAATTTTTAAGTAAATGTAGGTGTTTGGAAAATTTTTAATGAACTATGTGCGATACACATGTCTCCGATCACAGTGGTGGAAAAGTGATACCGGAGCAGTTTTTAAAGATGTGACTTTAACTTTTTTCAATTAAGTGAAGAATCTACTAAATATTAGAGGGTGCTAGCGCTTACCGAGGATTTTATGAATAATACACATAAGCAGCATATAACATTAGGAAGGGGATATTAGAAAAATTTTTAAAGATAGGACTTTAGACTTTGAAACTAAATGAGATATCAAGAAACATTTAAAGGGGATGAAAACATCTAATGAGGCGGAATGGATGTGTACTTACCCAAGATACCCAGCACTGAAATTATTCACTAAGATAAATTTTTTTAAAGTAAAGGCTTTAGAAGTTTCACATAAAAGGCAATTTATACTAGTTTTTAAAGAAATGAAAACACCCAGCGAGATGACTTAGAATGAATACAACGCCGATATATATAACAGTGAAAAGAAAACTTAAATATTGTTTAAAGACTGCACTTCAAATTTCAAAGTAAATGTACATACCCAGAAACTTTTAATGGACTAGTATAATACACATACTCGATATAACAGTTAAATGACGAACTAAGAATAATTTATAAGTATGTAACTTTGGATTTTTTCAGTTAAATAGGGATTTCAGCTAATTTTTAGAGGGATAGAAAGGTATACTAAAGGGTGTACAACAAATTTTTAGAAGGGACTTAGGGAATTTGCTAGCTAAATAGGGATTTCCACTACTTTTTAAAGGGATATAAAGAAATACTAAAGGGTATACAGCAAATTTTTAGAGGGAACTTTAAGAATTTTTTAGCTAAATAGGGATTTCTACTAACTTTTAAGGAATAGAAACACGTACTGAAGAGTATAGAGCGTAATCATTACTAACACCTAGTGCTAAAATGAGGAATTAGAGTAATATTTTGGGGATGGGACTTTAGATTTTTAAGTAAATGTTATGTTTAAAAACTTTTAAAGTAGCGTAAATACCTACTAAGATGACATATGCGATACACATAGCCAATACATAGTTATTAAATAGGGAAAAGCTAAGATAGCTTTTTAGAATAACACCTAAAATTTTTTCTAATTAAGCGCAATATATCAGCACTTAAAGCGGACAAATACGAAGATTCAGACGGCATGTGTGATACACATCGCGGACACATAATAGTTAAATGTTAATTTAAGTAAGTTTTTAAGGATAGAACTCTGAATTTTTTGGGTAAATGAGATGTTTAAGAACATTTAAAGAGTCAAAAACACCTAATAAGGTGGTATGAGATGATTTCATCATCATCAGATAACAGCGAAATGGGGATACTACAAATATTTTAAAGGGGAACCCTTAAAATTTCTAAGTAAATAACCTTTAAAGGGGCGAAAAATATGTAGTGAAGTTGTGTAGATAATACAGATCATCGACATTCTAAAACAGACAAGACATGTCTATACAAGATAAAAAAATGTTGTAAGTTAATATAAACATACATTATTCTATATAGCAATTTAATACATACCCCAAGATTTATATAAAGTAATCGTGAATCTATTATACTATTCCCATCAGAAATCAGCTAAAATAATAAAATTACCAAGCCGAATAATATATCTAGATACTAAAACACCAACAAACTACATTAAATTGATAAAAATCTTAACTAAATAAAATAATGAAGCTGTAACATACTATAAAAATACTAAGTTTAATAAAATTATAGAATAAAATCATATTAAAGCAAGTACTTACATGTTCAATCCGACTCAAAAATGCTGCATTAGGTGTACGCCAATAAATAATGACAGATATAACATCTCCAGCTTTACCAACTAAAACCGACATATTGGCAGAACAACTTTAAACGCGTCTTAACAGCACGAAATCCACAGCAGAAATGACAAAATCGATACTTGATCGTCACCGACACCCCCTACACGACAAGGTCACATCAAGGTCATATCATGGTTACTGTTAAACTATGGTATATAAAATAGAATCACATGTTAAAAAATAATAGATTTTAATAAAATGATTAAAGAAAATCCCTTTGTGATTATGAATGGTCTGTCTATTTTTACCGTGACACCAATTCACCCCAATTCACGCGATTCTGCTACTTTAAAACACCAATTCACGCGATTCTGCTACTTTAAAACACCAATTCACGCGATTCTGCTACTTTAAAACATCAATTCACGCGATTCTGCTACTTTAAAAACGCGTTTTTGTTAGTTTTTTACAAGTAAAAAGTATGTTTTTGTGAAAAAACGTTAAAAAATAGCACAAGTGTGAAAACCTATGTTAATTCCCATAGAGAAAACGGCACAAGTGTGGTTTTTGAAAAGTAAAAAACTTACATTTGCGAAAAAATATAAGAAAAAAACTTGCATTTACGAAATTTTGTTAGTAAAAAGTATGTTTTTGTGAAAAAACGTTAAAAAATAGCACAAGTGCGAAAACCTATGTTAATTTCCATAGAGAAAACAGCACAAGTGCGGTTTTTGAAAAGTAAAAAACTTACATTTGCGAAAATATATAAGAAAAAAACTTGTATTTACGAAATTTTGTTAGTAAAAATCGCGTTTTTGTGAAAAAAACGTTAAAAAATAGCACAAGTGCGAAAACCTATGTTAATTTCCATAGAGAAAACGGCACAAGTGCGGTTTTTGAAAAGTAAAAAACTTACATTTACGAAAAAATATAAGAAAAAAACTTGTATTTACGAAATTTTGTTAGTAAAAAGTATGTTTTTGTGAAAAAACGTTAAAAAATAGCACAAGTGCGAAAACCTATGTTAATTTCCATAGAGAAAACGGCACAAGTGTGGTTTTTGAAAAGTAAAAAAATTGCATTTGCGAAAAAATATAAGAAAAAAACTTGCATTTACGAAATTTTGTTAGTAAAAAGTATGTTTTTGTGAAAAAACGTTAAAATAGCACAAGTGCGAAAACCTATGTTAATTTCCATAGAGAAAACGGCACAAGTGTGGTTTTTGAAAAGTAAAAAAACTTACATTTGCAAAAAAATATAAGAAAAAAAATCTCAACTATCAGAAAAACCCCAATTTTAATTCTCCTTTCTGCCGCTAGGGGGCGCTGGCGGCACTGCACAGCCTTCGCAGGTGTTGCCACCCTCAAAATAGTTTATCTGCCACAGGTGTTGCTATGGCAACCGAAACAAAAAATATTTCTAAGTTCCATCTTGATAGTTCCACTTTTCACCGCTAGGGGGACGCTGGCGGCACTGCACAGCCTTCGCAGGTGTTGCCACCCTCAAAATAGTTTCTCCCATACTTAGAAAAAACTCATTCCAAAAAATTTATTCCCCTCCAAACCCCTCGTACAAGACTACAAAATCGTTGCCACCCGACAAAAAGTTTCTTCAAAATTTTTACCCCCACCTTTTTTTCATTTTCCCCCCCTTTTACACCCCCGTCCAGGATTACGAAAATCCAAGATGGCGGCTATTGCACAGCTTTGCACAGCATTGCACAGCCTTCGCAGGTGAACACCCCTTCCTTTACTACTAACCGGTTTTAGTCAAAAACCACTGATTCTTCAAGATAAGGCCAGGGTGATAAGATCAAGATAATATGTTTTTGCCTCTAACATGTGGATATATTTCATTAATGAAGTGTTGCATTTAAGGAAGCCAGTAAAACTTTATTTTTAACTTTCTTTTTCAGTCTTTCTTTCTGCAGGTTGAGCGTTTTTTATATTCCACAGAATTCTTATAAAATAAATAAATACCTGAAATTAAAATTTTTTATATAAATGAAAAAAAAATTACATAAATAGAAACAATTAAAAATCTGATGTCGGCAACACATGACTTTCCTTATATAATGCAATGAATTTACTACTCTTACAGTAAAAAAATAGGTTTTTCTTATAGTAGATACTTATATTCTTTCCAACATATTGAATTTTCGACGATTAGTAGTCATTTTCATTGATTTAGCGTCATTTTTATCCTATTGGCGAGATTTTCGTTAATTTGACAACATATAAAAAAGTCGCCAAGTTGGCACCATTCCGTCAAACCGTCGCCAAAATCTCGCCAAGCGTTATGGATGGAGAAATATGTTATTCTTATAGCAGAAAAATGACTATTGGCGTTCAAATACAAAAGTATTGCTCAAAGTATCTTTTCTCATGAATGGAACGAGCTAGATCCACGAGAATTATGTCACCAAATTTATCGCAGGATATTACATATAAAAAGTGAACATGTTTCTCAACAGTTAATATTTTGTTTTTAATTTATGTGATTTTTTGATAATTTGTTTGAAAAATGTACAATATCACGAGAATGGTTCATGCTTGCGTTCTAAAGTTTGTGTCAATCGTTTTCTAAGGAAAAATTACATAAGAAATGCCTAGTTTCGTAACTTTATTAAAGGTTTTGATTTTTTGATGATTTTTTCAAAATTTCACTCGAAAATTTAGGTAGATTCTGAACATTCGATTACGTTTAAAAACAACAAGCTTCCAGTATTCTTTAATTGTGATTTTAGTACCAAATTTCATTCGAATCGCTCCATTCGTTCGTGAGATATCGTCTCCACAGACTCACTGACACACACACACCCATACTTTCTCACAGATACACACACATACACACACACACACACACACAGACATCACTTCAAAAATGTTTGATTCGTGATCACGGATACTTAAAACGTGTTCTCCTGTCGAAAACTCGATTTCGAATTTTCGACCCCTTCACAATAATTTCCTTGTACATTATGTATATACGGAAAGTAAAAATATATAACTTGAAAATATATAAATAAAACCATTTCAACAGTATTTTGTTGCTATAGAATATATAGCAACAAAAACTGTTAAAAGTTATAACACAAAATTCTGTCCATAATATAGACAGAATTTTCTCCATTTACCTAGGTGTTCGATTAATTGAATTTTGAAGAATACTTTATGCCCGGTAGTCATACAGATACATCTGCATAAAGCCGTTAATAAATAATATTTTGATATCTTTTCTAACGTTGTGCAAAACAAAACAAATGTTTCATGCATTAAAAGATCAAAACTAAAAATTAAAACATGTTTTTTATTCCACACCCATTAAGGAAACTGTACTAAAGATAAAAAGACAACTGACAAATATCAGCTCCCGCTCTTCAAATTGCGTTAACTGACCAAATATATGGCGTGACCTAGACCTCTTTAACTGCAACCACGTGTGATAGGAACTATGAAATTATATTCTCCATCTCACTTCTCTTTACACCTCTCACCGAAAGAGAATAGAATTTCGTCTGCTCCAGTGTCGTGACACGAAAAGAAAAAGAGGCTTGCCACGATGACGTCACTAATGATCCCGGCTACTTTTTGAGGGCTTTTTACGGACAGCCGATTAAGAAGGGAATAGAATGAATGTAAGTTCTTGGTTTTGTAATGGGGTGCAAAGAAGAAACTGAGCGTGTTGGGTAAAAAGAGATTTTAGGAAGCAAAGTGAAATAGGAATAGAGCAATCTGCACGCTATTTTCGTGAAGGGAAGTGATTTAATTTTCAACACTTGAAATGAAAATGAACGTCTCCGAAATGGATATAACATTTCAACAAGGGTGAAATAAAATTAAAATAAGATATTTCTTGAAATCGTGTGTCGGATTCAATATAATGCGACGACTAATGAGGGTAGTAAAATAAAAATCTGATGTGAGCAGCACATGACTTTCTCTGTAGACTCGAATTAGTTTTCTCTTTATTTCGTTAATAATTCATTAAATTGAGTTTAATTACACTAAATAACATGCATAATTAACTGAAATTTCACTGAATTTACAGTTATAATTTAGATTTCGATTTCTTTTGGTAACTGCACATATTCCTCAAAACCGGAGTAGCAAACATGTGAAAAACTAAAATATCTCCAGAACAGCTAGTTTTAGAGTAATGAGTTTGGTCTTATTATTTTCATCGTCAAAAATTACGTTTAAAACAAACATTCAATTGATGCATTTGAGAATACATAGTCTTTTATTTTAGATTTTGATGATTTTTGCGGGCCATTTTTAAAAAGAAAAGCAGGCCCTTATTTTCCGAATCATACCAAAATGTAATCAGTATCAGGGAAACCCACAAGTGACTTATCTACCAAATATTTTATGAAATTTGGTCCATTAGTTATTCAGTTAGAGTGGATAAAGAGAGTTTTTGCGGACCATTTTGCAAAAAAAAAGATAGGTTTTTTTATCCCTAAATGTAGCAAAATCTAATCAGCTCCAGGGTCACCCACAAGTGACTTATCTATAAAATTTTACTTCAGTCAATTAGATTTTGAGTTAGAGTGAAAAAATACATTGCACAGACAGACAGACAGACATAGAGTCACACAGAGGGACAGACACACACACACACACACACACAGACGTCACACTAAAATTATATTTTTCTTATTCTAGAGGTTCCAAAACGGGTAGATCAGTCGAAAACTCGAGTTGCAATTTTCAGTATGATTCCAATACTTTCCCTATATATTACATGTATTGCAGGGAATGTAATAAAATTTAATATTTATATAGCATACGTAGAGAACTAAAAGTTGAAAGAAATATATATTATAATTTTTTTTATGAATGTTATTTGAATTATCAAAAATGTATATCATAGGGAAGTATATATATAATCTGGTGTGTCTTTCGATTCATTAATATTTTTTTACCTGCTTAAATGGGTCGCTTTTAAAGAAACTGTTTAATCAGGTGAGCAAGTGGGTAGCGTGTAAACAGGTGCGCAGAAGAAACATAGGTTGCCTTTTACCTGTTTAAAACGGTATTTTTAGCATAAAATAAAATATCCCCATTATTCCATGCAACGCTAAAAAATATAACACATTCATATAGATATAGTTACCTTTCTTAATCCAGTGGATCTAGTTTTTTGTGTGTTTTTACCCATATTTTAATGTGTTGGTATTTCTTGAGTAAAAAAACATATTTCAATATAATCTTGTATAAATTTTTCATAAACATGATATGACTATATTGATTTTTAGTATCCATGGAAAGATCTCTAGGGATTAAATGTTTTAAGCATTTTCCCCCAAGTTTCAATTATAAGAAATTTCAAATTTGTAATTTTAATCCTCGATAACTTAAATATTTATATATTTTGTCTATCATAACTTAAAATATTTCATGCTTTAAAATTCTGTAAAATATTTCTTTAGTCATCAGATCTTATAGGCTTTGGATCTGTAAAATTATTTCACAATTTAATCATCGCTGTGGATACAATATACTAAGATCAACTCGTTATATAGATATAGATATGAACATATGTTGATCAGTCTTAATAGTGATATTCTTTAAAAATCATTTTGAAATTATTGACATGGTTTCAGTCTCTGTACACCTCTGAGATTTCACAGCCATGTCTGGCTTCAATCATATCTGTAAGTCCAGCATGCTAGGACCAAATTGTTGCTACATATACTAGATACAAACATGCATAGACAACAGGATTTTTTTCAGGGAGTTTCTGAAAATATTGTGAATTCTAAAGATATTGTTCACAGTATCTACACAAGATACGCAGATTTTGTCTCTTCCTCAAATGACCAATAGAATTTCACACATTTTTAAACTGGTAAATGTGTGCAGAGCAGCATATCGAAATAGTTGAGATATATATTTTCTGAAAAGATAGAATTGCAAACTACAATAACAAAAATAGAAGATAGAAATAAAAAATAAATAGAAGTTTCCCTTGGCGTCTTATTTTTTGACTCTACGAGCGTTTAAACCTTATACGATTTTCTGTAAATCTAGTTCTTTCCTTCTAATGAAACGTTTAATTGGTTGGACTGCATTATTTATGCTTTTATTTTGTAAATTTAAATTATTTTTGGCTTGAATGATTTATTTACTTATTTTCAATTTACGATAATTTGAGTATCGTTTCTTCCGACTATCCATATGTAAATTTTGTTTTCGCGGTTTCGGGTGTCTGTAAAAAGCTCATGTCTGGCATGCTCATTAATATTACCACTGATGATGGACGTTATGACGTTTGAATGCGATCTGGCACTCTTGTAAATTTTCATGTACGTCATTGCGTTTTTGATCAAAAATATTTTACTAAATTTGTATTCCTTGCTAAAAATATTTAGAAATAAACACATATGCAATAAATACGTTTAAAAGCTTAAATGGGATATGTTTTTCTAGTATAAGAATGATTTTGTTTAAGATATTTTGAAATCTGATCAATTGTGACGTATCTCTCATTTCATTACAAACGTGAGAAAGAACTTAAAACTATGTCGTTTGTGTCATATATCACGAGAAAAAACAGAGAACATCAAGCTCTCTTCATTAATTTTAACATGAGGAACTACCACAATCAAGAAATCCAACAAATTATCCCCTCTTCGCGTAAGGTACTGGAGTGAGCCTGAAAAAAAAATCCTCTGTTTCCAATTCTGTCGCTATCTGTGGTAACCGCTTCGTCACGCGGTGCGCATTGCCATTAATTATACTCAAATGCTTCCACAGCTAAAGTAATAGGCACTATATTGCGTGTACTGAAATTTAGAGTTAAAACAAAAATCTTAAATATTATGCAGAAAAACGATAAAACATAAACTGGTGTTCCCATGAAGAACTAACAGGCCTTCAAGTTGTTTTATTTGCATCTAGTTGTTCATGTTCCTGAAATAGAATGTATCTAAAGTTAAAAAAAATCATGGTAAAAACTCCTATAACGCTTGGTAAAAACTCCCATAACGCTCCTATAACTCCCATAAATTCGTCCATAACGCTTGGAGAGATTTTGGCGACGAATTTGGTGTAATGTCGCCAACTTGACGACTTTTTTAATGTTGCTAAATTAACGAAAAACTCGCCAAATGGATAAAAATAACCCTAAATTAATGAAAATGACGACTCATTGACAAAAATTCAATATCTTGGTAAGAACATAAATATCTACTATAAAAATAATCTTTTTTTCTACTGTAAAAGTAGTAAATTCAGTGCACTAAATAAAGTCATGCGCTACTCACATCAGATTTTTTTTATAAGATGAAAGCACAGTCCCCAAAAATATGCTCGTAATTTTTTTTAAGTTCATACATTAAACTAATATAAGTATTAATAATTAATAAGGGCATAATTATAAAGCGTATTAATACATTTATGTATACGGTGTGGCATGTTAACAAATATAAAATTACATTTAAATAAGTCATCAATCACTGGACTAATGAAATCATTAGCATATTGTAATTTCCTCAGACAATTATCAATTAATCTGTGAGGATTTTCATGGCATTTCCCATTTTTATTAGCAAACATTTATAATATTATTTAGTATAAAATCAATTTATGTATTATTATATTAATTTTGGTTTAAAGGAAAAGAAAACGGTATTGAAAAAAATATGTACCCATTGTAATTCACCATAGAAGTCACCATAGTAGTCTTATTCATATTAAAATTTAACTGCAGCTTTGCCACTGACATTTGCTACGTAGCTTTAGTTTTGGCGGTTGGTTTGAAAAAAACAATAGGTATTGAGGGGTAAAATATTTATCGATTGTAATTCATCTTGGAAGTCTCTTGTTTTTACTTTCCTTATATACATACATAATGTATAAGGAAAGTATTGTGACGGGGTCGAAAATTCGAATTCGAGTTTTCGACGGGAGAGCACGTTTCAAGCATCTCTGATCGCGAATCAAACATTTTTGAGGTGACGTCTGTGTGTGTGTGTGTGAAAGTATGTGTGTGTGTGTGTCAGTGAGTCTGTGGAGACGATAACTGACGAACGAATGGACTGATTCGAACCAAATTTGGTACAAAAATCACAATCCATGAACACTGGAAGCCTATTGTTTTTAAACGCAATCGAATGTTCAGAACCCCCGAAATTTTCGTATAAAATTTTGAAAAAATCGTCAAAAAATCAAAACCAGTAATAAAGTTACGCAAATAGACATTTTTTATGTAATTTTTCATTAGAAAACGATTGACATAAATTTTAGAACGCTAACATGAATCATTCTCGAGATATTGCATATTTAAAAAAAAATTTCAAAAAGTCATATAAAATAGAAATAAAAATATTTCCTATTGAGAAACAAGTTCACTTTTCATATGTAATACCATGCGATAAATTGGGTGACATGATTCTCGTGGATCTAGCTGGTTCCATTCATGAAAAAAGGTACTTTGAGTAATACTTTTTAATTTGAACGCCAATAGTCATTTATCTGCTGTAAGAATAACTTATTTCTTAGTGCATAACGCTTGGCGAGATTTTGGCGACGATTTTGCCGGAATGTCGCCAACTTGGTGACTTTTTGAAATCTTGCCAAATTAACGAAAATCTCGCCAAATGGATAAAAATGACGCTAAGTCAATAAAAATGACGACTAATTGTCAAAAATTCAATATCTTGGAAAGAATATTAGTATCTACTATAAGAAAAACGTATTTTTTTACTGTAAAAGTAGTAAATTCATTACATTATATAAGGAAAGTCATGTGTTGCCCACATCAGATTTTTATTAAAATTAAAATGCGGCTTGATTACTTACATTTGCTACACAGATGCTATCTATGCGTTCTGGATATGAGCTTTATGAATACATTCCCAAATATTTTTCTCTTTAGAATATTTCCACTGTGAAATATTTATTTATACAAAATTTTTAGAAAACTGAAAAGACAGATTCCAAGGGAATCATTCTCGGCCCGGTATAATTGATGCCAGAGCCAAGTACAATTGATGCCAGAGCCCGGTATAATTGACGCAGCTTGTCTGTTGAGAAACACTGCCACAAAGAATCATTTACATTTCTTGAAATCTCCGACATATATCTGCACTTGGAGTATGGACTACTATTAATTTCTAATAAAAATCTAAGCCAGAATGGATATTGTGGCTTTGCCTACTCTGGCCTCAAATATATACTAACATTTATTTTCATGGATACTAAGCGACGGGACAAGTCTAAGCCAAACAATGCGACTACTGTTTGCCTTCCCACCAATGAGGATTGCCGGAGGCTCTGACTGTTGATTTTGTAGTTTATTTAGATAGTTAGCAATAGTATTAAATAATCGCCTCTTTATTTTGGCTTAGTAAATATTATGAATGATTTTTTCAATGCATTGAGGCTCTAATACTATTTTTAGTTAATCAGTTTATATCAGTTAGACAGTTTTATTAATAGAAAATATACCATCAGATAAAGATAATAATTCTGATAATTTGTTCTGAATATAAGTCTTCTAAATTCGTTGAAAGCAATAAAACGCTTTAGGAAATAGGTTCGAGCTTATCACACTGTGTCAAAAATTTCATTTAGACTCAAATTTTAACATTTAGTGAAATAACTGCGGTTCCTAAAACTGTGTTTAGCACTTTTCAACACAAAGTGTTTATGACTTTGTTCATTCTGACTGTCTGCCTGCCTGCCCATTCCTCCGATAACTGCCATAAACATGACTTTATCAAAATGGGATTTTAATATGTTGTTAGGACGGGCTGTGGGACATATGGGAATGCAAAATAATAATATCACACAATTAAATTTGGATTTAATCCGGGTAAAAAAATGATATACATTAAACCCTATGGGATTTAATTCTTCAAACTTTTGTTAAGCAGAGTTAAAATTCACAAACTGCTTTGAAAATTTTAGGAAATATTCAAATTATCACGTAAAATGGGTAAAAAAATTATCAAACTAAGTTAACTAGTTTTTAAATAACAATTTAATTAATAATAACATCCATATTATATGAAGTGATCGCATGAGTCATTGCAAAATAAAATATGGCATCCATTTTTTTTTCGCTTAGTGAACATTTTGATTTTTAAGGAACGCTTGTAGTTATATTTAGTGTTGCATCCGTCCTGAAACGGCTTTATTTTTGCATATTATCTATGTATCTAAATTCTGTGCCTATGCAATAAAATTATATTTGATTTTAAATGATCACTAATCTTTTAATATTTCTACAACGAAGCCTAATTTTAACGTCTGCAGAATGTAAGCAAGTCAAGCGATTCTAAGATGAGTTGCATAAGAATTGAATTTTTTAACGCAAATTATTCAGCTCTTGAGTCTGGAATAAAAGTGATATGAATAAAATATTCAATGATTTTACATAGCGAAGTACGCGATTTTATAGCATTGTCTGTTTTGATAAAGTTTTAAGTTTCCAAGTAAAATAGATTATTAGAGTACTGTGATAATTTTTAAAATATCACCGTTGAATGCATCGCATTTTAGAGAACATTGCATTTCAGTTGGAAAATGTTTCATAATCAATGCTTTATGCATGATTAATATTGTATATTTATCAAGCTGTCAGTAGAGTTCATTAATATAAACACATACAGCATGATTTTTTGGTAAGTCAGCATTTGTGTATGGCTTGTGAAGCTAATTTTTGTTTCGTAGAAAAAAAATCTGATATGGGGAACACATGACTTTCCTTATATAATACAATAAATTTACTTCTTTTACAGTTAAAAAAATGTTATTCTTATAGTAGATACTTATATTCTTTCCAAGATATTGATCTTGTTTTCATTGTTGTACATGTTCCATAGTCATAGTTTTTTCACACATTATCACTCTTTTAAATTATACACGTGCTTTAATCCATACTAATTTATGTATATTCGTACCATATGTCTGGCGCAGCATATCCTCTTTGGATCTTGTGCCATTAAACCATAATCAACCAACCAACCAACCAAAATATTGAATTTTCTTCAATTAGTCGTCATTTTCATTGATTTAGCGTCATTTTTATGAATTTGGCGAGATTTTTGTTAATTTGGCAACAATTAAAAATGTCGCCAAGTAGGCGACATTCCGCCAAATATGTCGCCAAAATTTCGCCAAGCGTTATGGACGTAGAAATAAGTTATTCTTACAGCAGATAAATGGCTATTGGCGTTCAAATACAAAAGTATTACTCAAAGAATCTTTTTTCATGAATGGAACGAGCTAGATCCACGAGAATGATGTCACCCAATTTATCGCATGGTATGACATATGAAAAGAGAACATGTTTCTCAATAGGAAATATTCTTTTTTATTTTATATAACTTTTTAATAATTTTTTTTTAAATGTGCAATATCTCAAGAACGGTTCATGTTAGCGTTCTCAAATTTATGTCAATCGTTTTCTAATGAAACATTACATAAGAAATATCTATTTGCGTAACTTTATTAGTGAGTTTGATTTTTTGACGATTTTTTCAAAATTTCACTCGAAAATTTAGGGGGGGGGGGGTTCTGAACATTCGATTGCGTATAAAAACAATAGGCTTCCAGTGTTTACGGATTGTGATTTTTGTACCAAATTTCGTTCGAATCGGTTCATTCGTTCGTCAGTTATTGTCTCCACAGACTCACACACACACACACACACACACACGCAACCATCAATTCAAAAAATGTTTGATTCGTGATCAGGGATGCTTGAAACGTGCTCTCCCGTCGAAAACTCGAATTCGAATTTTCGATCCCGTCACAATACTTTTCTTATACATTATGTATATAAGGAAAGTAAAAATAGGTATTCTGGAAGAATGGCTAAATTTAATGGCGAAAGAAATGACGACTTCATCACGGCAGAGCAACTTAAGAAATTAGCCGTAAATAAAAAACTTAGTTTAAAAAACGCAAAACCAGAGTTGTTGCAAATTTTTTATAACTTATAACGAAAAAGTTTTTTCGTTTCTGAATATAGATATAGTTGTTTGCATTTTGCAAGACGTGGATACGTGAAAACAGATAATGTGTTTTGGAAAATCTAAGAAACATCTACATCTATTATACTGGAAAGGATGCACCCTTAGTTGTATAAAGACGAAATGGTCAGTATTGATAGTTTTCATACCAACTGTATATCATCAATTTTTATAGAGGAATAAAATGATGTAACACAACTAAAAATTTTATATTTTTTCATTAGAAATGAACAAAAAGTTAAGAACTTATATATGATATGTTCTGTAATCTTATATAAACATTTGTGTAAAACGTATTAAATGTGTAAGGATGTCACCTGCGTATTAAATAATTATTTAAAGGAAGAGTTATGTAATTCCTGTAACACCCTCTTATCGTAGGCCAACGGCCGGACCGTGCTGAAAACACCGGTTCTCGTTAGATCACCGAAGTCAAGCAGCATCGGGCGCGGTTAGTACTTGGTGGGTGACCACCTCGGAACACCGCGTGCTGTTGGCCATCTCGGGTGCGGTATCCCCGTGGTTTGCGCGCTAGATTTGCACGCTACCACAAATGCCGCCGTGTTCATGCGGAGTACGATCACGTTAAACATGTGGGTCCGTAAGTCCTTCCGAGAGGTTGGTGGTAGGGGAAGGAGGGTACGGTCCCTGTGGATGCCTCCCCCACTGGGTTCCGGTCTAAATTGGGTGGCACTTCCCGGCCGTCCATACAGTTACCTTACACCTTTCTGGTAGGTCGGACGGTCTGGGTCTCAACAACAACCCTCTTATCGTAGAAATCCCTTATTTGTCTGTGGCTCTGGGCTGAAAATATAAGCGCTTTTCCCAAAATATTTTAATCATATAGTAGATAATGGCATAGTTACTCCTATCATTTAAATTTTATCTACCATATGTATGGTGAAAATTATGCAATGTCTCCATTAAATCGTGTTTTAAATGTAGTAGATAATAACACATTCATCCTTTACAATGAAATACCATCTGTCTGTATAAAGTACCCATAATAATTTAATTTTATTATATATAGAGTGCATCCCTTATATCCTACTTTCAATTGCATCCAAACATTTAATACCATATACACGGTACCCACAATAATGCATAAGGCATAACATACACCATACCGCCATTATACATATAATCTATTCTAATTATAGAAGATTATAATGGTATAGTAATTTCTTACTTTGAAATACCTTCGGCCATATGTACTGTATCATTATCAGCTAGGCTTGCGATGGATTTATTTAGTATTTTTACTTTCCTTATATATATAATGTATGAGGAAAGTATTGTGACGGGGTCGAAAATTTGAATTCGAGTTTTCGACGGGAGAGCACATTTCAAGCATCCCTGATCACGAATCAAACATTTTTGAGGTGATGTCTATGTTTGTTCATGTGTGTGTGTGTGTGAAAGTATGTGTGTGCGTGTCAGTGAGCCTGTGGAGACGATATCTTACGAACGAATGGAGCGATTCGAATAAAATTTGGTACAAAAATCACAATCTATGAACACTGGAAACCTATTGTTTTTACACATAATCGAATGTTCAGAATCCACCTAAATTTTCGAGTGAAATTTTAAAAAAATCATCAAAAAATCAAAACCTTAATTAAAGTTACGCAAATAGACATTTTTTATGTATTTTTTTCTTAGAAAACGATTGACATAAATTTTAGAGAGCTAGCATAAACCCTTCTAGAGATATTGCACATTTTTCAAACAAATTTATCAAAAAATCCCATAAATTAAAAAAAATATCAACTGTTGAGAAACATGCTCACTTTTCATATGTAATATCATGCGATAAATTGGGTGACATCCTTCTCGTGGATCTAGCTCGTTCCATTCATGAGAAAATATGCTTTAAGTAATACTTTTGTATTTGAACGCCAATAGTCATTTATCTGCTATAAGAATAACTTATTCCTCCGTCCATAACGCTTGGCGAGATTTTGGCGACAAATTTGGCGGAATGTCGCCAACTTGGCGACTTTTTGAAATGTTGCCAAATTAACAAAAATGACGCTAAATCAATGAAAATGACAACTAATTGTAGAAAATTCAATATCTTGGAAAGAATATAAGTATCTACTACAGTAAATTCCCGATTATCCGCTTTGCGGATTATCCGCGCGGTCTTCCGCGATTTTTTTTTTTGGGACGATCATTTACGGAATGTAGAGAAATAAACAGGCAACACGTCTTTCATGATCAACAAATGCAAAATCTATTTTTAGAGCAACAATCGGATTTTCCTATTCCTTTCTACCCCTCCCCCCCCCCCCAAGGTCACCGAAACCTGTACAATGGACGAATATGCCGTTTGTCAGGTTTCGGACCAGATTGAAGGTCGTGGCGAATTGGCCGAGGTCATTTTCCGTACCTCCCCATTCCTTTACGCTTGCCATTTCAAGTCAGAATTAACACCACATCACTTAGGTCAATCTGTGTACACGATCTGCTTGCGTCTGTTTAAACTTGTAATTTTAGCGATGAGCGAAAAGAGAAAAAAGTTGTCTTATCCATCCAAGATAAGTTAGAGTTGAAAAAAAAATTGAAAATGGTTCATCGAAAAAACAAATGAGCTTGAAGTATGGCATTGGAGAGTCTACAGTTAGAGACATTATGAAGCAAAAAGATAAACTAATGCAATTTGCTTCCGCATCGGACAACTCATCGTCCATGAAGAAAAGGAAAACCATGTAAACCAGCACCTATGAAGAATTGGACGCGGCATTATTAAAATGGGTGAGTCAAGTAAGAAGTGGGGATACACCCATTTCAGGACAGATTACTGCTGCAAAAACTAAGCAATTTTTGGAAAAGCTGGGAATGGAAGGGACTTTTGATGTGTCATCAGGCTGGTTAACTGCATTCAAACAACGCCATGGGATTAGAGAAATCGGACTTCACGGTGAAAAATTAAGTTGCGATAATCAGGCAGCAGAGGACTTTAAAAATGATTTTCAGGAATTTTTAAAATCAGGAGAACTTTCGTATGAACAAGTATACAACGCTGACGAATCTGGACTGTATTGGAAATGTTTGCCGACGCGAACACTGGCGTTTGAAAGAGACCGCCGAGCATCAGGACATAAAACCAGTAAGGAACGATTGACGATAATGTCTTGCAGCAATGTCACGGGAACACACAAACCAAGACTCGTAGTGATTGGGAAAGTAAAAAAAACCTAGACCCTTTAAAGGTACAAGAGCTGAAAACCTTCCAGTTCATTACTTTAACCAAAAAAAGCCTGGATGATTCAAGAAATATTTCAGTTAGAAAAAAAATTCATTCCCCAAGTGAGAGAGCATCTCAAGTCTGAAAACCTACCCGAAAAAGCCATATTGTTGCTTGACAATGCCTCGGCTCACTCAGGAGAAAGTGTTCTGAAATCAGAAGATGGAAATTTTTTCGTCAAGTTTTTACCACCTAACGTCACGGCACTTATCCAGCCCATGGACCAGGGAGTTATTGCTTCTATGAAGAAAAGGTATCGAACCAACTTATTCAAAAAACGGATTGAAGTAGGGGGCGATCTCCAGGGCTTCTGGAATTACTACACGATTCTTGACAGCATTTATGACATCAACACTGCTTGGAATACGGTCAAGATAACGACTTTAGAAAAGTCCTGGAGAAAAATTCTGCCAAATGTGGAAAAAACGTTAGAGTCTCCACAGGAAGAAGAAGGCGAGGAAGTTACTGCATCTGATTTGGCAAATTCAGCAAAATATGTTCCTGGAGGAAGTAACGTGGATGAAGATAACATCGTTGAGTGGATCAATTGTAACGCAAACGATCCAGGCTTCGAACATCTTACCGATGAAGAAATCATAGCCGGAGAAAAAGGTGTGGTTTCGGCTGAGAAGGATGAAGAAGATGAGGGAGAAGGGATGCAGAAGAAAATGAGCCATGATGAAGCGCTAACTCACATTGATGGAATCATTAAATACATAGAGGAGCAGGACGATTCATCACTTTGCGACAAGATGCTGTTGAAAAAACTTCAATCGCAAGTAAAGAAGAGGAGCATCGAAACGAAAAAACAAAAACAATTAATCGACTTTTTTGTAAAAACTTAAGGATACCGTTTATGAAGTCACAACTCTATGTGTGTAAGTATGTGCTACTATATTATGATTCTTAAAAATGGTTTAAATGCATTTGTGTGTGGATTTTTGTCCTTTTACAGCTATTTTGCGGATTATCCGCGAAATTCGCTTATCCGTGGTTATCGTGCCACCCTATTCCGCGGATAATCGGGAGTTTATTGTATAAGAAAAACCTATTTTATTTTACTGTAACAGTTGTAAATTCATTGCATTATATAAAGAAAGTCCTGTGTTGCCCACATCAGATTTTTACAAAGATTTTTGTATGAGGATTTCAGGAAATATAGCAAAACATAAACAGTTTTTTGATAATATAAAATTTTATGTTCGTGATTTTTTTACAAAAGCATTTAGTAATATCAATACGGTCAATAATAATACTGTTATCAATATAAATGTGTATATATCAGCATAATTTATTGTAGTGATATTGTTAAATGTCAGTATTTATCTGAGTGATATCGGTTTCAGGTCATTATTGCTATTTGTTATTGTTATTTGTTATTGGTTTTCAGGTTATCAAGAAACAAGGCTTTGATGGCAACTTCCAAGAGTAATATAAGAATTTGTAATAAATAATTTAAAGTGATTTTTTGTTACATGTTTTTCACATAAAATTATTTTAACAGCTTGTTGTAAATTAAAGTATTTCACCAGAATCAGTGTGATTAGTCTATTTTCAATATCTACATCGCTGGAAAAAATAAATAAAAATTCTTATGTTTCAGTGAAACAGTACAGCCAGTCTGAAGTTTTACAAATCAAATGCCTTTAGAATGAGTAAAAAAATCGCAGACAATCTCTATTGACTTATGGTAATAAAGAGAATAAAATCAACCAAAAATCGACTTCGAGATTTTTCTTTGAGAAGTAGACTTTTTACTTTTTTTAAAATCATGTGTTACTTTTCTTTGCAACTGTTTGGAAATCAATGAAAAATTCGTAATTTAAAAAAAATGAGCAGTGTCTTACATATTTTTATTCTATCAGCTGAAGAAAACAAGTTAGAAAAAAAAGGGGTTTGTACATCTACATCTATCTAAAGACTGTGTGGTAAAAATATAGCGTTTATGTTTATTAGTTTCTGAATAAAGGTACAGGAAGTATTGGTCACTTTAACATGTAAAGAATTGGAGACGGTGCTAAACATCGGGATACCGTAAATATAAACACGTCGGGATACTGTATATAATACGCGGGATCAAAAATTAATGGTATTGCATTGCATCCTGTTTTAACTATATTTATTAATAACGCAATCATTAATTACACTATAAAATATCGTTTGCAAGACCGGCAAAAATAGTTTATCCATCAAGCATATTTAAATTCCATTTTGAATTCATAATTTGACGCGTGCATTCAGAGCAATCAACATATTGAACATTCAGAGAGTGTTTCAACATCATTAGTAAAAGGGTTTTGTCAACAAACGAAAGGTATAATCCGACATTTCATATTCGATGCGATAGCGACAATTGAATTCCCAGGAATACAGAAATACATAGAGACTCGTGGAGTATATTTGTATACCACATGGATTGTCTCCCAATTTTGCAACTTGCAAAGTTTGAGGATTTAATTGAATTTAATGCTTCTTTTACGGCCTTAAAATTAACTCAGAAAATATTTTAATTTAAACGATATTTATTGCGATATACAGGGTGTTTAAAAAGTATCGCAAAAATTAATATTTCTTCAACGATTGGTGCCGACCCACAGTTATACTTAAAGTAATGCTTGAATTGAGATAGTCTTTCAGAATACAACATTTTTCGTCAAGATATATGTTGTAGTACAAAAGTACAAAAATAACATTTAAATACGGGCCATCGAAAAAGGACATTCCAATTAGAAGATTGGTCTTTATTCAAGTAAAGGTCTTAAAAAAAGTAAAATTAGCCGTAAAAAAATGTTAAAATTATGGAACTTAAACCACTTTGACACGATCAAAAGAAACGACAAAAATATAAATTTCAGAGGCCGAATAAAAATTGAATTTTATTAGATAAAATTTCCATTCGAAAATTTACTTGCTTAGCTTTCTTTAACAAAACTTTTAAACGATTCTCAATTTCCGTTGAAAATTTTACTTAATGATATCTCAAGGAATTTTGATCGCATGACAATGGAGTCATCTTTGCTTGTTTAATAGAGAACTTGCTATGGAAAATAATTCTTTAATTAGATTTATTTTCTAAGGGTTACATGTTTTACTAAAACATGTCACATGATTAACAATTGCATCAGATGATAATCAATCTTAATTAAAGCAATTCTTGAATTAAAATCGTGGGTCGACTGCCAATCATGTAAGAGCTAGTTAGTTGTGCAAATTTTTTGAAACATCTTGCATAACAGATAAAGAATATCGGAAAGTAATATTTCCACTTACAGTGAACCAGATTAATATATGTGAATTTTGTTTTGGAACCGCTGAAACATATTATTGTCAAAAAATTTTTGACTCAAAATGCGGATGCCTTACACTAAGGAGACTTCTCTATTCGAAATAATCAATCTCCTATTTGTATGGATAAAGTTTTAAATGGGAGCTCATCAGAATTTTGAAATATGTAATTTATATTTGCTGGAAAATGTAATTGAAATTGTTTTGCACCGTCTGATTAATGTCCTTGTTCAAATATCACTAAAAATCATATTTATTTTATGTTTAGGAATTGGTATATATGTGACAAGTGTTCTGTGAACGGCTTAATTGTTTCAAGATATGTTGTGCTCACAGAATAACATAATATACGCAGAGATCAACACAATATACACGGACATGAATGTGTTAAAAGGGGGGGTGGATTTACCAACATGTCGATTTTTCTTTTAAGGAAAACACAAAAGTGATAAACATTTTCTTTGAAGATTCAACTTTTATCTGTGATACCGTATATAGTAAACAATTAATTAATTTTTATTTGTGTAAAGTAATTACCAGAAATATTTTTATGAAAAATTATATATTAAAATGTTGCTAAATTATTATTATTTAATACGCTGTATAGGTTATCAAATTTTCCCTCGTTATTTTCTTTCCAGTAACTGAAATGTTAGATTCTAGTACATTGTACATAATACTTTCATTTTAAATATACTATATACGTTAGAACGTGAAAAGTAATGTATTTCAAAAAAAGTTTACTCTAAAACGTATGCAGATAAGTGCAAGCAAGAGAGATGACAAAATGTAAAGTTATACAGTTCACATGTACTTAATTTTATTGTACTTAATTGTGTACTTAGTTTAAGTTACATTTCCATGGAAGTCTAGTTATACCAAAATTGTGACCAAAGGAAATTCTGAAAATAGTTTTTAGCGCAAGACGGGATACTGAGATACGGAAATGCAATCCTTAACATTTTCCCACTTATAAAAAAATATATTTAGTTTAAAAACAAATATAGATATTAGAATTCTCATATTGATTCTTTTGTCAAAAGAGTTTTTCGTCGGAAAAAAATGGAAATGTATATCTTCATCCGCGTATCCGTGTCATCCCCGGTGAGTTCGTGTAGAAGGGGAAGTTGGGATAATATTATATGTTCCCGCACAGTATAAAAATTCCAGGAATATCTTAGTTGTGTCCTTTAGAAAATAACGGAGCATTAACAAAGACTTCGAAATGTTGTTTTTTCGAATATTCATTATGTAAAGAGAGAGATGCATGACAAGAAAAATGTAATATTGATAATTTTTTTCATGTTGAAATTCAGAAATATTTTCATTAGAATATGTATATAATAAATGTTTGCTTATTTATAATGCAATAATATCAAAACGAAATTACCAAATGGCATACAGCATTCAAAGTTTGTCCAAGTAATATAAATTTCCACGAAAGCCTAATTACATATAATACTGATAATTTTCTGTATTTTAACATTCAGAAATATTTTCATAAAACTAAATATATAATAAATAGCTGCTCACTTATAATTTAATATTGTCAAACTTTTAAAACTACCAAAAATAAATTAGCAAATAGCATGCAGCGTTCTAAGTTTTGTCCAAGTAATAAAAATCTCTACAAAAGGCTAATTACGGCAAAAATTGTGACCAAAAGAAATTTTGAAAAAAGTTTTCGACACTATAGTTGAGACGTGGTGCTGTGCTACGGGAATTTTTTCGAGATACACTTCTTAACGTTTTCTCCTTTTCTGAAAAAAGAAAACTCTACTCGGTTTCAAAAGAAGTTCAGATATTAGAATTCTCATATTGATTCTTTTGTCAAAAGAGTTTTTCGTCGGAAAAAAATGGAAATGTATATCTTCATCTGCGTATAACCCCGGTGAGCTCGTGTAGAAGAGGAAGCTTGGGATAATATTAGATGTTCCCGCATGGTATAAAAATTCCAGGAATATCTTCATTGTGTCCTTTGAAAAATAACAGAGCATGGTAAAGCTCTGAAAATGTTCTTTCTGCGAATATTCGTCATGTAAAGAGCAGAGATAGATGTAGGATCCGAAGAATGAGATAGTGATAATTTTATTTCTATTTTAATTTCGAATCCAGAATGTTCTGAAAAAGAGCATTCTTAAGGAACTACATTTGATGCTAATATTGATTTCTTTCAACTGATTAGGTTTATGGTGCTGTGGAAATATTTAAAAATATGTTATATTAAAATGTATACCAGCCGTTACCCGGAATTTAAATCCGATTAACAGATTAACCTCTCACAGGCACCGACCAGAAAGGTTTACAGTAATTACAGCCTATGGTGGAGGAATATTTGTCAAAACCAGAAAACAAAACATAATACTGAGATAAAAATGATGAAAAATTATATACAATATGTTTGTCCATACTTGATACAAATGACAAATATTTCTCAAATATTTCACAAATATCTCACATTCATAAACACTTATGTGCAGGATTTAAAGCAGGGATGAATTGAAGCCACTCATTGGCGTTTTCAAAATGCGTAGTCGCTCCATGCCTGCGTTATCAGAAATAGTAAATGCTATCTCAGCCATCAAAATCTTGCTATTTTCAATGATACAACTCAAAATGATGATATAAGACAATATTTACAAAATAATTAGACAATGTATTTTTAATTCGCAAAGTTAGAAAACCGACAAATAAAATCCACTTTATCAGATAAACAGCTGATTTTACATGACAAATTTCAGCCATTTTACCTTTTAACGTCTGCCCGATATAAAACTGATTTTGAAGTCGAAATTTCGCCAGTTTTTCTGCCTCAAATCTTCATAACTTTAAAACTAATTCGAATTTCTAAAAGTATTGGCGATGTCTGTCTCCCCAAATATATCTCTAGAGAATTTCGCCGGCATTCGACACTTTGACTTTTCGCTGTTATATATTTTTACAAAATAACAAATTTCGATATTGGGGCAGCGAAATAAGCTTTTTTACGACAATATTTTGTTTACAATTCATTTTAAGTGGGAGGTAAGGATTAATTTATGTTATCATGTATATTCGTAATAGTACTATTATGCATATACAGGGTGTGCCAAAAACATTAACCTGGGCTTTTATTCCTTAAATATTGATCTTAGACATATGTAATAAATTGCAAAAATGCGTAAAAAAGATATAGAATTTTATGAAATCGATTAAAATTTTCAGGGGATTAAATTTGAAGAAATACAAAATTTAAATTTTATACGGCCCCCGTACAAAAACATTTCAAATGAGTAAAATGTGCCTCATACACTAATAAGGTGATGTACAAAATTTTAGCATTTTATCCTAAAAAGTCCCATAGATATGTTTAAATAGAGTTGGTAAGGGATTATCGCAAATTGAAATGTAAATGTTTACAACACGAGTGCAAATGACGCAACGCAGAAATGCATCATAGGCAAATAATATCTGCCTCTTATCTTGAATGGATCTTGGACATGGATGAAAAATATTTTGAACAAGCTTTGTAATCTTTGTGGAAAATTATTATTTCTACACAGTGGATACTTTTGGACCAATAAACAGCAAAATTATTATTTATTTATGTAATCATTGTTTTCTTTCGTAATTTGTGTATGACCCCTGAAACGCGATCTTCCGACAGGATTTTTCTCCTCTGAGAACTCATGTCGATGCATCGAAAAGTGATTTAAGTCAGCATTTTTTCTTTTCATATCTCTGGGACATTTTATGATAAAATGCTGAAATTTTGTGCATTACCTTATTAGAGTATGGGACACATTTTACTCATTGGCAATATTTTTGTTCGGAGGTCGTATAAAATTTTAAATTTTGTATTTCTTAAAATTTAATTCCCTTGAAAATTTGAATTGGTTTCATAAAATTCTGTACCTTTTTTACGCAACTTTGCGTATTATATATGTCCAAGATCAATATTTAATGAATAAAAGCCGAGGTCAATGTTTTTAGGACACCCTGTATATATATATATATATATATATATATATATATATATATATATATATATATATATATTGTAAGGATTTGAATTGCTTGTAATATAGTCTAATAATATTTGTGAGTTATCCACTATCAAATGAGGGTGAATGTAAAGCACAAGTAAAATAGTGTTACCCAAAGAATTGCATGAGAATAAGCCGGTTATACATAAAACAGGCACTAAACCCCCGTTCCCTTTTCTACATATAAGATAAGTTTGGACAATGCATGAAATCTATCCCTTGATATAGCCAGTGTTTCTTTCTTTTAGACAGTACATCCGAGGGGGGGGGGAGAAGCCTCCATCCCGGCGACGATGATCTCCCCCCTCCCTCGGAGACATTTTATGTTAACCTAGTTTATAGTATATATGTGACAACATTTAGATAGGGCAAATAGTGTAGTTGCTCTCTCTAAAGTTTCATTCACCCCCGTGGCCAAACACTTGTGAAAGAAACACTGGATATAGCTTTGTGAACGTCCACTTTAAGCGGATTATGTGAGTATAAAACTATTGCTTTTAGGGCCAAATCGCGCTTTGTACGGACAAGATAAATAAATAGAAAAAAAATAAGACAGTTTTATCTCCCAGAAAAATAATAAAACAGTTTACATAACGTAACTGGCGGCTACGATGCTGTAACATAACCAAAAGTATAAAAGTTAAATAGTACTTATTAAACCGAAAAAAAACAATTTTCTGTATTAATAATAACGAAAGCTAAACTGTTTTGAGAATGCTAAAGCTATATGGGAAAAAATGTATAAACAGAAATCCATTCGTCTAAAAACATAAATGTGCTAAAAACACGTCATTCTTCGAACCCCAAAACTGAAAAAAAAATAACCAGTTGTAACATCTCCCATGTGCTCCACGTTTGGCAAATTGCCAGATGTTTTATTCAATTAAAATAAAGGCGGTAACTGGCTCTCTTTTCACTTTACCCAATGGCTGGGTTTTTAAGCACAGATACATCGCTGTTACTGTATTAAACGGACCGAAGAGAAACGAAACAAGAAGCGTATAGAATAAATTGTGTGGTTTGTGTTGTACTTTCTTCGCTTCAGGCTGTATCAGTAAACAGAATAAAAAGAAACCAAATGTCATTGTCCGCATTCATCATTATTGTAATGCACATGATATTTATGGGGTTATTCTTTTTTTTAATACAGACTGCGTGACATTGAATTGAAAAATTAAATGGATTTGATTATCGTTTCTGAAAAAAAATATTCTTTTTTTTTTAATGTATGAAATACTTTAGAATAACTTTCAGGGATTTTCTAAAGATTACTTGACGCTTCAAATTTTTAATGATTTATGCTTCTAGAATGTCGTGGAAAAAATAAATTTATTAATGTGAGTTTTTTATTTTTTCATTTTTATTTTTAGACAATATGCTTCTTATTTGTACTGATTGAATTAAATAGAAAATTTTTCAAAAATGTAATCTAAATTTAATTCGAATTTCTCATCTAAATATAGAACACATTTGCAAAAATAAAAACACGTAGACTTATTGGTGGCTAAATAGACAGGATCTTCATGGATATTTTAATGGCTAGTTGTCGATCTATCCATTCATTTAATAAAATTAAAGAATATAATGTGAATTTGCTGACAATCAATAACGAATTAAACACATAAAATGCGGCACATATAAATTTGAATATGTGGACATACGTTTCGGAAATCTTTGGATTTCCTTCTTCATTGCAAACAAGTATGGACCTAAAAGACAAACTGACTGCTAGAATATGCCGGCCAGACAGAAAATAGATAAACGACAGAAACCAATACAGTAACGCCAGTATTAAAAAAGGGACGTTAAACGAGAAAAAATATATAATGAAGAAAATATGAAATTGAAAATAAAGCAAGCAAAAATGGATAAAGTATACTCTATAACAAAAAAAATCGATGCACCAAGAAGGAGTTGTCCGATTGCGATAAAAATTGGTGGATGTTAAGAACATACATAGAAAAAGAAACGATCAAAATTTCGGAACAATTTAATGATTTAGAGTTTGACCGTATACAAAGAGAGGAAATCAATAAGGCGCTAGTCCACCTATGGCCTGGATGCAAGATGGCACCCGGCATGGCATAGACTGGTAAAGTTCATGGATGGTGTCCTGCGGAATGTCTTGCCAAATTGTTTCCAACTGTCGGGCTAAATCGTCAACATTCCGGGATGGTTGCAATCGCTTTCCCATAACGTCCCAAATGCGCTCTATGGGAGAGAGATTAGGAGACCTAGCTGGCCAAGGAAATATTGGGCAAGCTTGAAGATAATTCATAGCAGCACGTACCGTGAGCGACCGGGCATTATCTTGTTGAAAAGTAAGTCTGGGGTGTTGCAAAAGGAACGGTAACACAACCGATCGCAGAATGTTGTCTACGTACCGCTGTGTTGTCAGTGTGCCAGAAATGACTAGCAAAGGCGTAAGATATCCGCAGTCGAAATGCAACAGAATTTTGACCACAGATTCAGAATCGCTCCATATATACACCTGCTGAATGCGCAGTTCTGATGCGCTGGAGCTCCCACTATTTATTCATTGGACACCAAATTTTATTTATTTATATATTCGCTCCAAATGTCTTTGCATACGAAATTTCACTATAATCGGACAACTCCTTCTCTGTACGTCGATTTTTGGTTATAGAGTGTACAAAGTTTAATTGCTGCATTCCAAACACATACAAACAGATTAAAAATGTAAAGCCCAAAACATTGTTGGTTCGTATTCGCTGATGCTCATATTGTGTAGATACATCAATGAATCTAATTTTTTGCCTGCAGTACAATTTCTAATATACAATGTGCATATACGACAAAGTAATAAGTACTAAAAGTTATCCTATATTTGTATAATATAAAATGAAAAATATATTTACGTTGTAAGTAATACGTTGGCGAACAACATTACGTTAAGTATATTAACATTTAAATAAGTCTGAAAAATTAAAAACAACAACATAATCATAAATCATTTCGTTTGAAAACACAAATGTGATAAAACGTCATTTTTTTAGTTTCAAACCTGAAAATGAGACCATCTTGTAACATCTCCCATGTGCTCAACCTTTGGCACATTGCCATACGCTTTTATTTAATTAAAACAAAAGGCGGTAACTGACATTTTTTTATTTTTATTTTCAAATGATTGGGTTTTAAAGTAAAGAAACATTGCAGTTGCTGTATTAAACAGACCAAATTGAAACGAAATGAGAAAAAAATAAAGATTAAAATATACAGAATGCATGCAATAAAAATACAGAATTGATTGTGTGGTTTGAGCTAATTTTTGATGGCTTCGGATTTTACTCAAAACAAAATATAGAAAATGCAATTATATTTATTCATCGTGATTGGTATCACAGATAAGTTTCTTCGTAGGATATTTTTTATTAAAATATCCATATATTTGATTATTACTTTGGTAAGATATGTATTCTTGTTGCATTGTTTACAGCAGAGCAAAATATGCAGTTATGACGTAGCTTGAGCAAAATATACATTTTAACTCTTCATAAAATCCAATTAAGAGGGCCAGTACTTCAGTTTCTAGAATGTGGCAATACCAAAAATAGCAGCACTCAGTGCAGAGGATTTTTTTAAAAATGTAAACTGTCAAGTGCATTCATTGGCTGTTAAAGAACGAAATATACTATAAAATTATTTTTGCCGTCGTTTTGAAGTTAATAAAGCAGTGACAAAACATGGATTTAAGTCGAAGACGTTTTCGAGCTGTGATCTAGTATGACTTTCGACAAGGGTTGGCAGAGGGGCGCGACAGCCCAGTAGTTAGAGCGCGGGAATTGCACTCGGACGGCCTGGGTTCGATTCCTGTCGCTGCCAAAACTGCCGCTATGTTCAAGCAGAGTACGATCACGTTAAACATGTGGGTCCGTAAGTCCTTCCGAGAGGTCGGAGGTAGGAGAAGGAGGGTACGGTCCCTGTGGATGTCTCCCCAACTGGTTTCCGGTCTAAATTGGGTGGCACTTACCTGCCGTCCAAACAGATACCTTATACCTTTCTGGTAGGTCGGACGGCCTGGGTCGAATTAGAAGAAAAAGAAGGGTTGACACATCCAGCCTCTGTCCAAACCGTCTCCGTGTTCATACGGAGTATGGGCATGTTAAATACACTACCCGACATAGAAAATGCAATACCATAAAGCTTTGACTGAATTAGGCAAATTGCGAGACAAACGCAGCTGTCCGATGTTTGCGAATGGTTAGAAATGCAAGTAGGTCAAGTGATTTAGAGGGCGGGATAAAAGGAATGGAAAAGGGTAGATGAGCCGGCTATCCATTTTCCAAGTTTTTTGTCATTTCAGAAGACACGTGTTGTTGAAGAGAGGCTTGGCCAATGACTCCGAAGTCCATTTCATCTTGGACGATTGCTCAAGGGGATTTATTTTAAGCCTACGTACAACTGGGTGGTCACACCGTCGTATCACCACTGAAATACTCGTAGATGTGTCTGTCCACTGTGCAAAGGAGTTGGAGAAGATGGATTGAAAAAAAGGCATGTGAATCGTAGTAGTGGTACAGGTCCATCCAGACGTATGTCAGCACGAGTTGATCAACGCATGCGGTGGCGGCCTCACATACGACGATTGTCGACATTCTGAATAATTTGCAGGTTATATTGGATGTTCCAATATCAGCGAGAACAGTTTCTGGACGATTGACTGAAAGCGGCTTGCACTCAAACCGTCCTTCAAAAAGACTGTCATTGATGTCAAGACACCAACGTGAGATGTTGCAATGGTGTTGGGCCCGAGCCTCTTGGACGACTGAATGAGACAGGGTAGTGGTCAGCAATGAGTCTTGGTTCTGTTTATCGAATGAGTCGACGTGTCAGAGTCGCGAGGACATATGGAAACAGATCCAATCCTGCTGCGACTTCGAACGCCAAACTGCTCGAAAACACGGCATCATGGTTTGTGGTGTCATTGGTTTCGATAGCCGGTCACCTCTGGTTCGTATCAGAGGCCCAATGACAGCACGATGATATGTGGATGAGGTGCTACTTCAGCGGTGGCAAAATGCTGTTTTTCAGCAATACCGTATGCGACAGCACACGCCAACCATCAGCAGATAAGTCTTGCAAGGTATCTAGATGCTTACTTGCCTCCGCTGTTTCCAGATCACTCACCCACCGAGCGCGTATGGGACGTGATTGACCGTGGTTTGACTGCCCTGAATCCGCCTCAAACAGAAGAAGACCTATGGAGGATGGTTAAAGGCATATGGTCACCAATCTCTCAGGAAATTATCCGCAAGTTCATTGAATCTCTTTCTCGAAGGGTTGTTGCTCGTATCGCCGCAAGAGGTGGCCCTACTGCCTACTGATCACCTTGTCTATGTCATTACTGTATTGCATTATCCTTCTGGAATGACCATCATTTATTTATATATGCCATCTGTGTATGTGTGTCCTTTTATCATCACACTCTCTTCGCTCTTTCATGGTGTTGCATTTTCTGTGCCGGGTAGTGTATATGGGTCCGTAAGTTCTTCTGAGAGGATTGTAGTAGGGGGAAGAGGATACGGTGCCTGTGAATGACGCCTCCACTATCTTCTGGTGTACATTGGGTGGCACTTACCGGGCGTACAAACAGATAACTTATATTTTCGGGTAGGTTGAACTGTCTGGGTCGAAGAAGAAGAAGGATTGACATAAAGGACCGCCCAGTGATTAGCGCGCAGTGCTTGCACTCGAACGACCCAAGTTCAATCCCTGGCTTTTCCCAAATTGAAGCACTATCTACAGTAACAATTTATAACTGATTTAAATAATTCCAACTTAGATGTAGGAGTCTCACTGATGAATTTCGTGAAGGGCGACCAAGAACTGATCAGATTCCAGGAAACATTGATGTTGTGCAACAAACGATCAATTTGAGAACAAATTATCACTTTGACTACAAATGATTGAATGGATATATCGATCGAATGAATTCGACTTTTGGTGATGATGCACTATCCAAAGTAACAATTTATTACTGGCTTAAATAATTCCAACTTGGACATAGGAGTCGTAGTGATGAATTTCGTGAAGGGCGACCAAGAACTAATCAGCCGGCAGGAAATATTGATGTTGTGCAACAAATGATCGCTTTGGATCATTAGGTCAGATATGATGAAATTGAGGCATCTTTGAACAAACATTTCAAGGACCCGAGTTCATTCAATTTACATGATCATTTAAAAATAAGAAAGGTATGGTAAAAATGAGAAAGGCCTGGCAGCTCCTGTACGAAATTCCTGAATATTCAGCAATAACGTTGATGGTTTGACGTCGGTCGGCACGCACAATTTCCGCCAACTTTCGAATGTTGTTCTCGGTAATTGATGTTGACAGCCGCCAAGTACTCGGATTGCCTTCTACGGATTCATGGTCGTCCATGAATCGGAAGTGCCAAGAAAACACCTTCCCACGGCACATTGCTCTCCCACTGTACACCTGCTGCAACATGTGCAATGGTTCTGCCGCCGATTTCCCCAAACGAAGTTTTTGAGACGGGGGACAGTAAAAGTCGCATGGGCGATATCGAGTGAGTAGGGAGGGTGTGGTAGGGTTGACTTTCCATGTTTGGCCAGTGCAGACTGCACCATGAAAGACCGATAAGCGGGGGCATTGGCATGTTGCAGCATCCAATCCTTGCTTTTCCAGAGTTTTGGGCGTTTCCGGCGGTTAGCATCACGGAGACGAGTCAGGATCTGTGTGTACCTCTCCTTGTTCACAATTGGGCCTTCCGGTATGAACTCGTGATGCACCAAGCTCTTCTAGTCAAAAAACACCTCCAGCATTACCCTCCCCTTTGAACTGTCCAAAAGGAACTTTTTTGACTTCGACGACGATGGTGACTTCCACTGTGAGGACTGCCGTTTCGTTTGCGGGTCATACAAGAAACATCACATCTCATCACCGGTGACAATTTTTTGAAAGGAATGTTGGAACTTTGTCAGCAACGTCAATCAGTTCTCCACAGATCCGCATGCCTGGTAGGTCGGGCGGTTTGGGTCTCAACAACAACAACAGATCCGCATGCGCTCAATACACTGATCTTCGGTTAGCATTTTTGGTACAATGTGTTGACACATACGATACATGTTTAGTTTATCCGTCAGGATAGCCTAGCAGCTCCTGTACGAAATTCCTGCTTTTTCAGCAATGACGTTGAAGGTTTGACGTCGGTCGGCACGCACAATTTCCGCCAACTTTCGAATGTTGTCCTCCGTAATGGATGTTGACGGACGCCCAGTACGCGGATTGTCTTCTACGGATTCATGGCCGTACGTGAATCGGAAGTGCCAAGAAAACACCTTCGCACAGCACATTGCTTTCCCACCGTACACCTGCTGCAACATACGCAATGGTTCTGCCGCTGATTTCCCCAAACGCTGGCTGAATTTGATATTCGCACGCTGTTCTTAAAACGCCATTTCCGTTTTCGACGACCGCGATCGACTACTGCTCACTGACACGCACTATCTGGGAAAACCCTGCACTGCGGACCTGCTTCTTCCGTTTCACATCTTGCGTCACATAAGCCTCTATGCCACAGTAAAATAGTTCCCCTCTATTCCAATCAGGGTTGGAGAGATCAGCACAGTCTCCCAAATTTTTTATCCTACCTTGTATATATATATATATATATATATATATATTATTGTTATTAATATCAGTTAATAACTACAGTACTACAGATTCAATATAGAACTAACATTTGTAAATTTGCGCATATGCAGCAGATATTTTACAATGTGTCAATAATAAATAAGATAAAATTAAAAATAAAATAGTTATACTAATTTAAAACATGATAAGTGTCATACCCTGGTTCAAAAACAATACGGAGGAAAATTAATTAAATATGATATGATAGGAAATATCAGACAAAAGGAAAACAATGCTACCATAAAATGCTACCATACCTTTTATGGTAGCATTGTTTTCCTTTTGTCTGATATTTCCTATCATATCATATTTAATTAATTTTCCTCCGTATTGTTTTTGAACCAGGGTATGACACTTATCATGTTTTAAATTAGTATAACTATTTTATTTTTAATTTTATCTTATTTATATATATATATATATATATATATATATATATATATATATATATATATATATATATATATATATATATATATATATATATATATATATATATATATATATATGTATATATATATATATATATATATGTATATTCTACTTTAAGAGTAAAACACACGCAGAAACACATCTGTTAAGTTTTTCCAATTATCTAATTTTAAAAGAAAATATTACAAATACAGAAAATGTTCCATTCATTCAACAAACAAATTTCACCAGCAAATATTACCATATAAGTGATTCTATCAAATAAGCAAACACACGAAACATTAAAATATACAGAGTATGGAAAAGAAATTTCCTAGCAACTAAAAAAAAAAAAACGAAAAATATCTGAGTAAACTAAGCCTTTGAAAGAGACTCGTCAATTTAATTAGCGCAATCATTATTTTTTGCATCGAAAAAAAGAAAAAAAACCTTTTCTTTTCCATTATTTAGACTTCCACACGCATTTAAGAATTTTTAATTAGTAAATAAAAGAGGCTTTTTTTCCAACATATTTACGTATTCTTTTTTTACTTTATTTTCTCCGAAAGTCTTTGTTGCTGTAATGAATTTAGCCAAAGGCATATTTTAGGTACGGCTAACAAGCTATTGAATGCGTGTAATTAACGTACGAAGAAATATTGAAAAATGCTGTCTAGATATTAGAATATTTCTCGAAATCGTCTGCTTCATTTTCATTTCCAATGTAGATGTTACTAATAAATGAGCATCCAATTATTAAATAGATAATTAGAATATCGGAATATTTTCTACAGAAAAAGATCAAATATAATTATATTTTATTTCATATTAATAAATAATAGGCATTTAATATTATTGTACTGCATTGAAAAATTCAGTATTTTTTTTAATGAATACATTAATTATATTTTTATCATTTATTAATTTCGATACATAAATATCGTGATAAAATATCGTGACATGATCCACAAGAAAGATCCATCATGCATAAAACATTGATTATGAGACACTTTTCAACTGAAATGCAATTAAATTTAAACATCTCTAAAATGAGATACATTCAGCACTGATATATTTGAAATTATCACAGTACTACAATAATTTACTATATTTGAAATCTTAAAACTTCCTCGAAGAAAATGAACTTTATTAAAGTGACGTCGTCGAAATATAAATCGTCAGGTCCTCTATGTAAAAGCAATGAATATTTCATTCATATCACTTTTATTCCAGACTGAAGAACTAAATAATTTTGCGCAAAAAAATTCTCATGAAACTCATCTTACAATGACTTGTTTAGATTCTGCATCCATTAAAAATAGGCTTCATTGTAGAAATAATCAGTTTGATGATCATTTAAACTCATTAATATTGCAATTGCGTAGACACAGAAAATAGATGCAACAGGAAATACGCAAAAATAAAGCGGTTTTAGGACGGATGCAACACTAAATAAAATTTAAAAGAACTTGAAAAATTACGATTTTTACACTGGGAAACAGAAATAGATGCCATGTTTTATTTTGAATTCGGTCACGTGATCTCCTCAGATAATATGGGTGTAATTATTATTTTAATCTACTATTCTATTTATTATTCTAATCTTTTTTAAAATCTACCGGACGTATTATGCTGAATTTTTCTTTATATATTTTATGGGGTAATTTGAATATTACTTAAAATTTTCGAAGCAATTTGCGAATTTTAACTTCTCTTAAAAATTGTTAAAAAATTTGGTCCCATAGGGATCAAAGTATTTTACTTTTTCAACCCGGGTTCAGTCCAAATTTAATTGGGTGATATTATTCATTTACATTCCCGTATGTCCCACAGATAGTTTCAAGAACATACTAAAATTTGATTAAATAACAGACAGACAGACAAAATGAACAAAGTCATAATCACTTTTCAACTATTTTGCAAAGTCTTAAAAACCGAGAGTCTTGTAAGTCAAAAATTGAAAGTTTTTGACTTTCAATTTTAGGCATTTTAAACATCCCTGAAATACGGGGCGATCGAAAAATCACCGTGCAATATGCATTCATTCTTATAAATTACTAGCAGTGAATAACCGACGTTGCTCAAGATTAAAAGTGAACAAATATGATTAAAATATACCAGAGCATACCAAATTATGAACAACCAGATGAGGACGTTTTTCTCTAAATCAATCTATAATTAATTTTTTGTTACATATTTTTTTCATTGGTATGGCAACAGATGCATCTATTTCGATTCTCTCATTGTTGCTCCTCTGGATTTAGGCAATTTTTACGACTCTGCTCCTCTATGGCTCTGCTACGTGCGCTGGGGAAAGAAGATCTATCCTATTGTCGAGATCCATATTCTTGAGATCCCTATTATACCCTATTGTTCGAAGCCTATTTCCACGGCGCGTGTAGCACCATAAACATATATAGACGTCTTTTAGGTCTATATATAGCACAACAGAGCCAGGTCAACAAACTGGGGACACTTTGAAAAAGTTTTAAAATGTAATTTAAAATTTGGAAAAAGGTCTTCGAGGTACATTAATTCAGATATAGATGCTACCTTGTGAATAAATTTAAACCTTGAAGTGCAATAGATATCACGCGGCATCGCGGACAATCAAATAAACAGACAGATTCTTTTTTTTATTATAATAGGTAAAAAAATATTTTATTCATTTACAAAAATTTCATCCAAGATTTGTTCACTGAATTTTAGACAGACAAGTCTCTAATTTCAACCCCTAGGAGCAACAATTTAAATTCCTGAACTAATACTCGCAGGTATGGTCGTTTCCCGATACAGTAGCCCTAGGTAAATTAGTATATACGTATATATATATATATATATATATATATATATATATATATATATATATATATATATATATACAGGGTTGTTATAATTAAAGTTCGCATATTCAGAAGGCTCTAGAGCCGGTTCTATGGCTCCAAACGAAACAACATTTAACTAGTATGTAGTACAAGTGATGCGCTCTGCGAAAATCGAAAAAAAAATAGTTACAATTGTCGTCAGTATGTGGCGCTGCTGCAATATCTTATTGTAAAAAAAATTAAGGAAAATGTATGTCACAGTTGGTAAAAGTAAAATTGTGCAGATTCATTCTATCACTTTCGGTCAATACAGACGAAACACACAAAAATTGTACAAAATTTCAACAAACGCTTGAAGAAGATCACTCGTTTATTCAAATCTTCGACGATACGGCAGTGATGTCACAACTTCGAAACACTGAAATACGCTTCAAATCAACTTACGATTTAAAACAAGCTAACAAAATGTGTCTGTGATTCCTTTGATACTAGACGAGTTTAGTGTTTCTGAAAAGCGTTAGAATCTGTCGCCTTGTGAAAAATGGTTAAGTTGAAAGAAAATGCTCTTCTCGTAAAGTTATTTTATCAACAGAACAGCAACGCAGCTGCAGCTCTTCGAGAATTCCGGAAACAGAAACATATTAGACGTGGACCAATGTCTGTCTGATCGTGGCTTTCACAAAATTATTCACAAATTTGATGCAACAGGAAGACTCGACATTCTTCCTGGCAGAGGACGAAAGCAAGTAGACAGTTCTAGCGTTGAAGATATTGCTATTGCTGCCGTAGATTTATCAAACCATTCACCATATGGTAATGCAAGTTTGCCAGCTATTGCAAATGAAGTCGACATGTGGATTTCCACGGTGAGAAAAGTGATGCGTAAAATTTTGCGCTACTATCCATACAAGATTCAGAGGGTGCAAAGGCTAATACAGGGTGATACAGGAACTCGGCTAACATTTGCAGTACAATTTATTGCACGAATGAATGTGGATGACTCTTGGCCCTGGAATATTCTGTGAGGCGATGAAGCTCAATTTTATGTAAACGGACAAGTTAACACACAACTGTCAGATTTGGGGGAAAGAGAATCCTAACGTTGTTCAAGAAGTTCCATTGCATGCACCTAAAGTGACAGTGTGGTGCGGTTTAACAGCTGCGTTTATGATAGGGCCATATTTTTATGAGGAATCAACACCCACAGGACCCATTACATGTTCCGTAAATGGGACAAGATATCTCAATATGGTGTCACGTTTTATGATTCCCGAGTTGCAACAGCGAGGCTGCCTTCAAAATACAATTTTTATGCAAGACGGTGCACCACCTCACATTACTCGAACAGTTCGGACTTTCTTACAACACCCTTTCACAAAAGACCGTGTGATAAGCCGTTATTTTACAACAATCTGGCCACCAAGATCGCCTGATCTCACACCATGCGATTTTTGGCTGTGGGAATGTTTGAAAGACTCTGTGTCTAAAGACAGATGTCGGACGATCTCCGATCTGAAGAACAGTATTAGGCGTCACATCGGGTTAATCCCACAGGACACATTACGCTCTGCAGTAGAAAACACAGTTCTGAGATTGGACTGCGTGATTGCAAGTAATGGAAGATTCATTGAGCATGCGTAATGTTGTTATTCGTCGCTGGTGAGCGACATGTTTTATTTTTCTGGACGCAGATTGCATCACATGAAATTATCTCCTTTTTCCTGTATTGTTTGGAGCCATAGATCTGGCTCTAGAGCTTTATGGATTAGCGAATTGCCATTGTACCAACTATGCAATACATTTTCCTTTATTTATTTTACAAACAAATTGCAACAATCGCCTTAGCTATTGGCACAGAGCCACCTACTGACGACAATTGTAACTAATTTTTTTTTTCAATTTTCGCAGAGCGCATCACTTGTACTACATACTAGTTAAATGTTGTTTCGTTTGGAGCCATAGAACCGGCTCTAGAGCCTTCTGAATAGGCAAACTTTAATTATAACAACCCTGTGTATATATATATATATATATATATATATATATATTCACTAAACCTATTCTAACTGCATATTTTTAAAAGAGATTGTTACAAATACTGAAAATGTTCTATGAATTAAACAAATAAATTACCGTCTAAGTGATTTTATCAAATAAGCAAACACACGAAACATTAAAAATTACAGAGACAGGGTAAAAAATTCTCTAGAAACAGAAAGAAGAAAATTGTTTCAGTAAACAAAGCCTTTGGAAGAGACTCGTCAATTTAATTAGCGCAATCATTATTTTGTGCACCCAAAACCTTTTCTTTTGCATTATTTAGACTTCCACACTCATTTAAGAATTTTTAATTAGAAAAAAAAACAGTTTTTCTCTACATATTTACGAATCTTTTTTCATTCTTCTCAGAAACTCTTTGTTGTTCTAATGAATTTAGCGGAAAGCATATTTTAGGTGCTCCTAACAAGCTATTGAAAGCCTATAATTAACGAACGAAAAAATATTGAAAAATAATGCCTAGATATTAGAATATTTCTCGAAATTCATTTGTTTCCTTTCAATTTCCAATGCAGATGTTATTTACCAGTATACACCTAACTATTTAATAAATAATTAAAGTATCGCAAGATGTTATTCTGTAGAACATAATTATATTTTACGCCGTTTTAATACATAAAGAACAATTAAAATTAGTATATTGTGTTGCAAAATTCAATATTACTTTAATATACAGCTTAGTTTTATTAACACTTTACAACATAGTTGAAAAGTGTCTATTAACACTTTACAACATAGTTGAAAAGTGTTTATGACTTTGTTCAGTCTGTCTCTTTGTCTGTCTGTCTGCCCGTTAGCACGATAACTGCCGTAAAAATGACTTTATCAAAATGAAATTTTAGTATGTTGTTCAAACGGTCCGTAGGACCTATGGAAATATAAATGAATAATATCACCCAATTAGTTTTGGATTGAATCCAGATGGAAAAAATGAAATACATTGAACCCTATGGGATCTAATTTTTCAAACATTTTTTAAGCAAATTTAAAATTCATAAATTGTTTCGAAAGTTTTAGAAAACATTCAAATTATACCATAAAATATATAAAAAAAATTTCAGCAAAATATATTCAGTTGTTTTTAAATAAAAATTAAAATAATATTTACACCTTATATATGTCCTCCGGACGAGCCGGACGGCCTGGGGCTTTCACACCTTATATATGAAGCGATCACGTAACCCACTTCAAAATAAAATATGGCATCCATCTTATCTCAAAATCGTGATTTTTAACGTTCTTTCTAATTCATATTTAGTGTTGTATCCGTCCTAAAACCGCTTTATTTTTGCTTAAATCCTATGCATCTACATACTGAAACAACGCAATTACAATATATTTGAGTTTAAATCATTATCAAATTTTGATTATTTCTACAAAGATGCCTAATTTTCACTTATGGAAAATGTAAACACCAAAAGATGTAGAATGAGTTGTATAAGAATTGCTGCATTTCTTTAACGCAAAATTATTTAGCTCATAGAGTCTGCAATATGGCTGATATGAATGAAACATTCATTGATTTTACACAGAGAACCCATACGAGTTTAAGTTCAATTACTTGTACCTCCATGGTTTTAAGTTTTTAAATAAAATAAATTATTATAGTATTGTAATGAATGAAAGGAATGGAAAATAGTTTATGAATGAAATGTTGCTTTTATATTGAGAGCCAGGCAATTTATATTTGGATAACATCATTTGAATAAAGTTAATTTATTTTAGATGAAATTTTTAAATAAAATAAGTTATTATAGTATTGTGATGAATAAAAGGATTGGCAAAATGTTTGTGAATGAAATGCTGCTTTTATATGGAAGCGATTTATATTTCGATGACATCATTTGAATAAAGTTCATTTTTTTCGATGAAGTTTTGAGTTTTCAAATATAATAAATTAATGTAGTATTGTGATAATTTTAAAAATATTATCGAGGAATGTATCGCATTTCAAAGATGTTTATTTAAATTGCATTGAAGTTGGAAAGTGTTTCATAGTGAAAGCTATATCCATGATTGATCTTTCTTGTCTTTATTGGGAAAAATATCCAAGTTTTAAAGCTTGTAAACGTATGGTCAGCGTTTTAAAATTATATATGCATGACCCGTGTTTTAAGCGTGTACTATACGCATGGGCCGTATTTTAACGGTGCATAAGCATCGTCTGCATTTTAAAGGTGTATACGCATTACTCGCGTTTTAACTGTGTATATGCGTCGTCCACGTTTTAAAGGCACATACGCATGGACCGTGTTTTACCGGTGTATATGCATCGTCCGCGTTTTAAATTTGTATACGCATTGCCCGCGTTTTAACTGTGTATATGCATGGTCCGTGTATTAAAAGTGTATAAGCATGGTCAGCGTTTTAAAGGTGTGTACAAACGGCCCTCGCTTACCTTACAAAAGTACATACTTAAAATAAACCTTTTTTTTGTAATTTTCATGACACATATGTCACTAATATCCTACTAGGTTGCTTAAAATCTGAAAATTACTTCATATTTTTTTTCTTCCTGCACCGTCTTTATTTAAGCAGAGAGGTCGACGACAAAATTTATTTCATGATTTTCAAAACAAGATTTAAGAATATGACAGAATTGTAATTATCTGCTGCATTGTTTCCTTTTCGTACATATAAAGTATGCCAAAAAAAATAAAATATTATGCACTGTACTTTGCGCTATACGGAAATTTTCAAAAGATGATTAAAAACGGCGGTGTGAAAATCGTGATTTTTTAAGTTATTTTTAATTCAAATTTAGTGTTTCATCCGTCCTAAAACCGCTTTATTTTTGCTTAAATTCTGTGCATCTACATTTTGAAACAACGCAATTACAATATAGTTGAGTTTAAAAGATCATCCAACTTTGAATTTTTCTACAACGAAGTCTACTTTTCACTTCTGGAAAATGTAAATACCAAAAGATGTAGAATGAGTTGTATAAGAATTGCTTCATTTCTTGAACGCAAAATTATTTAACTCATAGAGTCTGCAATATAGCTGATATGAATGAAACATTTATTGAATTTACGCAGAGAAGCAAACGATTTTTGGACCTATGGATCTGTGGGACCTATGGGACTATAAATGACGAATGTCACATAATTAGTTTTGTATTGAACCCGGGTGGAAAAATGAAATACATTGCACCCTATGGGTCCTAATTTTTCAAACATTTTTTAAGCGGATCCAAAATTCACAAATTGCTTCGAAAGTTTTAGGAAATATTCAAATTACCCCATAAAATATATAAAAATATTTCAAAAAATATATTCAGTAGTTTTTGAATAAAAATTAAAATAATTACACCTTTTATATGAAGAGATCATGTGACCACTATATGAAGAGATCACGTGATCCACTTCAAAATAAAATATGGCATCCTTCCTGTGTCAAAACTGTGATTTTTAAAGTTCTTTTTAATTCATATTTAGTGTTCTTTCCGTCCTAAAACCGCTTTATTTTTACTTAAATTATGTAAATCTACATACTGAAACAACACAATCACAATATATTTGAGTTTAAATGATCATCCAAATTTGATTATTTCTAAAACGAAGCCTAATTTTCACGTATGGAGAATGTAAATACTAAAGGATGTGGAATGAGTTGTATAAGAATTGCTGCATTTCTTTAACACAAAATTATTTAGCACTTACAGTCTGCAATATATCTGATATGGATGAAATATTCATTGATTTTACGCAGAGAAGCATACGTTGTTTCGATGAAATTTTAAGCACAGAGTAAAATTACTTATACATCCATGGCTTTAAATTTTTTAATAAAATAAATTATTATAGTATTGTGGTGAATGAAATGAATGGTAAATTTTTAATGAATGAAATGCTGTCTTTAAAGAGAGAGCCAGGCGTGTTATAGTTCGATGACTTCATTTGAATAAATTTCATTTGTTTTTGAAGAAGTTTTCAAATATAATAAAATTTTGAAGTATTATGATAATTTTAAAAATATTTCCGAGGAATGTATCGCATGTTCGAGATGTTTAAACCAGGCAATTTATACTTCAATGCCGTCATTTGAATAAAGTTCATTATTTTCAATGAATTTTCATGTTTTCATAATAAATTTATATAGTATTATGGCAATTTTAAAAATATTACCAAGGAATGTATCGCATTTTAGAGATGTTTAAATAAAATTGCATGAAGTTGGAAAGTGTTTCATAATCAATGCTCTATGCATGATTGATCTTTCTTGTTATATTTGATACAAATGACTTCCATAAAATATATAGTAAATTTTTATATCAAAATCGTTTTGCTGTCGTTGAAAACAATCTGATGTGGGCAACACATGACTTTCCTTATATAATGCAATGAATTTACTACTTTTACAGCTAAAAAATTTTTTATTCTTATAGTAGATACTTATATTCTTTCCAAGATATTGAATTTTCTTCAATTAGTCGTCATTTTCATTGATTTAGCGTCATTTTTATCAATTTGGCGAGATTTTTGTTAATTTGGCAACAATTAAAAATGTCGCCAAGTTGGCGACATTCCGCCAAATTCGTCGCCAAAATCTCGCCAAGCGTTATGGAGGGAGAAATAAGTTATTCTTACAGCAAATAAATGACTATTGGCGTTCAAATACAAATGTATTACTCAAAGTATCTTTTTTCATGAATGGAACGAGCTAGATCCACGAGAATGATGTCACCCAATTTATCGCATAGTATTACATATGGAAAGTGAACATGTTTCATGTGTATGAAGTTGTTCATGTGTATGAAGTTGAACATGCAATAGGAAATACTTTTTTTTATTTTATATAACTTTATGTTATTTTTTTTTAAATGTGCAATATCTTGAGAACGGTTCATGTTAGCGTTCCAAAATTTATGGCAATCGTTTTCTAATAAAAAATTACATAAGTAATGTCTATTTGCGTAACTTTATTAGTGGTTTTGATTTTTTGACGATTTTTTCAAAATTTCACTTAAAAATTTAGGAGGGTTCTGGACATTCGATTGCGTATAAAAACAATAGGCTTCCAGTGTTTACGAATTGTGATTTTTGTACCAAATTTCGATCGAATCGGTTTATTCGTTCGTGAGTTATCGTCTCCACAGTCTCACTGACACACACACACACATACATCACTTCAGAAATGTTTGATTCGTGACCAGGGATGCTTGAAACGTGCTCTTCCGTCGAAAACTCGAATTCGAATTTTCGACTCCCTCACAATACTGTCCTTATACATTATGTATATAAGGAAAGTAATAATGTATTAATAGTTATGTACCTAATTTTACTCTTACATATTTCAATAAGAATTTATATTTATTCAATATAAATGTTAGTAATTTAGTTAATTTTACATATATTATCTAAAAATTATACTTGTTAGAGAATCGTGAATTCGACATTTCTGGTTTTCTTGACTTAAAAGAAATTAATGCCAACAGATGGCGGTAATAATCAAAATCCAAAGGTTCCTTAAATCAATAGAGATGGGCTACTAAGATTACAAAATTTGAAGACATCCTGAAAAAAAATGTGTGTGAGTTGTAATACGCACGAAAAGTATTATATGTATATATATATATATATATATATATATATATATGTGTGTGTGTGTGTGTGTGTGTGTGTGTGTGTATATATATAAATTCAATAACTTTTGTCTATTTTCCGTTTGTTAGATATAGAATTTTCATTTTATAGTTTCCCAAGAAATATATATTAATATTGTTATTATTGTTATATATATATCAGATATTCTACTAGAGAATTTGGAAAGCAGTTTTATTTCCGTAATTATTTATTTAGATTATATATTTCCAAAACGGTAATATAATTAATGTTCTGTGCACACAGTTTGAAATATTTTCAGTGCAACCAATTAATATTAACAATAAATTTTTCTAGATGCATGTTTATATAACTACACGTACTTGATTACGGAAGATGCGGTATCCTAGCTCTCTCATTAACGAAGTTCCCTGAACATATTCAGGAACATTTAACAGTGCTTGCAGCATTAATTATTTGTTGAAAGTTTAGAAAAATACCTTCTAGAAATATGATTAAAGGCAATGTATTCGTAATATTTAAATACATTTCTTTATTTTGTGTATGTTAAACTTGTTTTGTGCATGTTGAACTATAATGCATAATTTCTGCGATTCTGTTCTGTTAATGATAGTATCAATTTATTTAATCATGAATAATTCAACAAATTCCTTATAAACATATTAACGCTTCAGTGAAGAATAAAATCGTCATGAATATATTTATGCGTGTAAAATGCCAGTTAAAAATCCTAAAATATTAAATTTGCTATAAATTTAAAATTAATTACAGTATTACTCGTACAACAGTGCTAAAAATGCATCTCCCACATATTTCCATGACGTGGTGGAAAACTAGAATAGTAACACATTTAAAGTGATATTTAAATTGTTTAAAAATCGATGACTACATTAAGAAAGAGGATATGCAGTATTGCACAAACATTATTTATTTAGGAATGTCTATCTGTGAAATAAATAATCTATATAATAAAAGGCAATGTCTGTCTGTGTGTCTGTGTGTCTGTCTTATACACTGAAGTCTCAGCGACCACGCGTCGCAGAGCTATGAAGTTTGGGAGTCGGAGACCCGGGCGGGGGGAGGTAGGAAGGTGACACGTGAAGATCGATTTTAAAAATTTGAATTATTTTTTTTTTGTTATAAAATGTTTTATGCGATTTCGACCGTTTTTCCCCTTTTTTCTCCACCATCCAGACGTCGTAGAAAAAAACAAATCACACGACGGTAAAGAGCAGACAATTGCGAGTAAAAATATATCAATTTCGAATCACAGGGATAAATTCTAATATTTTTTAAAGATTTTAAAACAAAAGACACTTTCGGTTCAAATAAACAAACTTTCGTTTTTAAATCCTCGCGTCGGGAAAAGTACCAACAATTTCGACTAATAATTTACATTTTTAGAAAGCTCAAATATCAGGTTTTCTTACAAGCCCAATCTGGTCAAGAAATAATAAATAGTTGCCGCACGATCCGGATTTTAAGGAAGTAATGATTTTTAATTTCTCGGCCAACCCGCGAAAGGTGGAATCGATTTCTCACCCACATGCGCGCGCAGACCAAACCAAATAAAGTAGTAGAATTACAGGACATACTTCATGAGCACAACAGTTATGTAAGTAGTTTTTAGTGTGATATGGAGAAAATGACTCCCGAATTTAAGGTTTTTATTCGGACAGATAAAACACCTTCCGGTGAACATGAAGGAAGATTTAACGCACCGACAACACCAGAAGTGGCGGTTATTCTTGCTGGTCATGAGCACGGCCGCAGATACATCAAACTTCATTTGAGGAGTGATGAAATTCAAAAGATTGCAGAAACGCATAGATCCTATGACGCACTTCAGTATCCGCTAATATTTTGGCAAGGTGAGGATGGGTACCACTTTGAAATTAGAGAAACGAATACCACAACTGGCATTAAACTGAAACAACTTTTATTAATTCCACATTCCACGGAGTTATGGCGTCTACGAATTTGCCATGGTCAGAATTTTCAAGGGTAGCGAACAGTTTGGCTGATCGCCAAAGGCGGCTAGTGAGTGATATGTGATATGCTTATTTAATTAAATATTTAATAATAAAGATAAATTTGTGACTTTTTTATTTCATTGAATTATTTAACGATAAACAATTATTTTATGAGTATAAAATATATTTTGTTACATTTTCGAGATGATATTGTTTTATGTTACTGTCCCATGATAATGCCTTGAGAGGGATTACACTTGAAATGTTTATATAAGGGCCAATGCACTGAAAATAGGCTGCTACATTCGGGTTTGCTGTGTTATATAAAACATTAATTTTAAAAATACTAATTTTTGGTGTGATGCAATATATTTAGCACCACTGTATGTAAAGCCTTTGAAATCTACAAATATAACTTATAATAGAATTAATTTTAAGAAATTGCTAAGTACATGCTCCTCAATCAATTCTATGCACATGATCTTCAATCGAACAGTACGATCCCCCTTTGCGGACACTGGCGGACGCCAATGTCTGCAAATGGAGACTGTACTGTTTGGGATAAGGTGTGTCAAATACCTGTCTTTATGGGAGGTTCTTCGTTTGGGATGGATGCTGTCAAACCCATAAGCAAAAGGTTAAAGTATTTTTCGTTAATATTTAAATATATATTTTCTCCGTGCGTTTTAAACCTCTCCGATTCTTATACTACAATATCCAGAAATTGGCTTGCCATTCATCGTTAATAGCCGCTCAGAACATTACAGACCACTCCAGAAAAAAACATTATATATTCATCCGTGGATTAATTATACATTTTTACTTTCCTTATATACATAATGTATAAGGAGAGTATTGTGACGGGGTCGAAAATTCGAATTCGAGTTTTTCGATGGGAGAGAACGTTTCAAGCATCCCTGATCACGAATCAAACATTTTTGAGGTGATGTCTGTGTGTGTGTGAAAGTATATGTGTGTGTGCGTGTCAGTGAGTTTGTGGAGACGATATCTCACGAACGAATGGAGCGATTCGAATGGAATTTGATACAAAAATCACAATTCGTGAATACTGGAAGTCTATTGTTTTTAAACGGAAACCAATGTTCAGAACCCCCCTAAATTTTCGAGTGAAATTCTGTAAAAATCATCAAAAAATCAAAACATTTAATAAAGTTACGCAAATAGACATTTCTTATGTAATTTTTCCTTAGAAAACGATTGACATAAAATTTAGAACGCAAACATGAACCGTTCTCGAGATATTGCGCATTTTTCAAATAAATTTATCAAAAAATCCCATAAATTAAATAAAATATATTAACTGTTGAGAAACATGTTCACTTTTCATATGTAATATCGTGCGATAAATTTGGTGACATCATTCTCGTGGATCTAGCTGGTTCCATTCATCAGAAAATATACTTTGACTAATGCTTTTGTATTTGACCGCCAATAAACATTTATCTGCTATAAGAATAACTTATTTTTCCGTCCATAACGCTTGGCGAGATTTTGTCGACGAATTTGGCGGAATGTCGCCAACTTGACGACTTTTTAAAATGTTGCCAAATTAACGAAAATCTTGCCAAGTGGATAAAAATGACGACTCATTCACGAAAATTCAATATTTTGGAAAGAATATAAGTATCTACAAGAAGAAAAAAATATTTTTTGTACTGTAAAAGTAGTAAATTCATCGCATTATATAAGGAAAGTCATGTGTTGCCCACATGAAATTTCTTATCCGAGGCATGCCTTTGATGTTTTCAATGAATTTCTCAGGCTGTTGCAAGCTTTAGGAACCCATCCGAGGCCTAAACGTACCTGGTTAGGAACCAATCATTTTGTAGTAGGGGAGTGGATATTTTGGGATGGGGGTCTGCATGAGGGTTTCTATAGAATCGCCTTATGGTCTGTTCCATAAGCGGTGTCGATTATACGGTCAATTATGATTCTCGTATTTCTCGTTTTTGAGGACAGCACGTGCAATTTGATTCCTGCAAATTTCGTATCGAAGCCATTTTAAATTGAGGTCAAATATATTACTTAAGCAGCCGGTGTTTATTTAATTATTTATACGAAGTGGACGCTTATTGAGAACCCGAACAACGACGGGTAATTCGTTCTAGTATGTTTTATAAACTGGACACATTTTTCACAGAAATTTCTCCATGAAATACATTAAACCACTATGACTATTGAGACATCTGCGACTGCCTGACAAATATTCTTTCCTTCCGGCAACAAGCATTATACAATTTTTTAATGGAAATAGAGAAAGGTCTACGCACGTTACTCCATTATTTTGCTGCATGCAGTCGTGTCATGTGGCGAAATACGGGGATTTGGGAAATTTCAATCGTTTATGTGCCAGTGTTTTTTAAATTCTACTTTGGATACTTTCATAGCACATATTCTCTACAAAAAAAAAGATATAAAGCAGATTTTCAAGAACAGAAAAATATTATTTTAAGTAGAATTTAAAATATAACCATGCTATAATAAATGTATTTTCGCATAAAAAATAAAGGTAATTAAGAGTTTATTAGCTGGCCGCACAATATCAGGGGAGCAGGGCCGCACAATATCGGGGGCTGGGCCGCACAATATCAGGAGCAGGGCCACACAATATCGAGGGTTAAACTGCACAATATCAGGGGCATGGCTGCACAATATCGGGGTTGGAGCGCACAATATCAGGGGCAGGGCCGGACAATACCTGGGTTGGAGCGCACAATATCAGGGGCAGGGTCGCACAATATTGGGGGATTGACCGCACAATATCAGGAGCTCGGCCGCACATGGTCAGCGGTTTGAACACTACTTACTTATATAATCACAAAATATATTATTACAACTTATATCATATCCCCAAAAATGAACATACGATTACAAAGTGAAAACAATTGTAAATTACAGTACGTATTGAAACATATTGCCTGCATATACGTGTATCGCATATTAGCCATTAACACTCGCGATTTGCGCGTTTGAAATGGTCAGTGATCATTTAATATGACACATACACACTTAATAAAAGCTGTTAATTACTTTTCTAAATATCAAAAACACATTCAGATTTAGGTATAAAAATGGCGCACATTTTATATCAGTTTCTGTGCTAAATGGAAAGATACATTGAATCTTATTTTCGCACCCGTTAAAATGATTTCATTGTTGAATTTTTCCTATCGGTAGCGAACGGATATCAAATTGTATTTTTATTATTTCTGAATAGTAAGTTTAAAAAAAAATCTTTATACCGACACTCCGAATTTTCAAAATCTTCTATTTTTCCTTTTATCTGGAATCTTGAATTATACTAAAACCAAGATTCTAGCTAGTGTAAATGCACTCATTAATTTTGATGTTTTTAAATATCCCTTTATATATATCGTGTCCTCATATTTGAATTTTCGATGCATAAAATTTTGCGGTTAATCCGTAATCTGAGTTGGATCAAATGAGAACCAAAGCAAGATTCCAGTTAGAGTATAGTAAAAGTGCTCAATAAATAAGCAAAGTGGTTTTGAAAGTGTTTTTCAATCTTTTGCATCGTCATCCATAATTGTTTGGAGTATTCGATTTTTTATTTAAACTGTTAGCTATGTCGGATAAAAAACCGAGATTCTGGCACGAATAGAAATGATTGATCATTTTAAAAAGCACCTTTGCGTGTTTTGATTATCTCTTCACACTATCGCTCCTAATTCGAATATTTTAATTTTTTTTCTCTTGGTATCGAATTTAAAATGGATCAAATGGTAACAAAACCAATAATCTAGCTATAGTGGACGTGCTCAATGATTTTCGTACATCACCCTCTCAGTCAGTCAGTTCAGTGCATATTATTAAGCCAAGTGCATGAATGCAAAACATCAATGTATAAGACTATAAAATATACCCGGGTTGCCCGAGAGTTAAAGCAGGAAATATATGTAAAATAATAATATAAATAACTTTTATTCGTATAAATAACAGTGAAAATTCCTTGTAATCCTTGTACATCCGCAAAACGGGCGTGATACGCCCAACCACTGAAAGCACGAAACCAAAATCCATCACTTTCGGTGACTCTACTTTCGGGCACAATTTAAATCATAATTTAAAAAATCTCAGCACAATGGGGAAATGTATATATTGACCATATCTTTCACAGACGACGTAATTTTTATAATTCAAAAGCATATAGATAAACAATAAAAAAGCTCTCGAAGCGTATCGTCCTGCAGTACCTATGTACAAATTTCATGTCTGTACGACGTTTAAATTCTCCGTCACAGACGACAGAGACAAACAGACAAACATGTTTTGTTTTTATTATTATAGATATACATATTAATTCATCGATGCAGCTGTGTCGGTACTCGAGACAGCACATAAGACTAAAAAGTATTTTATAGAAGTGTAACCCTTCAGCCTGATTATTCAAAGTGCAAGTCACTTGAACCCGCTTTTAATTCACAACCCTTTTAACTCCCAGCAGGACGAATCTGACCAAATGAGGATATAAATATCGTTGCCGGAAACACACTCCTTCAGGATATGTCCCTCCCGTTTACAATTTAAAAAGCGTGCGCCTGTATAGAGTTCTCGAAAGGTACTTACTGTCTCATTAGCCTTTTCCTAATGAAGCAACATTCCAAAAAAAAAAAGAAGCTAGGCCAGTAAATTGTCTGTCCTATTATTTTCCTCCACTCTTTTATCAGACAACAGGAAACGTCCTACTTACCTAGAAAAGAGAAAAACATTTAGCTATAATTAATGATCACTTAAAAACATATATTTCATTAGCATTTTACTTGGGCATTAAAACATAATAGGTCCTTTATTCACTGTTAAAAATAACAAGTGAACGTTGTTAGTTGAAGCACCTAATGTCTTTGCGTTTCATTTATTGAGATCCAAGCGCGAGAGTTGCTAGAGAACTGCTGAAGAGGGCGTAAAGTTTACGGCTGGACACGATCAATATTCTAAAGTATGTCTGGGTCGGTTTAGGTTTTTGAAAGAAATTGATATGTCGTGAATGCATATTTAATTTTAAAAGAAATAAATATTGCTTTGTAAGTAATGTAGGAAAATATTGATTTATCATTTTAACACTTTACAACATAGTTGAAAAGTGTTTATGACTTTGTAAATTCTGTCTGTCCGTTCGCACTATAACTGCCGTAAAAATGACTTTATCAAGATGAAATTATAGTACGTTGTTGAGACTGTCTGTGGGACATATGGGAATGTAAATTAATAACATCACTTAATTAGTTTTGGATTGAACCCGGGTTGAAAACATGAAACATATTGAACGCTATAGGATCTAATTATTCAAACATTTTTACGCAAATTTTAAATTCACAAATTGCTTCGAAAATGTTAGAAAATATTCAAATTATCCCATAAAATATATATAAAAAAAATTCAGCAAAATATGCTCCGTAGTTTTTTAAATAAAAATTAAAATAATAATTACACCCATATTATATGAGGAGATCACGTGCCCCACTTCAAAATAAAATATGGCATGCACCTTGCGTCAAAATCATGATTTTTGAAGTTCTTTTTAATTTATATTTAGTGTTGCATCTGTTCTAAAACCGTTTTATTTTTTATTTTTGTCTGTGCCTCTATGTACTGCGCCAACGCAATTACAATACTTTTTAGTTTAAATGATCATTGAACTTTGGTTATTTCTACAACGAAGCCTAATTTTCACGTATGGAGAATGTAAACACATCAAGCTGTAAAATGTGTTGTATAAGAATTGCTGACTTTTTTAACGCAAAATTATCTAGCTCGAGAGTCTATAGTATAGCTGATATGAATGAAACATTTATTCATTTTACATAAAGAAGCAGATGATTCTATATTATTGCGTTTTCTGATGAAGTTTTAAGCATGGAGCTAGAAAGCACTTTTACCTCCATAGTTTCAAGTTAAGTAAAATAAATTATTGTAATATTGTGATAATTTTAAAAATATCGCCACTGAATGAGAGGAATGAAAAAAAAAATGGCGTCACAAGCAGAAAATCGGACTTCGGCTTTTTTTGCTACAATGATTTTCGTGATCACTAAACTATAAATTACTCTACACATGATTATGTCAAATTTTGTTCTATACCGCAACGATAAGTAATCAGTCGAATTTTAAAATAAATTCCATCTTTTCCAGTAACAAAACCAAATATAAAGAACAATGAAAAACACTAATATTTATGGCATCAAAAATGTACACAAAATGTACACAAAAAATCGACCATGTATAAATGGAACGAAAATATGTACACAAAAAATCGACCACAGACAGGCACACAAACAAAGGGGCATCACTCTTAAATAGTCAAAACATATTCATGAGGTCTTAAAATTTACATTGGCATAAAAATTTCGAAATTGTAAATGTTTGTAAAAACAATACTTTCTCCATACTTCGTATGACAAAGTAAAGATTAGAGAACACCTTGAAAGTCGAGAGAAAGGCCTTGACATGCAACTACATTGGACAACTACAAGGACATGCAACTACATTGAGCGAATTTAGTGAGTGTTACAGAATCCATTTCGATAATAAGAGCTTGTAATTTCGTCCGAGTAGCTCAACGGTAGAGCGTCGGCTGGCTAATTCGGAGATGCAGGGTTCTATTTCCTGTTGGGGCAGCAAGGTTCTTTGCAGTGCGAGTGTGACGAAAGATAACGAAATATTATACTAATATGTTTCTTAAAAACGTACTGTTTAAGCCGAAACTTTTCACCTCAAAAAGAAATTTTAATTTAAATATCACTATACTGAAGATACATATCTAAAAATAATTCTCAAATATTTCATAAAGTATAAGTTGCAGTTTTAGAACAACAATGCAAAAATGCTTCCACATTGAGTCTCTCAAAATGTTACGATCTTAATCAGTAGAAAATAAATGTATTAAAAAACAACACATTTCATGCTTTATTTTGTCTATCTACCTAAAATTCTGTAAGTAGGTATTTCAAAAATTACACGACTTAGAATCAAAAACTACTGGATAAATATCACATAAGATAACAATTTATTAAGTTTTAAAGACATGTCGTAAAAAAGTCAACACAGCAAGAATCAACTCACGGTCATTTCCTCATGTTTTTATTTTATTTCTTGCGTTTCAATTAAATGCAGTAAAAAATATATTTTTCATCCTCTCTCCCCTGTCTTTTTTACTTCTATTGAGTCTTCTGTCCAATATGCTTATCTGTTCTTATTTGCTTCTGTCGTTTGAATTTGCTTCAGTGTTTAGGCATAGCTTGTTTTAGGAATAAAAAATTTTCATCGTCTGCATGTTTTTGCTTTCATCCGTTTCTTTGAGGTTTTGCGTTCAACGTCATTTGCAACGTCATTTCATTGTTACTGTATGTGAAAATAATAGTCTGAATGATATGTTATTACTTTCCCTGCAATACATGGTAATGTATAGGGAAAGTGTTGGAATCATGTCGAAAATCGCAACTCGAGTATTCGACAGATCTACACGTTTCAAAACCTCTAGAATATGAAAGAAACATTTTTAGCGTGACATATGTGTGTGTGTCTATCTGTATGTGTGTTTGTCCGTCTGTGCAGATTTTGTATCCAATCTAACTAAAAATCTAATTGACGGAATTTCATAAAATTTGGTAGGTAAGTCACTTGTGGGCGAATCTGGTGCTGATTAGTTTTGGGTACGATTTGGGATAAAAGAATCCGCCTTTTTTTGCGAAATGGCCCGCAAAAAACCTGTATCCACTCTAGCTCAAAAACTAATGGACCGAAGTTCACAAAATTCGGTAGATAAGTCGCTTGTGGGTTACTCTGGTGCTGATTAGATTTTGGTACGCTTCAGAAAAAAATAACCTGCCTTTTTTTGCGAGATGACCAGCAAAAATCGTCAAAATCTGAAGTAAAAACTACGTATGCTTAAATATATCCATTAAATGCTTGTTTTATACGTAATTTTTAATGAAGAAAAGAGTAAGTCTAACCCCATTGCACTACGACTAGCCGTTCTTTAGACATTTTATTTTTTTCGCATTTTCTCTATGCCATCTTTGAAAATAAGTCCAGTTACCAAACGAAATCGAAAATTGAATTAAAAGTGAATTAAATTTAATTAAAATAAAGTGAACGTGGATATAAGTCTGCAGGGAACGTCAAGTGCTGCCCACGACAGATTTTTTTTAATTCTGGAGCAATTAGTTTCTAGAGCAATTTGTAGTGACATATTGCTGAGAAAATTACATCGCACACATAATTCCAGAACTTTGTTGGAGAAAAAGGACAACAATATATTTAAAGTGTTTAATTTGACCTATGGACCTGACGAATTGTATACTTAATGACTTGCAGATTTATGTGGCTTAAACTTTTACGTGACTGGTTCTGTTTTATTCTTTTGACAATGCCGCGATGGCAGAAAAGCCCGTCCTTACGTGAAACAGTTGCAACAATTTTTTTCGGGAGTGTAAAATGAATAAACTTCACCATGATACTCTAATTTTATTTCTACCCAGGCCGTCCAACATACACGAAGGTGTAATATACGCCCAACATTACATCACCTCATAGTTCTTTATCTGAAGCAATGCACTAATCAGTATTATGAAACATTCGGATTTGCTACGCTATATTAAACATTTAATTTGAAAATAACAAAATTGCAGGAGCGATGGTGTTTCTGATTGAATTGTATAAAAATTATTAATCGAGTTGTAAAAACACTGTATAAGAGAATCGACAGATCAAGAAAGAATTCAGTGTCGTTTCCTTGTGTTTTTATTTTATATTTTGTGCTCCAATTAAATGGAGAAAAATAATTTTCTTACTCCCCTCCCCTGTTTCTTTCTTTCTATTGAGTTTTATTTTTAACATGCTTATCCGTTTTTGTTTGATCTTTTTGTTTTTTTATTTGACGAAATTATTTCAGTGTTTACGCACAGTTTGTTTTAGGAATAGAAATTTTCAGCGTCTGTACTTTTTTTATTTTCATCCGTTTCTTTGAGGTTCTGTTTTTGACGTCATTTGCGACGTCATTTCATCGTTATTGTTTGTGCAAAAAAAGAGTAAAAAATAGTTATTCGATGCAACGGTAATTCTATATTATGTTATTTTTTACTCCGGCCAATTATGTTTTGGAGCAATATATACAGTGATATCAAAAAAGTTGCATCATCCTTATATTTCCGTGACTTTGAGTAGAAGGACAGTAACGCCTTTAAAGTGATATGTAAAGTGTTTAACTGGCCCTGAAGATAAATGACTTGAATACTTAATGATTTGTAGACTGGTTACATAGTATTCTATTGGCAAGCTTGGTCGTAGAATAGCCTTTCTTACATAAAGTAATTGCAACAAATTTTTTTCAGGATGCTAATTAAACACACACTAACATACATACAAAGAGACAAACATCACTTTAAAAATGTTCGATTCAGGTTCAGAGATGCCTAAAACATGCTCTTCCGTCGAAAATTCGAATTCTAATTTTCGATCCCGTCACAAGAATTTCCCTGTACATTATATCATGTATGTAAGAAAAGTAAAAATGAAAACTGGCGGAATATGTTGCAAAAATGGCAACACAATTTTGCATCCTCCAGTGTTTTGGACAAAGAAAAATTCAACTAAATCTTAACAAAAATATTTATCTATTGAATCAGATCTTGCTTAGCTTTTCCATAAGTAATTTTTTGATACAAAACAAATATTGCTTAAAATTTAATTAGTTCTCTAAAGCTTTTTCTGGTGTAGAGGTTAGGAAAACACTCATTCACCATTTAAGACTTCACAAAACATCACAACATTTATTAATACAAAAAAATTACACATATTTTACAAAACATAGCTAAGATTAGCCATATCTTACAACACGTTAGCTACGTGATACGAACGCCATTTCGAACTCCACTAATTTGTAAACAAAATAAATGTTCTTAAGTCTGGTTGAGTGCTGTCATCTAGTGACAGACTTTTTCCAGATCTCCATAAACCCATTTTAAGATCCTTAAGATATTGTTCAAAAGATGGTGACAAGACTATGAGGTCATCCAGATAATTAAGAGCTGGCAAACCTCTATGAAATGTATCCATTAGTTTTTGAAACGTAGCAGGGGCATTTCGAAGACCAAAAGGCATTCTTAGGGACAATAGGTCCCAAACGGGCAGACGAATGCTGTTTTATCTTGATCAGCTGGATTGACATTTACCTGGTGGTAACCAGATTTCAGATCAATGGCTGACATAAAAGTAGTATGTTTAGCATCTTGCATTAAATCGGCCATCCATGGAAGTGGGTAAGTGTCAGGAACTGTCACTTCATTAAGTTCCCGATAGTCTACACACAGTCGAATTTTACCATCTGGTTTTGGGATCAAAACTACAGGTGCTCCATAGGGCGATTCGCATTCTTCAATAATGTTCTTTTGAGAAGAACATCAAATTCGTTTTTGAGCAGCTCCTTTCCAGTTGGTGACATTCTGTAAGGAGGTACAGAAATGGGAGAGTGATTACTTGTAGTAATATAATGCGCGATAATCGAGGTGGCTTCTCTCCTTGGTTCGAATATAGTATCATATTTTTCTAGTAGACGGTTAAGCTGACTGCTTTGAGCAGCTGTCAGATTATCTCCTTCACTTTCCCGCAGTTGACAAACGTTAATCAGAACTTGTCGATCCTCGTGGGATTCTACATTAGGTTGGATGCCCAATTCTTGTCCAAATGGATAATTGTGATTTGGGTTATCACAAAAGTACCAGCATTTGTTCTTTACGTCAAGAACAATACCCACAGATTTCAGAAAATATGTTCAAGAAGAGTTCGATTTCCAGTAGTTTTTGGAAGGATGATGAAATCTGTCAACACTTTCTATTCTTCAATTTCTATCATCACTTGGGTAGTGTAGCAATTAACAAGAGACTGCTGACCATCTGTTGGACTTATTGTTAATTTCGTCTTTTGAAATGACTGACCATGCTCTTTGAATACTTTAAACATATTTTCTCCCGCAATAGAATATGAAGATCCTGGATCAGCGCGATCTCTACCTCTTCTTCCACAACATGTTATGTCCACCAGGGTAACTTAAGGACCCTTAGTGAATGCTTCTATTCTATTTGAGGAAACTTCCTTTTTGATTGGGGAACAATCGGAACATTTAGCTTTAATGAATCCAGATCTAACGCATCCATAACATCTTAACGAAGGTATTTCTTCTCGACTATACTTGAATTTTTTTCCTGTGTTAAAAGGTACAGTTTTCTTAATAGGATCAAAACTTCCGGTGTTGTGCGTTTCTTTGGATTTAGCCATCTTTTTCTGTCCATTAGGCAAGGAATTTCTCAAGTTTTCGTAAGCGTCCAATTTATCAGCTAAATCTGAGGGAGAAATTATCTGTTCCCACTCATCCAAGTAATGTTCTTTGCATTCTGGAGTACAACGGTTTTTTCATTTGATCAGAGATAATCAAATATTCCGCAACTGCTTAAAAGTGCAAATGCTCAATTCTGATATCCATCCTTCAAAAAAACTTGTGATGTCGAAATAGAAATCTTTCCACGTGCAATCTGTGCTTTTTCCTATGTTGAGAAAATGACTTTCGAAACTTTTCTGCCGTCAATTTAAATCGTTGTAAAAGGATGCCACGGATGTGAGAATAATCCTTAATTTTTTCTTTGGGCTCTCTGGCAATGAGTTTTGAAAGATCGTTAGTCAGTGCTCCAACTTAGACACCCACAGGTCTGAGTCACCTACAGGTCCGAGTCACCCACAGGTCTTCCTGTATTTTTAGGATCTTCATTTGTCTTTCAAATAAGACTAAAAACAAGCTCACATCATCTATTTTAAGGTTGAAACTTGGCAACATTTTCTTTAGATCCACATTTATATGGTGGGTTTCCTGTTGAATTTCTGTGTATGCAGTCTCTTTCTGATTGGCCAACTGTAGCCTTAGTTTTCTATCTCAAATTCTCTATTTTGTTTTTCTATCTCAAATTCTCTATTTTGCTTTTCTACTCTTTCTTTTTCTAGTTGTTCTCTTTCTCTTTGTTCGTTTTCTCCTACCCTTTGTTCGTCTTCCAGTCTTTCCGAAATAATACCCTCAGAAAGATTTCTTACAAATTCTTCATCCTCCATGTACGCCTTGCTCTTTAGAATAATATCCATAAGTTCAATGTACTTTCAAATCACCATTCCCGTTTTCTCCTAATTCAGCAGCTAACTGTTTCTGATCAGCTTTTTCCCGCTTCACTAAGAATGCCATCGTTATCTTTTCTATTCTTTTACAAATTTGAATATTCAGTTCTATTAAATTCGAAAATTGTTCTAAATGATTTAAAAAAATAGATTGTTCTAAAACTTCTAAATGAAGAGGCAGAAATCATTTTCACTTCAATAATTCAAAGAAATAGAATTTTCGTTTTTGAGTGGCTCAAGAACAACATTATTATCAAATTTATATTTATTTCAAATATCTCATAAATACCACTTTAATATACTTAATATTACTATTATGCATCAATTGCATCCATTAAAGTTTCAAAACTTCATCTTATTATTTACGACTCACACAGAACAGTACTTGCGCACATTTACTATCAAATAGAATTAAAACGAAAGTACGAACGATTTCAAAATTCTTATATGTCAGGATTGACAACATCAATTTATTCCATTTAAGCCAGGGTGGCTCTTAACTTTTAATTTTCTAAAACATGGTTCTGCTAATTAAAAATTACTTATCTGACTTCCACTGACTAGAGATGAATATAGAATGTTCCAAACGATTCAGGCGTCGGTCGTTGGTCTCCTCTTTTTATACGGCTTTATCTGGTGTAGAGGTTAGGAAAACACTCACTCACCATTTAAGACTTCACAAAACAACATATCATTTAATAATATATAAAAATTGCACATATTTTACAAAACATAGCTGGGATTAGCCATATCTTTCACATAGGATTAGCCATATCTTAGCCATATCTTCCATATCCACGTTAGCTACGTGCTTCAAACGCCATTTCGAAGTCGACTAATTTGTAAATAAAACAAATGTTCTTAAGTCTGGTTGAATGCTGCCATCTAGTGTTATTTTGAGAAACTACAGAATGTCTCTTACAGCTCTTAATTTGAAAAATAAAAAATAAAAACCGAGACTTAAAAATCGTGAACTTTAATATGCAAATATTTTCGTAGAATTGTGATCTTATAGATTTTTAAACAACCAAATGTAATATTTTGTTGAATTCTATTTATAAGATATCGAAATATAATTTTAGAAATCTCGGAAAAATTGGAATATTCGAATTTTAATAACTTTTATTTTGGACTAGATATATTTTATACATAGTTTGAAAACATTTAATTTTTTTCGCATTTTATATTTCTATATTTCATTTTAGAAATATGTAGCTAAATGGTGAGTAAATTTTGGGTATCTTATTAGACTAATTTTCTTCCATAATTAAATTTAAAATTAATTTAAAAAATCGAGTTAGACAAATATTCATCAATATTTCCTGTTGTCATCAAGGGGTACATTTTAAGACCAAAATGCTTTAAACAGACACATGCTGCGCTGAAATATACTTAAATATATCTTTGTACAAAATGAAATTGCAAAGAACTAGCATTCGTTGATATCGGTAAAAAATTTTTAAGCGTAAATCCGACTTTTTAAAGCGATTTTTGGATGCTATTGATGTTTTGTACATAATACGCCCTGTTTAGTTATAGACTGCAATGGATCTACTTTTTTAACGGTGAAAAAGCGATGAAGATATCCACGGAACAGTGTTTGTGACGTTAAATTACACATTTGGTTCTTTTCGGGATGACAACATGTAAAACTATTTCGTACCCAATTAACTTATATTTTACTCAACTCTAAATTATCAATTATTAACATTGACAGCATCCACACTCATTAAGCAATGTAGTCCATATATATAATTATTTTAGCAAAAATTCATCAATTAGACGTCATTTTCATTAACTTGGTGTGATTGATCTTTGCAATATTGACGTATATGGTGATGTTCCGCCAAATTCGTCGCCAACATTTCGCCAAGCATTGTGCATGGAGACATAGGTTATTCTTATAATAATAAACGACTAATGCCGTTAAATTACAAAGCTATTACCAAAAGTGCCTTTTTTCGTGAATGAAATGAGCTAGATTTACGAGAATGATGACAATAAATTTATTGCATAATATTACATAAGAAAAATGAACAGATTTCACAATAGTTAATACTTTTTTTTTTAATTTTATGAGATGTTTTGATAAATTTATTTGAAAAATGTGCAATTTCTCGATAATGGTTCATGCTAGCGTTCTAAAGTTTATGTCAATCGTTTTTAATGAGAAATTACATGAGAAATGATTATTTACGTAAATTTATGGACTGTTTTAATTTTTGACGATTTTCTCAATGTTTATTTGTTATTTGTTTCAAAATTTCAATTCAAAATTTAGAGGAGTTCTGAACATTCGATTGCGTGTAAAAACAATAAGCTTCCGGTATTCACTGACTGTGATTTTTGTACCAAATTTTGGTCGAATCGCTTCATTCGTTCGTGAGATATCGTTTCCACAGACTTACTGACACACATACATAATTTCACACGCACACACATCACCTCAAAAACGTCTGATTCTTGTTCCGAGATGCTTGAAACGTATATATGGTATAAGGAAAGTAAAATATAAGGAAAGTAATATACATTATACTACGTATATAAGGAATGTAATAAGAACACAGAAGTGACAAATCTATCGAAAAATTTTCCTTTTTGCATAAAATGCAGCTAAAAAAATCATTACAAAATAATTCAGTAGATAAAGTTGTAAAAAATGCTCAAATTTTTATAATAATCAAAAAGTAAATGTATTTTTATATACAATTTAAACTTGCGAATATATTTGTCCATGTTCTTAAACATTTGATAGTTCCAATACTAGGGAAAACCTTGTAGGCATAAAAATGTCGATGGATAAATAAATATAGCATGGGATAACACTCATTAAATTCCAAAATTCATATAAGAGGATTGGAAAAGCAGGACGAAATTTGGGATTATTTCAAACAATTGTAGTAATACAGTGTTTGTTCTCCAATTAAATGGAGAAAAAATGGTTTTTCTCACCCCTTTACATTTCTTATTTTCTAAAGAAACTCCTTTTCCACAAAATCATCTGTGCTCTCTCCAGTTGTTTCAACAAGCCCATATGTACACCTTTAAGTATGTTTCTTCAAAATTGCTGAAACATTTTTTCATAATGCATTTTAGGTTTCAAAAATTTTAGTCTTTACACATTTTACTTTACGTCCATGTTTTTGATATTTTGTGTTTAACTCCAGTTTCGATCGGTGTTACGCACAAAATGAGTAATTTTGTAATTGCGCGCTAACATCAGATCCTTGCATGTTTACATCATAAAAATATATTTTTAATTTCTCTTACTGTTAAATATAGTATAGAGAATGTATTGTTTTCACGAAAGTTATCCCCGAGGAGCTACATAGTCAAACTTCATATCAAAGTATCATTTAAAAGATTTTTTCAAACCACTTTAAAATGTAGGGTAACATTCTATAATTGTGAGCAGTTGGACCCAGGGGCGACATTTCAGCATTTCATTTGGGGGTGCGAGATTTGTATAAAAATCCCCAATATGAAATAAATAAAATGTTTGTTAACAGGGGGGGGGGAGGAGGGGAGAGGGATCACAAAAGTAAATTGATGTTGAGAAAAATAATTGTTGCTAACATAATTTTTGTACATAATTGTGTTAACATAATTGTTGTTAACATAATTTTTCTAAATACAATTATCTATATTTATTTACTTGTTATTAAAGTTTTAAACGCCGGTTCTTAGAGTCTGGATGAAGAGAAAATTTTGATACAATATCATCATAATCCAGGGGTATATCCTATTCTATAGATAAAGTAGCTAAAGATGAAAGTCTTTCTTGTATCATTGTATTGCGGAAATAATTTTTCAACCTCCTGAGACACGAAAAAGACCTTTCACAACTGGCTGAGCTGATTGGCACAGTCAAAAATAATTTAAATAATAATGTTATGACAGGAAACACATTTTTTAAATTCCGCTCTTTAAAATAATTCAGGCGACTTTTAAAATTGGTATGGTCTATGTTTACATTTTTCACCATCGAATAAAACAATCGCAATTCACATAGCAATTCCTCTTTCTGGAAGTTATATACTTTGCATATGGGTGAAAATTTTTCTTTTCCGATATCTGATCCGGATAATACTGAACTAAGGGCAAACAAAACGGATATATTGTTCTCATTAAATCGTGTCTCAATTTCATTAGATACTGAATCTATAATTACTTTCCATGCAATACATGATAATGTATAGGGAAAGTATTGGAATCATGCCGAAAATCACAACTCGAGTTTTACGATCTACACGTTTCGAGACCTTTAGAATACGAAAAAACTATTTTTAGCGTGACGTCTGTGTGTGTGTCTGTCTGTGTGTCTGTGTGTCTGCCTGTCTGTGTGTCTGTCTGTCTGTCTGTGCAGATTTTGTATCCACTCTAACTAAAAAAATAATTAACCGAATTTCATAAAATTTGGTAGGTAAGTTACTTGTGGCCGAATCTGGTGCTGATTAGTTTTGGGTACGATTCGAGATAAAAGAACCAACCTTTTTCTGCGAAATGGCCCGCAAGAGCTTGTATCCACTCTATCTGGAAAACTAATGGACCGAATTTCACAAAAATTTGGTAGATGAGCCACTCGTGGGACACCCGGGTGCTGATTAGATTTTGGTACGATTCGGAAAAAGATATAACCTGCCATTTTTTGCAAAATGGCCCGCAAAAATCGCCAAAATCTAAAATAAAAAACTACGTATGCTCAAATATGTCCATTAAATGCTTGTTTAATACGCAATGTTTAACGAAGAAAAGAATAAGATCAACCCCATTACAATAGGACTAGCCGTTCTCGAGATATATTAGTTTTTTCATATTTTCTCTACCCCACCTTTGAAAATAAGTCCAGTTATCAATTTGAATTAAACGTGAATTAAATGTAATTAAAATTTATATTGAATCTGTGATATGATTTAACATCCTCATGGGGATTTTTTTCAGATTGGGGATTTTTTTTCACTGAATTTGCTTGGAATTTTTTTACGCCTTTTCAGTTTTGGTCCAGAATAGGAAAATCTGATGTGGGCAGCACATGACTTTCCCTGCAGACTTATATCCATGTTCTCTTTATTTTAATTAAATTTATTTCACTTTCAATTCAATTTCGTTCTCATTCGATAACCGGACTTATTTTCAAAGGTGGCGTAGGGAAAGTACGAAAAACTAAAATATCTCGAGAACGGCTAGTCCTAGTGTAATGGGGTTGATCTTATTCTTTTCGTCGTTAAAAATTACGTATTAAATCAGCATTTAATGGATATATTTGAGTATACTCAGTTTTTTATTTTAGATTTTGGCAATTTTTGCGGGCCATTTTGCAAAAAAAGGCAGGTTTTTTTTTCTGAATCGTACCAAAATCTAATCAGCACCAGGGTGACCTATACGTGACTCATCTACCGAATTTTGTGAAATTCGGTCCATTAGTTTTTTAGCTACAGTGGATACAAGCTTTTGCGGGCTATTTCACAAAAAAGGCGGGTTCTTTTATTCCGAATCGTACCCAAAATTAATCAGCACCAGCCCCGCCCACAAGTGACTTACCTACAAAATTTTGTGAAATTCGGTCCATTAGTTTTTTAGTTAGAGTGGATACAATATCTGCACAGACAGACACACAGACACACAGACACACAGACAGACACACAGACAGACACACACACAGACGTCACGCTAAAAATGGTTTTTTCGTATTCTAGAGGTCTTGAAACGTGTAGATCCGTCGAAAACTCGAGTTGTGATTTTCGGCATGATTCCAATACTTTCCCTATACATTACCATGTATTGCAGGGAAAGTAAAAAATGGACCAACAATATATATTTTTCAAAAATTGTGTGGCACATATTCATTAACACATATCGGGATTTCCAATTCCTTTTTTTACTTTACTGATATTATTACAATACATAAAATTTCGTGGTTGTGATGTTTTTTGTAAATAAGTATCTCGCATTAAATTTACTCATTATGACCTTCTTAGAAGAATTTCCCAAATTTCAAAATATTCCGTTTGAGCCTTGTTTCTTGAATAGTTCAACACTGCTGGTTTTGCCTGTGGATGTTATAAACAGTCATGTTTCCATTAAGCAATATATCTTGCAGTGTAAAATGAACTAGAACGAGTTCGAGTAGATTGGTGACGGGTTCAAATTGACCGAGGAAACACCATTAAGCAATATATCTTGCAGTGTAAAATGAACTAGAACGAGTTCGAGTAGATTGGTGACGGGTTCAAATTGACCGAGGAAACACCATTAAGCAATATATCTTGCAGTGTAAAATGAACTAGAACGAGTTCGGGTAGATTGGTGACGGGTTCAAATTGACCGAGGAAACACCATTAAGCAATATATCTTGCAGTGTAAAATGAACTAGAACGAATTCGAGTAGATTGGTGACGGGTTCAAATTGACCGAGGAAACACCATTAAGCAATATATCTTGCAGTGTAAAATGAACTAGAACGAATTCGAGTAGATTGGTGACGGGTTCAAATTGACGGAGGAAACACCATTAAGCAATATATCTTGCAGTGTAAAATGAACTAGAATGAGTTCGAGTAGATTGGTGACGGGTTCAAATTGACCGAGGAAACACCATTAAGCAATATATCTTGCAGTGTAAAATGAACTAGAACGAGTTCGAGTAGATTGGTGACAGGTTCAAATTGACCGAGGAAACACCATTAAGCAATATATCTTGCAGTGTAAAATGAACTAGAACGAGTTCGAGTAGATTGGTGACGGGTTCAAATTGACCGAGGAAACACCATTAAGCAATATATCTTGCAGTGTAAAATGAACTAGAACGAGTTCGAGTAGATTGGTGACGGGTTCAAATTGACCGAGGAAATTTTGTTCAGTACTTACAACCCGGACACTCGCATGTGGTTAGCACTAGAAATAAGCTATATTCGGCGAAAGACACAATGCGTAGATATTCAAAATTTGTATACATGACAGGAGCATACACGCAGAGACCACAGTAAACATTTTGCATACAAACATTATTAACAAGTAACCGTATTAGGTATAAAAACGGCCCTTTTTGTCCAGAGTCGGTATTTCTGTGTTAGGCTTTTCAAAAGAAAAATCGAAATATCCACATTTTGAAAATGAGTAGACGCCATAATCTGAGTGACGCCAGGCGATTGGAAATAATAGGACAATAGGCAGTGCAGAGACAGTAGGAAGTAGCCCGAGGCCTATATGTCAATCGTTCCGTCATTGATACCGCCTATGGAACCTGTATCAAAGTGAAGAAACAGTACCGCAAAGACCGGTGAGTAGACACCCTGGGTCACAACCTCTCAGAATGACCGTTTTCTGCCTGTTCGCAATACGCCACAGGTCAATTACTGAACATCAGCTTCATTGTGACTTTGTAGCGTCCGCAAACTGTTTACAGACGGCTACATGCAGGTCAGCTGTTTGCAATAAGAGCAGTGGTTTGTTTTTCACTGACAGTAGTCATCGACATGTCAAACTCGCACAGAAAGGCCGCTTAATCTGGACTCCACAACAAGGGGATACTGTGCTCTTCACGGAAACGTCACGGTTTGGTGTACAGAGTGATCCCCGGCAGGAATTGGTGTGGGGAACGTCTGGAACTGGTTATCACGCCAGTAACATCCGCGGGATGCATGCATACAGAATTAGTGCTTTGATTGTTTGGGCAGGGATTTGTGTCGGCGCCGGCACTGATCTCCACATCTTCCCTCGCGGCAGTGCGGTATAGAGATGACTTTATTTATCAATATGTTTGCCCATTCTTGCGGCCATGGGTCCTAATGGACCATAACGCGCGAATTCACAGGGCTCGAATTATCGGCCGATGCTTAGATTCGGAAACACTACTTCGTATGGAATAACCATCGAGATCATGCGACTTGAATGCCGTTGAGTATGTATAAGGCATGCTTGGAATAGATTAATTTCCATGTGGTAGGGACGACCTAGGAGTTTACGACCATATTCTGCCATGGAACGTGCTCCCAGGAACTTTATCAGCTATGTCTGCTCCGTGAATGGGCACAGACACCTTAAACCGCCATAGAATATCTTATTATTGGCATGGATCAACGCTGTCGGGCATGTGTTTCTAACGGAGGTCTGTATTGACATACTTCCATCAATGAACTGTTTTTGTCATCCAAAATTGTATTTGATTATTTATTTTAATTATTTTTGTTTATCTCTACTATTTAATTATTCATTGATAATTTTCTTTACATTCCCCCACGCTAGTGTTTTTTGTTATGCCCCATGATCTGTGAAGTTTCAATGAATTCAAATAAATACTTTTCTTTCTATCTGCTTTTTTCACTTGTTTAATTTCTGGGCATGAGTGCATTAGTGATAAATTTGTAAACAATATGTTACATATATTCCCTCTAATAATTGTAAACGGGCATTGTTTTTCTTTTACATAGGGGCCCAGGTAATGAATAAAGCAGTCCTGCCTGCTGCAAAAAATTAAAAAAATTGAAAATTCTGACAATTATGTTCACTTACAGAGAGTAAGTATTAATTAGAAAATACCTTCAAGATTCAATTGTGAATAGCCGGGACATGTATCATTTATGATATTGCCACTCCTACATATTCCACACATATCCGTATAATTTAGAGATTTTGAGAATGCACTGAAAAAGTGATTATTTTTCAAGAATATGAAAGACATAAGGTAAATCTTTACGCAGTTGTTTTCATTCCAAATAACCATTTTACAGGTGCTGAAATTACAAAGATAAAATGTAGAAATTGAAATAATTCTTTGGCGTACGTTTTGTATTTAGATTATTTCTGCCATTTCAAGTTTAAATTTCATTTTATTTTATTCGTAGACTGACGGGTCAAAGATAATTTTTCGGCTGCATTTATATGGATAGCGCTTAGTCAAAATGGAAAGTCTTCCCTAAAGTATGAGATTACAAAAACTATTATTGAATATATTCTTCTGTATTGTGCATACATACCAGTAATATTTCAAAATTATATTTTATACATAATATGATATATGTACATTCGGAGCTCAGACTTCGAAGTGTGAGGTTGTGATTTTGCGAAGCTGCTGCTTTTACCTTGTGGTGACTTTCTTGCTTACGCTTGGGCGTGTTACGATACGATAGAGCACGTTGGACTAAGTAATTCTCAACTGTATTGCGTGCGGATTTCCGCCATTTTGATTAACACGTGCGTTTTACCACGTGGCTCTGCTACTCGTACTACTTTGACCCTGATCTATGATGGATTTGGATAGTGACCTTTTAGAGAAGACGAAGGAGGTTGCTGGTGAGCTGGAGGGTGAAGATGCTCGGCCTCTAAAGGATGCAATGGATGCATATCTTGGACGCCTGCCGGACGCCGGACTTCTTGCCGCGAAGACCCAAGAGGTGAAGGATGCTGTTAACTACTGTGGATTGATCATCTACGTATTGACCCTGCATATCCGGGATATGCTGAAGAATGGACTCCTCGGCCAGGACAAGGAGCAAGTCTCCCGGATTCTAGGTTCGTTCAATTTTGTGAATCCTTTTTTGTTGTGCTGTGACATTTGTAAATTTAGAAATTGTGATAGTGATATTTATGTAATCTTTAACTCAGTTGAGGTGTATAATGATAGAATAATTAGAGCTAAAATGTTAGAGTTAGGAATTATAAATGAAATTAAACCTGTTGACAAAACTGAAACGGTTGTAAATCCATTGAAAAGGGCTAGGATAGAGGAGTCTCCCACTAAGGGAACTACTACTAAAGACCAGGATGAAAATTTAAAAGTAAAATGTAATGCTGTTAGTGATAATGTAACCGTAAATGAAATTGTCAAAACTAAGACTTATGCTGAAATTGCCGCGCAACCTGTGCAATTTAAGAGTGCTCCTAAACCAAAAGCGGTTGAAAATATTGTTAGAGAAAATAGTATGGAGGTAGAAAAAAAAGAACCAAAAGCGGAATGCTTCTTCATAAAGTTTAGAGATAACTACCAGGCTCTCCTTAAGAAACTAAATGAAATTACAGGAAATAAAGTATCTGGAAAATTGACAGGAGATATGCTCAAACTTATACCTAATGACGCTGACTCCTATAGGGTTGTTCAGCGCCATTTGACTAGCGAGGAAATCCCTTCCATAGCTTAAACCTCAAAACGGAAAGGCCGAAAAAGGTAGTTTTGAAGGGGCTACCAACTAGCTATGACATTGAGGAGATAAAATTGACTCTAACATACAATGGATTAGATGTAGTCAGGGTTTCTCAACTGAGAAACACAAAAACGAGATTACCCCTGCCGATCTTTTTAGTCAGCCTTAGGCCTACCGATGACTGGCAGAGGGTCTACAGACTCACAAGATTAGGGTACTGGGCTGTGAAGGTAGAGGCTTTCAGAGCTAGGGGCTTTAAGATTTGCTACCGGTGCCAGCAATTCAACCACTCATCAGAGAACTGCAGTATGCCACCAAAGTGCCTGAAGTGTGGTGAAGGACACTTCACACGAGACTGCAAGAGACCCAGGACAGAGAAGGCGACGTGTGCGAACTGCAATGGAGATCACCCGGCGAACTTCAGGCAATGCCCGAAGAACCCCTGGAACAAGGGAAAGGAGGCAAAAGGCCCTCGGACCTTGCCTTGGAGGACCTTTGCCTTGGAGGCAAAAGGCCCTCGGACCAAACCCCCAGGCACCACCTCAGGGCTCCTCGCACTTTGTGCCACAGGCAAACAGGAACCAAATTTCAGCACCTACCAGATCGGTGCAAGAGCAGGCCCCCAAATCTTCGACCCCCAGAGAATTGAGTCTGGAGGAAGTTAGAGCAGCTACAGCTGATATTAAAAAGAGATCAGAGGCAGAAAAAGCCAGACAGGCAAAGGAGGCAAAGGATAGACTGGATGGGAAAGTTAAGGAATGGAAAGAAACTAAACGAGTCAGGGAGGAAGAAGAGCTCGCGCAAACCCAGCCGTTAGCTAAAACGGATGGAAAAAAACAAAAAACTATCGAGTTCCAAAAGGACACTCACAAAAAAGTGCAAACCGCGGTTGAGGCTGAGAAAATGGAAGCCGAGACTGAACAGGCTGATAAATCTGATGCTGAAAAGATGGAGGATATCCTCAACCTCATCAGAGGATTTATCAGCATGTTTAGTCTAGACGACATAAAACGTCTGTTGATGCAGTTCGCAGAACTAGTGCAAAAAAAGAGCGATCCAATGGTAATGGTCTTTGAGGCCCTTAAAATAATCGCGGACTTTAAAAGTAACAGTGAGAATCAAACGCGTCATGGCTAGGTCCCAAAAAGAGTCAATAAAAATATTATTTTGGAATGCGAACGGCATATCTCCAAGAATAAATGAACTTAGGAACTATGTAAACGAAAATGACGTAGATGCCTTACTAATTCAGGAAACTAGAGTTAGAGAAAGTAAAAAACTAAACATAGCAAACTACTCAGGTTATCATAATCTTAGCTCAAATACTAATGCTAGAACGCCCCATGGAGGAACAGCAATATACATTAAAAGAAATATTCCCCACGAGGAACTAAAAAGCATAAATCTTCAAAGTATAGAAAATACTAGCATAAAAATTAAAATTAATAATACTAGCCCGTTTATCCTAACCTCAACATATGTCAAAAATATGAGTAGAGTAGACGTAGCTGCGCAGCTGGAACTGCTTTTCTCGCGATATCCCAACACGATACTCGCAGGCGACTTCAACGCACATCACCGAGCGTGGGGCTGTAGGAGAGCCAATGCACGCGGTACACAGATACATAGACTGCTGAACACCACAAATACTAACATTATTGCTCCGTCGACACCAACCTGTTTCTCAGGCGCCAGCGGCACATTCATAGACTTTGTCCTAACTCGAAACATAGACTACGCTCACACTATTAGTACCCTGGATGAATTCGACTCGGATCATCTGCCGGTACTGGTGACATTCGACCTGAACACACCTCTTCCAGCCTCTTTGGGACAAGAGAGGGTCAACTGGGAAGTTTTCAAAAGAGCACTCTTCGAGCCGCACTTAGCAGTACCTAACATTATGAGCACGGCGGATATTGACTCTGCCACGCGAACACTCACAACAGAAATCAAGAGAGCAATTGCCTCTGCCACAACACACCGTGAGTCTCCAAAATTACCCACACTTTCCCACCATGTCAAACAATTAGTCAGGCAAAGGAATAGATTACGTAAGACATGGCAGGCTAACAGAGATCCCGCCCTTAAAAGGGAGCTTAACAGACTCACGTGTAAAGTCAGGGGGAAAATTGTCGCAGAAAAGCAGCAACAGTATAAAGAATTAATCGAATCCCTTAGCCCAGAAGATGTATCGCTCTGGCAATTCGCAAAAAGACTCAGGAAACCTCAAATTAAGCTCCCGCCACTAATGGATGGCGCTAAAATCGCGTACTCAGACGAGGAAAAAGCCGAGGCGCTCGCAAGTCATTATGAAAAACAATTCCAACCAAACCACGATCTAATGTGTCAGGATACCCTAAGAATGGTTAGCCAAACTTTAAATAACTTCAGGAATTCCCCGGTAACGGCTGAGATTAACCCAGCCACCCCGCAGGAGATAGTAGAAATTATCAAAAATCTCAAAAATCGTAAAAGCCCAGGGCACGACAAAATCAGAAATATTGCGGTTAAAAACCTGCCCCTAAAAGTAATATGTTACTTGACTATCTTAATAAATAAAATATTAAAACTAAACTACTTTCCCAAAGAATGGAAGGAAGCGATAATCATAACAATCCCCAAACCAGGTGAGGATGCCACAATTCCAGCCAACTACAGACCAATTAGCCTGCTACCGACACTTAGTAAAATTACTGAGAAAATAATTCTTAAGAGACTGAACACGCACCTTAGTGAGAATGACATCCTCATTCCGGAGCAGTTTGGATTTCGGCCAAAGCACTCCACCACTCATCAATTGCTGAGAGTGGTAGAGTACATATTTTCTGGACTTAATAGTAAGACACCCACAGCTGCGATTTTTCTGGACATACAAAAAGCCTTTGATAAAGTATGGCACTGTGGATTAGCGTACAAATTGATCACTTTAAAAGTCCCTGACGCTCTTGTCAAACTTTAAATCTCATACTTAAATAACAGACACTTTCAAGTCAGAGTAGGAGGTAACTTATCAACACCCAAGCTCATTAAAAGTAGTGTACCGCAAGGTTCTATCCTGGGCCCGACACTCTTTAACATATACCTGAACGACATCTCCAGGACTCCAAACACAGAGCTGGCACTCTATGCAGACGACAGTGCGATACTTGCAAAACACCCCTATGTCTCAGTAATGCACAGACAGCTACAACAACACTTAGACATACTCCAAACTTAGCTGGAAAAATGGCGAATAAAATTAAACCCCAATAAATGTCATTGGATTTATATCTCTAGAAAACGTAAACCTCCGCCGCCACTGTATATAAACAATCATGCCTTACGCGCGGAAAAATCTACTAAATACCTAGGTGTAACGATAGATTTCCACCTAACCTGGAAACAGCACGTAACGAACTTAATCAAAAAAGCGTATATAACTACAGGAGCCTTATATCCAATGATAGGAAACGGAAATCTCAGTCATCAAAACAAACTGCTAATTTATAAATCGGTCGTCCCTCCGGGAATGCTGTATGCAGAACCCGTATGGGGATTTGCCTGTAAAACTACGATAGACCTCCTAGAGACAAAACAAAACAAAATCCTACGGATTATCAGGAAAGCTCCCAGGTATTTAAGGAACTCGGTAATTAGGAATGACTTCAAAATAAAAACTGTTAGAGCCCAAATTAAAAAGCTAGCGCTTAAATTTTACAAAAATTTGCCATCCGTTCCAAATGAACTGTTATTCAATTTGCATGACCATGATCATCGCAAGGCAAAACCGCGTAAGAGACCCCGCGCTGTCCTAAACATCGATAATCGGAATTAAATATCCAACCTCAAACATCTGATATCAAATAAAACTCGCGACTAATGTTCAAAACTCTAAGCTGCAAAAGTGCTAGGTAACCCTCAGATCTGCATCAACCCCCCAAACTGCTTAAACTCTAAATGTGCAACAAACTGCCACACTAGGAGCTAGGACAAAAAAATAAAAAAGTAGTAAATAAAAACCTCGAACCTCCAAATAGGGTCACTGAATTAATGTCACAGTTTGACGATAAGAACCACATATTGAAACTGGAGATTAAAGGCGCTTCGCGCCTGGTGCTCTGTTCTGTACGACACTCGACTTCACTAAAACAGCGTAGTGTATGACCACTATTTAACCCATAAGTCTGCGTTTCTAAAGCCTCAGCTAATTGAAATATGTAGACTAATTATCCGCGGTTTATCCATTCGAGAACTTATTGGTCGGTATTCCGCGTAATCATTTTCGACATGATACGGTTTACAGTTTTGACGAATTCACAACTATAAAATCCGATTTCCTGTTTATGGGAGTTTTAGATATTTCAAGTCATTAAAATCAGCAAATTAAAATTTAAATAATTGAAAACCTGTAAAATTGATGTAATTTTACATAAATATCAAATTTATATGAAAAGGAATATATGCTAATTAAAGTATAAGAAAGAGAAACTATACGCAAACGAAAGATGTACTATTAATATATAGGGCATTGTACTTTACTTTTAAAAGAGAGTCCAGATAATAAATACAATAGTCCCGCCTGCTGTGAAAAATTAAACAAATCGTAAAGTCTTACAATTATGTTCAATTATAGAGAATATGCATTAATTAGAATATTAGTTTAATTTACAGTTTATTTTAGTTCATTAATAGTTTTAATTTATAGTTCATTAATAGTTTAAAAATCTAATTGTGAATAGCCAGGACATGTATCACTTGTTCATATTGACACGACCACATTTTTCCACGCCTATCTTTAGAATTCGGAGATTTTGGGGTGACACTGAAAAGGTGTTTATTTTTGAATAAATATGAGAGACATAGGATAAATCCTTAAACAGATGTTATCATTCTAAATTTTCTATTTTGCAGATGCTGAAATGACTAAGGTAAAATACAGAAATTGAAATAACTCTTCGGTGTAGGTTTCATTCTTGAAATAATTCTGCTATTTCAAGTTTAAATTTCATTTTATTTTATTCATAGATTGACGGTTTACATATAATTTTTTCACTGAAATCATATAGATAGCCCTCAGCCAAAATGGAAAATTATATTTCATCTTACCTAAAGAATAACATTACAAAAAACTATAATTGGAATTGTTTTGCATATTGTCCATATATACCAATAATATTTTAAAAGTATATTTTATACAGTATATGATAGTCTATTTTTACTACAATGTCGCATATATTTTTCAATTCTAGAAAGCTGTGTCAAATAAAGCCGCAGCTAATTGAAATAGATAGAATATTGAGCCGCATACTATCCATTCCGGAACATATTGGCTGGTATTCCTCGTCATCATTTTCGATATGCTAGGTACTGCAGTTTCGAGGAATTCATAAACATAGAATTCGGTTTCCTGTTTGTGGTAATTTTAGAGATTTCAAGTTAATAAAAACAACTAATTAAAATGTAAATAATGAAAAGCTGTAAATTTGATGTAATTTTATGTAAACGTCCAATTTACATGAAAAAATAATATATGCTAATTCAACAATAACTTGCAAAAGGAAGAGATAAATATTAATATATAGGGGAATAAAATGTTGCCTACATTTAGACCTTATTTATTAATTAGAAAAATCATTTGAAAAATTACACTCCCTCTAAATTAATACAACCCAGAATTTTGAATATTTTTTATATTTTGCAGAGTAAAATTAACTGTATAACACGAATGTTTACGGAACATGATTGATTATCATTATTTTGGCATATTACTTTATAAAGCAATGGTGGTTCTAAATATTACATTTATACCACCTGAAAAAGTCAAGCAAAAATTTCATTTTGATACCTTAATTTGTTTCAAAGATAATATTGTTCTTAGATGCATTTACAGACTAACATCTTCTCTAAAATATTCTATTCTTGTTCAGGCTTGCCCAAAACATTGAAAAAATCTTGAATTATAATTTTTGATCGCACCATAGGGTACTTTCTGCATGTATATTACGTGAGTATGTATGTAAGGATGAATCTAATAATTTTTCATTGAAATCTTTTTACTTTCCTTATATACATAATGTACATAATTATTTGTACACCAATAGAAAAACATTAAAATAAACTGAAGTGTGGCTCTTTCTGATTCCCTCATACCAGAAATCATTTTCAAGTAGCACGTGATTTTCACTTTCTTTATATACATAATGTATAAGAAAAGCATTGTGACGAGGTCGAAAATTCGATCTCGAGTTTTAGACGGGAAAGCAAGTTTCAAGCATCCGTGATCACGAATCAAACATTTTTGTGGTCATGTCTGTGTGTGTCAGTGAGCCTGTTGAGACGATATCTCACGAACGAATAGAATTCGAATGAAATTTGGTACAAAAATCACAATCCGTGAATGCTGGAAGCCTATTGCTTTTAAATGTAATCGAATGTTCAGAACTACCCTAAATTTTCGAGTGACATATTGAAAAAATCATTAAAAAATCAAAAATTTTAATAAAGTTACGCAAATAAAAATTTTTTATGTAATTTAACCTTAGAAAACGATTGACATAAACTTTAGGACGATAGTATGAACTGTTCACAAGATATTGCACATGTTTTAAATAAATTTTTCAAAAAATCACATAAATTAAAAAAAATATATTAACTTTTGAGAAACATGTTTACTTTTCATATGTAATATCATGCGATAAATTGGGTGACGTCATTCTCGAAGCACTAGCTCGTTCCACTCACGAGAAAATGTACTTTGTTGTTGTTGAGACCCTTTGTGAAAGCCCCAGGCCGTCCGGCTCGTCCAGAGGGCTTGGAGCAACAAAATGGAAGTTGAGACCCTTTGTGTAATACTTTTGTATTTGAACGCCAGTAGTCATTTATCTGCTGTAAGAATAACTTATTACTCCGTCCATAACACTTGGCGAGATTTTGGCGATGAATTTAGCGGAATGTCGCCAACATGGCGACTTCTTTTATGTTGCCAACTTAACAAAAATCTCGCCAAATGGTTAAAAATGAAGCTAAATTAATGAAAATTAAGACTAATTGACGAGAATTCAATATCTTGGAAAGAATATCTACTATAAGAAAGACCTATTTTTTTTTTACTGTAAAAGTAGTAAATTCATTGTATTATATAAGGAAAGTCATGTGTTGCCCACATCAGATATTTTTTCATACTGCTCTTGATAATACGTATCTTATACATTAGCGTTGATTCTCAACATGTTTTATATGACAACTGCTCAGTTTAATGAAATATTCCTATCTGTTCTCTTTTTTTATCCACAAAGGCGCCAATATTTCTTTGAAAATACCTCTCACATCATCTGTATATTATTCGTATATTCCCCAAGAACAGAAAATAGTGCCCAATTTCTTTAAAATATGGTTTCACTGTTTTATCATGAATTATCATATATGGATTTTGAATATTATTTAACAATCAGTATATCTTCATTTTAGTTTAGCATTATTTTCTACCAGCCGACGCGGTGGTTTAGCTGTCAGTTTCCTGGTGCTCTTTCGACTGTAGGGGTTGTGGTTTCGGGTCCCACCTGTGGCCATGGTTGTTGTGTTGTTGGACACAGTGTGTTCCGCCGAACTGGTGCGCTTAGGCATGGTAATGTGACGGCTAAATGGTTCACGATGCTAGTCGATGTATAGGTGAATGATGTGTATCAAGTGTCTGGTCATTGTTAAAAATATATATTTTCAACCACGCACAGCTCACTTATATATTATTCGTATATTCCCCAAGAACAGGAAATAGTGAGCACTAGCTTTAAAATATAGTTGTAATAGCGAACACTTGTTTTGAAAAGTAGTTTCACTGTTTTATCATGGATTATCATATATGAATTTTAAATACTCTCAACAAAGAGTACATGTCCATTTTAGTCCAGCATTATTGAATTTATTAAGAAAAATTTTAAACTTACTGAATTTATCTTCAAAAATGGTTTTTGACACAAATAATTTAATTCCATATTGCAAATGAAGGTTGGAAGTTAAAATAGAACTCACCAACATTTTATCAGATTTTTCTCCTATTACAAAATATTTGCTATTATTTAAAACGAGGAACATAGTCGTTGTATGGTTTGATACTGTAAGCACAAGAATCTTCCTAAACTTGAGACATCGCTATCAATCGGCAACTATATCAATAGAGCAGAAAAGAAAGTAGAAAATGCCTTACGTAAGCAACAATTCTATTTCGCTTAATACCATTTGCAATGAAATCAACGTACTCAATAAAAAGAATCCGAGGCAGCTGTTCTTTTTCTACAGTGAAGGGAAAATATTACAAAAAAACGAAAAATATGTATAATTTTTACTTTCCTTATATACATAATGTATAAGGAAAGTATTGTGACGGGGTCGAAAATTCGATTTCGAGTTTTCAACGGGAGAGCACGTTTCAAGCATCCTTGATCACGAATCGAACATTTTTGAAGTGTTGTCTCTGTGTGTGTGTGTGTGTGTCAGTGAGACTGTGGAGACGATAACTGACGAATGAATGGACCGATTCGAACGAAATTTGATACAAAAATTACAATCCATAAACACTGGAAGCCTATTGTTTTTATAAACAATCGAATGTTCAGAACCTATAAAATTTTCGAGAAAAACTTTGAAAAAATCGTCAAAAAATCAAAATCTCTAATAAAGTTACACAAATAGACATTTCTTTTGTAAAGGTCATTAGAAAACGATTGACATAAATTTTAGAATGCTAACACGAACCGTTCTCGAGATATTGTACATTTTTCAAAAAAATTATCGAAAAATCATATAAAATTAAAAAAATAATTTCCTATTAAGAAACATGTTCACTTTCATATGTAATATCATGCGATGAATTTGATGACATCATTCTCGTGGATCTAGATCGTTCCATTCATGAAAAAAAAGTTCTTTGAGTAATACTTTTGTATTTGAACGCCAATAGTCATTTATCTGCAGTAAGAATAACTTATTTTTCTGTATATAACGCTTAGCGAGGTTTTGGCGACGAATTTGGTGGAATGTCTCCAACTTGGCGACTTTTTTAATGTTGCTAAATTAATGAAAAACACGCCAAATGGATAAAAATGACGCTAAATCAATGAAAATGACGACACACAGACAAAAGTTCAATATCTTGGAAAGAATATAAGTATCTACTATAAGAATGACATATTTTCTTTTATTGTAAAAGTAATAAATTCATTGCATTATATAAGGAATCTCATGTGCTGCCCACATCAGATTTTTTTATATGGATAACATTTGAAGAGCTCATACTGGTAATTTTATGTCTTATCTGGACAGTAATACAATAGAAAGTGAAATTATAATAATAACTCAAATATATGTATTAAATGTCTTTTATGCGTAATTTTTGACGATAAAAAGAATAAGAGCAACCCCATTACTCTAGGACGAGCCGTTCTCGAGATATTTTTTTACAGCATCTTTGAAAATAAGTCCAGTTACCAAACGATAACGAAACTTGAGTTAAAAGTGCAAATGCAGTGTAATTTATAATAATTATGTGCGTTATTTTGTGCAATTAAACTCAATGAAATATTGTTGAAATAAAGAGAGCGTGAATATGAGTCTGCAAGGAAAGCGCTGTCCATATCAGATTTTTTTCATAGGAATTAGAACTTCACCACTTTGCCGTTGGAGGTGCTGCGAACTTTCTTAATCGCTAATCTATTTAATATTCACAATTCCTGTTTCTCTAAAACACGTCAGTCTGAAGTTAAATTTATGTATCCGGATTTAAGAGAGAATTCATGCGCAAAAGCATATATACACGCAGTTACAGGATTACATCTATATAAATAAATTTGAACATTTATCTGTTTGTGTGTTTAGTTGTACTATCATCACAGAAGAACGGCTGTATTGAATTTGATGAAATTTTCAGGGTTGATTTGAAGCACCCCTACTTAAAATTTAGTCCATGTTTCGAGTTTACAGGCCAGGGGTTATCGAGATATTACACAATAAATATCAGTCATGTATAAAACATTGATTACGAAACACAATTCAACCGTAATGCAATTTTATTTAAACATCTCTGAAATGCGATACATTCAGCGGAAATATTTTTAAAATTATCACAATACTACGATGATATATTATATTTGAAAACGTAAAACTTTATAATGACAAAAAATGAACTTTATTAAAATGACATCATCGAAATATAAATTGCTTGGCTCTCTATGTAAAAGCAGTAAATATTTTATTCATACATTTTTATTTCATTCATCACAGTACCACAATAATTTATTTTACTTAAAATATTAAAGCCATGGAGTTAAACGTAATTTATATCTATGTTTAAAACTTCATCGAAAAAGTCTTCTTAAAATCTCTTAAATGCCATCTCTTTTACATTGGTAGGCTTTTCAAATTCGTATATCGTGTTTACGCCATATGCTATGTTTAGCCAATTGCTGAATACTTTATAATGACAAAAAATGAACTTTATTAAAATGACATCATCGAAATATAAATTGTTTGGCTCTCTATGTAAAAGCAGTAAATATTTTATTCATACATTTTTATTTCATTCATCACAGTACCACAATAATTTATTTTACTTAAAATATTAAAACCATGGAGTTAAAAGTAATTTATATCTATGTTTAAAACTTCATCAAAAAAGTCTTCTTAAAATCTCTTAAATGCCATCTCTTTTACATTGGTAGGCTTTTCAAATTCGTATACCGTGTTTACGCCATATGCTATGTTTAGCCAATAGCTGAAAAAACATAAAAGTAGTACTGGTACATCTTCTAATAACATTTTAGGCTTTTAGTTAGACGTATATTGATTTAATTATATATTTTTCATCAATGTGTTTACAAATGGGACCAGGATGTTTTATTCTCCAGATCTGCAGGTGAAAATAATTTCGTATTGCGAGAACAAATATTCTTACACACTTTAGGAGACTGAAATTAAATATTGTTACCATCGTATCCTCAGGAACCATGGTGTATACGCAGGATACAAGAATGAGTCCACATTTCTGGATAACTTACGTTTATTCACAAGAACAACGTAAACAGAAATAATTTGCAGTCAATCAGCACTTAAATGCTCCACTAATTTCACGAAATAACTGATATTAATCTCAAAATATTGACTAAAGTAATATTGACAAAAATCAATGTTCAATGTAGCTCGCATCTTGTCAACTCGTCATCTGACATTCAACGGAGTGATGAGTCCCTTTATAGTCTTTCTATAGAAACTTCAGGAAATCTCTCCTATCCCGTAGAATAATCGTTATTTGGAGATGCTTCTCTTCGGGCTGTCGACAAATGCCGCCAAGTTGGCGATAAATCCCTAAATCTGGAAACCCTTCTTCTTACGCGAAATCCTGGAAACAGGTCATGTTTACGTCAGGTCAGATTCCAGCAAGATGCTTTTTCCGTCAGGTTTTCGAAGGAAACGAATGGAAAGACGCCAGTGAGGGAACATTCCGCGTTGGTAACAATATTTAATAGCATGGTTTGAATAACAATAACATTTAAAACATAAGAATTTGCACGTGATTGTGAATTAATTTTTTTTATATTATACATTCCGTACGGAGCATGGGTTTACTGCTAGTATATAATGTATTCATTCTGTGATGAAAAAAAAACTTTTATATCCATGCAAGGGGTTTACCTGGCTTGATATACCTTGAATTAGAATATACTCATTGCTTTTCAAAAAATGCAAACACAAGACATGCCCTGTAAAGGAAACAAGCTACGGAAATATTTTTATTTGGCCTTTACTTTCTCTTTTTCCCCAGCTCTTCAATTAATTAGGGAAAAATGCAGTCATGCATTCTTTACTTTCCCCTTCCTCTTTTTACATTTTCAAGAGTCTCTTTACCTCTTCAATTTTACTTTTTTTTCATCTACATCTTCCAACGCTCCTTATTTTGCGATATTCTCTCTATTCCAAAATATCTGAATGTTTTGAAATTTTGGTATTTTTCATGCCATATTATGAAACATTCTTTAAGGGTCTTGAGAGAGCGGTTCAGAATTATTATGAAAGTTACTGTAAAATGTATATTATTTTTTTACATTTGAAGTTTTTCTTAATATATATATATATATATATATATATATATATATATATATATATATATATATATATATATATATATATATATATATATATATATATATATATAAAGAAATACAATCCCAAAAAGTATGAAATGTCTGGGATTCGACCATTTTTTCCCCACGCGCATGATCGATTGTTGTTTCGGGCGTGCAGAGTCTCTGGGAGCGTTTTCATGAAGTCAAAGCTAGCTTCTAACCAGGAAATAGGGGTCGCAATCCCCCTTGACCTTTCTGCAACCCTGCAAACACAATCATTCCACCTATATATTTTCTTTTTTCATTTTAAATCTTATATATATATATATATATATATATATATATATATATATATACATTATATATATATACAAATATATATATATATATATATATACATATACATTATATATATATACAAATATATATATATATATATATATACATATACATTATATATATATACAAATATATATATATATATTTGACTTTCGTCATTCGCCTTTATTATAGAGGCCAGAGTGTGAACCATTTAGCCGTCCATTGACGTTGCCCCAGGCGCACCAGAGGGAGGCGGATCACGTTGGGCCCACAACACAAACATCCATGCCTTACGTGGGGCTCGAACCCACAACGTGGCAGTCGAGCGATTGCTACGGAAATGCTTGCCTTTGACCACTCGACAACCACGTCGGCTTATATATATATATATATATATATATATATATATATATATATATATATATATATATATATATATATATATATATATATATATATATATACATTACTACAAAAGATAAAATAAGGAGATGTATAAAACATATTAAAGAAATCAATGAGTAAGAAGAACATAAAACGATATTATATATATAATGTATGATTATGGTAAATTAGGATCTTTGCCCGGGTAAGAATTGCAATTTTGTAAATGGCAATGAAGGTAAAAGAAGAGGAAACCATTTGACAAATAAGTTTGCATTTCGAAAAGTGGACACATGGTGGCAGATAAGAGGAAGTTGTTGTTGATGAAACCCAGACCGTCCGACCTACCAGAAAGGTGTAAGGTAACTGTTTGAACGGTCGGGAAGTGCCACCCAATTTAGACCGGAACCCAGTGGGGGAGGCATCCACAGGGACCGTACCCTCCTTCCCCTACCACCAACCTCTCGGAAGGACTTTCGGACCCACATGTTTAACGTGATCGTACTCCGCATGAACACGGCGGCAGTTTTGGCAGTGGCTGGAATCGAACCCGGGCCTACCGAGTGCAACTCCAGCGCGCTAACCAATGGGCTACCGCGCCCAGATAAGAGGAAGTGAAGTTACTGATGTCTTGATGATGGTTGTGTGAGTAGGTGATGTGTGTGTGTGGTATATGGGGTTATTATAGGTTGATTTCCTGTTTTGTCTATATTTATATAGATTTCTTATGGCTTCATGCTTGTCTTATGTCTGATTTTCTGACGACAATTTGGGGCATTTGTTAATTCATATGCTGGTGTTCGAGAGTGTGCCATGGCCTAGTAGCTAACTATTAATCGGGACAAGACCAGTTCATAATCGCTCTTCCGCCAATTTTTTGGCAATATGATGGCAATTGCCTCTTCTTTCTTTGCAATTTTGTAATGAATGGTGTTTTTTGAAGTTAGCAGCTTTACAACGCAATTTTATGAAATACTAAATAATTCATTCTTCCCTTTGGATATGATATATATATATATATATATATATATATATATCATATAAAAGCCAGTAAACAAATTCAAATAGAATTCCTATGCATATCCACAAAAATCAAAGGCACTACTCAGGAAAAGGCGCCAAGCCGCTCTATACTCCGAAGCAGAATGTAATCCAAGAAAAAGAAGAATTAAAGGAACTTGGGATAGCCAAATGCTTTGCATTTAATGGTTGGGGAGGATTGCGACTCCCCCTCCCGTTTAAAGCTGCTTTTCCAGCCTAGGCAAACGCTCACGGTACCAATACAAAGCAAAGGTTGGTCCCCATTGCGTGCTAATACGAAGGCACCCGAATACGGAAGAACAAGACCGACCAAACAGTAGGAAACTGGACCAAAAGTGAATCTTGCCCAACTCGCTATCTTATATATGTTCAACTTACGCATGCGTGCAATCTTAACAGGTACGCATAAACTTTATTTACCCGCAGATTGAAGAAGTAAACTGTCAAAATCTACCTGATCCTTGAAAATCGATCTATAACAATCCTTTAAGAAATATAAAGGATAATGTTTATACAAAGCCTCTTTTATGATTTTTATATTGCTATTATTGCAATCTTTTTTAAACGTGTTGTAAATTTGATTTCTCTTGAAGTGTCCGAGTATGATATTTCTGAAAATATTTTTGGTAAGATTTGTTTTCCAATCGATGAGATGATTGATCTTAATTTTATATAATTCTCTTTTGTCATATAACGTTGTATAATGACCATATAATCCATGTTTTTTTATTGAGATGTCCAGAAAATTTACCGCTTCATTTTCTTCTTTACAATTTTCTATTAATTCCAATTCCGGTGGGTAAAAAGTGAAATCGAAATTGGTGGTGGCTTCATAACACCCCAATAGCACATCGTCAACAAACCGGAAATATGGTATCTCAGACAAAATATGGGTTCCCTTTTCATATGTTGAGAGGTAAATATCAGCCAAGATTGATGAGCAGGCTCCTCCCATTGGAATTCCCTTTATTTGTCGGTAATAATTTTTTTCCGTTATATAGAATATTTTCTTTTAATACTAGTTCAATAAGGTCAAGGTATCTTCGATAAGTAATAAAATCCTTCAAATTAAATTCTTCATATAATTTTTTCAAGATTGAGTATAAATTAGATAAATCAATGTTGTTAAATAGGTCGCGGAAATCATAGCTTTTAAAACATATATCTTTATTACAATGTTTTAATCGATCGATAACTTCTATTCCATTTTTGATCATGACATGATTCTATTTTTTGATATTTTCCATCACAAACTTGAGGATGTTCAATAGTCGTTTATTAGCTATTGTAAGATATGATCCACAGCCTACGGTAACTGTACGGAATTTTACAGGCTCTTTATGCATCTTTGGAATGAGGATTAAATATGGAAATCTAACATTTTTTATTTCATTACCGATTCGTTTGTACATAGCTTTAATCCTTTTGGATAGAACATTTCCATTATTGTGTAATGGGGTGTACATAGTACCGTCTAGATAGCAGTGGAGAAGTGTATCTATGTAAAACTTTTTGCATGTAAATGCAAAATGTGATACCATCTTGTCTGTATAAGTTATAACAAAATTTTCTTTTACAGTTTGTATAGCTGCAGGTATTGAAAGATTCCTAATTCTGGTATCTTGTCTGATGTAATGAAACTGAATTTCTTTTAAAAAATTATATTTCCATTCTTGAAAGGCTTGGATAGGTAAACTGTGTTTTACTGCTATTTTATAAATGAATTCTTCTAGATCTTGATTGAAATTTTCGACTACTTGGTTATATTCTTGTGATCTGTATTTAGTTCCGAGTTTGAAAATATTTTTTAGAGTGTTATCTGAGATAATATTCAGATCACCTGTAATGATGTGATTGTGATAAGGATCTTTAAGTTTGCTATCATAGCATTTGCATTCTGTTGTTTTAGTATCCAATTTTTTACATATATTGTTGTAGTTGAAGAATCTTCTACCGTTTGTGCGTACAAAGCGGTAAGTCATTTTTACCTTAAGGTCCTGAACAGGAAAAAAAGTTTTAATACTGTAGAGTATCGATTTAAAGGGAATTCCATCAAATTTCTTATTTCGGAATGTGGTTATAAAATATTCCATACTTTGCTTGTTCTGTATTCTGGGTTTTAATCTAATTTGAAATTTTCTGGCCCTTAATTTAATTAAGTCAAGCATAATGGCTATATATTTATGTGTTTCTTCAATCTGAAAGTCAATAGGTTCTTCCAACGTATATTGCTGTATAAAAGCCCATATACGAGGTAAATATTTGATTTTTATACTGTAAATGACATCCTTAATCCAACTGTACTTGATTCCGTCTTTGGTTTTAAATGATTCTATAAATATGGAGATTTTTTCCTCTGTGTCTTTATAGCTATAATGGTGTTTTCCTCTTCCTCTATGCCATCGCTGTGACTTCCTTGGTAACAATGAACTTGCTAATGGATAATTGTCAACATTTCTACAATAATCTAAATTGTAGCTTTCTTTAAAATTGAGGGAATTCAATCCATAAGGGAATGTCGTTGAGTACTGTTTAATATGTGTGGCCTCCCACCACAATCTTTCCATCAATTGAGGTACTATATCTAGAATGGTGATGATGGTTCTAGAAAAATCATGTTGTCTGACCCCTTGACCTTTCTGCAACCCTGCAAACACAATCATTCCACCTATATATTTTCTTTTTTCATTTTAAATCTTATATATATATATATATATATATATATATATATACATATACATTATATATATATACAAATATATATATATATATATATATATATATACATATACATTATATATATATACAAATATATATATATATATATTTGACTTTCGTCATTCGCCTTTATTATAGAGGCTAGAGTGTGAACCATTTAGCCGTCCATTGACGTTGCCCCAGGCGCACCAGAGGGAGGCGGATCACGTTGGGCCCACAACACAAACATCCATGCCTTACGTGGGGCTCGAACCCACAACGTGGCAGTCGAACGATTGCTACGGAAATGCTTGCCTTTGAACACTCGGCAACCACGTCGGCTTATATATATATATATATATATATATATATATATATATATATATATATATATATATATATATATATATATATATATATATATATATATATATATATATATATATATATATATATATATATATATATATATACATTACTACAAAAGATAAAATAAGGAGATGTATAAAACATATTAAAGAAATCAATGAGTAAGAAGAACATAAAACGACATTATATATATAATGTATGATTATGGTAAATTAGGATTTTTGCCCGGGTAAGAATTGCAATTTTGTAAATGGCAATGAAGGTAAAAGAAGAGGAAACCATTTGACAAATAAGTTTGCATTTCGAAAAGTGGACACATGGTGGCAGATAAGAGGAAGTGAAGTTACTGATGTCTTGATGATGGTTGTGTGAGTAGGTGATGTGTGTGTGTGGTATATGGGGTTATTATAGGTTGATTTCCTGTTTTGTCTATATTTATATAGATTTCTTATGGCTTCATGCTTGTCTTATGTCTGATTTTCTGACGACAATTTGGGGCATTTGTTAATTCATATGCTGGTGTTCGAGAGTGTGCCATGGCCTAGTAGCTAACTATTAATCGGGACAAGACCAGTTCATAATCGCTCTTCCGCCAATTTTTTGGCAATATGAAGGCAATTGCCTCTTCTTTCTTTGCAATTTTGTAATGAATGGTGTTTTTTGAAGTTAGCAGCTTTACAACGCAATTTTATGAAATACTAAATAATTCATTCTTCCCTTTGGATATGATATATATATATATATATATATATATCCAACATAGAAAGCATAGAACTTGTATAACTATGCAAGTTGCGAGACAAACGTAGCTGGCTGATGTATGTAAATAATCTGGAAGTAGGTCACGCGGTAGTAGGTCACGCGGTAGTAAGTCACGCAGTTTAGAGCACGGGATAAAAGGGATGAAAACGGCAAATGAGTCAGTAGTTGTTACTATCTGTCGCCTACGAAAACTCGTTTCCGAACTGTATCTCATTTCAGACACGTGTTGTTGAAGAGATACCTGGCCGATGACACGCAAGGGAACGGGCGATCTGACAAGGAAATGCATTTTCAGGCCTACGTACGTCTGGGTGGTCGTACCGGCGAATCGCTGCAGAAATACGCGTAGATGCATCCACTGTACCAAGGATTTGAACCCTATGTACAAAGTATGACGTTTAAGAAAATTATTGTGGTATTATCGAAAATTCGAATTCTAATTCTAGAAGGAGCGCATTTCAAGTATACCTGAACTGGAATCGAACAGTTTTGAGGCAATGTATATGTGGGTGTGGGTGTTTGTGTACATGTGATATCTCATGAACGAATGGAGCGTTTTGAATCTAATTTGGAGCTATTAATACGATTCATGAATGCTGGAACTCTATTTGTTTTAAACGCTGTCGAACGTTTAGACCTCCCCCCCCCAAATTCTTGACTGGATTTTTGGAAAAAAATACAAATGAATCAGAATAATAAATACATAATCGTTGTTTACGTATTTTTTATTCTGGAGCAAACGACACAAGTGTTAGATGGCTAACTTAAACCTTTTTCAACGTTTTGAATATTTTTTCAAATAAATTCACCTTAAAAATTAGATAAAAATCAACAGTGTTATGTATCATCATATATATAACAATTGGCGATAAATTAGGTGGCCTTGGCCACTAATTTGACGAAATATCGCCTAATTAGCGATTTTTATAGTAGTGCAAAATTGACGGAAATATCACTAAATTGGCAAGTGACGACTAATTGATGAATCAATTAATATATTTTAATATAATGGAGTATGTTCGCATCGCAAACATTAGAAATATTTCCAGTTGTTAAATTCTATTTGCGCAAAATATAAGAAAATTTGGTACTTCAAAATAATTTTACATGTTGTCATCCAGAAACGCGCTAAATATCAGTATTCGTTAAAAATATTGTGCTGTAGAGATTATCTATCATTACGCCGATCCGGTGGTCGAGCAGTCAGTGGCATGCGTTTCCGTCTGATCGCTGGATTGCCGGGTTGCGGGTTCAAATCCCGCCAGCGGGCATGGATGTTTTCATGACGAGGCCAAGTCAGACTTCCGCCCTTCGAGGAGCCTCTAGAAAAGTGAAGCTGCAAATCTCCTCCCCTTCTCCATGGGATACCCTGGAGGATCTTGTGGACGTGGTGCGTAGGCGCTTCTTCACCACGGGGGAATTAGTAACGACCGATCTATCATTATTTCAGTTTGACAACTGGAAATATGTAGGGAAAATCATGTTCTGCTCACGTTAGGATTTCTTCATTTTATACCCTATAACGTCGTGCATTGTTCGGTTAAATAAAAGGCTTTCGCTTTGGATTTGTTGATTTCCCCATTAATATAATTTTCATAATAGGTATTTAGTTAATTTTTGCGTGCTCTCCATTAAGCGTTTCCTTCAAAATCATATTTCGTATGCAGTTTCGTTTCATCTGCATAATATCTATTTATACAGTTATGTACACAGAACAACTATTCCACATGCATTTTTGCCCACTTCCCGGCCGTCCAAGCAGTTGCCTTACACCTTTCTGGTAGGTCGGACGGTCTGGGTCTCAACAACAACAACATGCATTTTTGCCCGGCCGTCCAAAGAGCTGACCAAGTCCTAGGACGAGTCGGACGGTCCGGGTCTTCGACATGTATTTTTGCACATTGAGTGCCCCTTGAAAACAGTCCACGGTTACAGAAATAGTGCTATTTTTTAAGCATTTTTACATTATCTTGTTAAATTTCCCATTTTTATCTGTACAAGTAAGTGCAGGCGTTTCACACGGTTTCACGTTTCAAAGGTCTAAGTGACTTTTTTCATATTTTTTATTTTTGCATTGTGGCTCAAATTATTGCTTACTTGTTGTGATAACTCACCACTGTGTGTCGTACAGTTATACTGAAAGTGAATTGATTCCCATACATTCAATAGAATATTTTACCTTTCGCAATGAAGATACATACTTTTGCTCAAATTTAACTTTTATTATAATTATTATTTATGTTCAAATATTCTTATGATTACAATTAATATTCCACATTGTACAGATTATCGATCAATATTACTAATTAGCTGAATATTCTGCTGGAAGGCGGTTTGTGTGATACAGGTTCTTTTTAAGTGATTTCAGATTTTCTATATCTACTTATATATAATAACAAATAGGTTTATCTTAGATATTTCACGCAAATGATTCAGCGTTTACGCGTATCTACGTCCCTTTTGGGATGTGTAATTTTTCATTTTAACATCTTCCACACTCACAAACGTATCAACTTCTCCATATTGAAAGACAAGTAATTTCGAAAATCATCGTTTTCAAGTTCAATATGTTATCTGCTAATGCTTCATTATTTCTCAAATATTTCCTTGATCTACAATTGGACATTGCAGTTACTACAATTGGACATTGCAATCATTACAATTGGACATTGCAATCATTACAATTGGACATTGCAATCATTACATTTGGACATTGCAATCATTACAATTGGGCATCGCAATTATTGCAATTGGACATTTCAATCATTTCAATTGGACATTCTATTCTAAATTTTATCAAATATTTTGAAGTGCTCACTTCATTTTGCACCTTTACTTTAAAATTTTAAATTCATTAAATAATTTTATAATTACAATTCTCGGAGTCTACTTTCATCATTATCACGATCACTACTATTAATTATTAAAATTTGCATCTTCATCCCACCGTTATTAATTAATATATAAACAAATTGAATAAAATTTGAAATATGTTGTAGATTCAATATTTCAAGACGTTTTGTTTAGAGTTGCTTCATTCTGAAAAATGTTTGCTCGCAAATATAACTGTGTCTAAATATGGAAACATCTTCCTTGCAAATTTATTCGCATTTCTAGAGGTATTTTAATGTAAAAAGCAATATAACCTAATTAATTTTTCATTAAAAAATGAATTTAATATATTACATTCCTATATTTATTTTGTTAAAGCGTCTGCTGTTATGATAAATCCAATCCGTGATTAGGATCTGGCCTCTGGACCATAAGTTTTGGGCCCTTGCAATACATATTAATAATGTTACTTTCACTTTTCGTTACTTATGGTTACAATAGTCCAACTTTTAAATGATTACAATGGACCCTGTCTAAACTATATTGCCGAGTTTATCATTTGCACAAATAAGCTAAAGATCATAAATTAAGGAAAATTAACTGGTTTGTGGTTCAACTCTACATTTTTATACCAGAATTCATTTTCTTTTCAAATTTTATAAGAAAAAAAATTGAAATATCGGTATCATTGGACGAAATGATTACAACTATGTTGTCTTACCCTTTACTTTGAAGAGCTTAAAAAATCTTTCGATTGATACCATACTGGACAATATACCAACTCGGTGAGGTAACTTGCCCACCAAGGTGGGCTAATGACGTCAGGAATAAAAAAATTTGTATCGCGGCTATTTTTAACAACAATGTTTGAAACTATTAAGTCTCGTGATCGTTGATCCAAAAATAAACCTTTTTATGCATGATTGTGACAAATTTTGTCCTATGCTGCCATGTTAAAAAAATAAAATTAAGAATAAAATTCAAAGTTTTTGCTCGAATTTAAGAAGATATTCTATCTATTTCTAGATATCTTGATAACAAAGCCGGATATAAAGTTTCGTGAAAATCCATTAATATTTGTGACTGCTATTCTGTACGCAAGAAATCGACCACAGACACACAGACGGACATCAATCCGAAAATAGTCAAAACGTATTCAGAAGTTCTTACAACATATATTTGCATCAAAATCTCAAAATCGAAAATTTTCGGGAAAACAATACGCCCTCAAATACTACGTATGAGAAAGCAAAAGTAAGAATAGCTTTGCTGAAAATAAAAAATTCTAATTATTTAGAAAATAAATAATTAGAATTTTTTATTTTCATGGAGGTAACAATCCAAAATTATGTGCACAACATAATGCATGATTTTCAACATAATTGTTGGCATAATAAACGTGGATCTTTGTCATAGGTCTTTCATTTAAGCTAATTTTAAAAATATATTCACTTTGGAGTAAAATATTTTCTGACTATTATGACAAAAATATATTACATATAAGAATTTTTTAATGCTTAAGAAACCAAGAACAACAAATCGTTAATTTTAAGAAATAAGATATTGACATCCATAATGAAAAGAACTGAACTACAAAATATTTTTCCAAAAATATTTTTGCAGCATTATACTTTCCCTTTTTTTCAATACTCTTGAATTAATTATGGGAAACATGAATCCTCATTTTTTGTTTACGTTCCCTCTCTTCTCTCGTTCTGCTTAGAGCAATACATTTCTTTAAATTTCATTTCAGACTCTTTTAAACTCCAGATCTGAGACTCTGTTTGATACTAAATTCTAAAAATATTTGTATTGCTTGATTCTATAAGATATTTAGATTATTATAAATATAAAAAACAAAATAAAATATTTTCGGAGGACGTTTTGTGTTATTCTATCCTATTAAAAATATTTGCTTAAACTGGAAGTAAATATCATGAAGTTTTATTATTTCTTTAAAAATTATTTAATAATTTTGATATCCACATATAAAATAGTTGATATCCGGTAATGGCAAATTATAAGTTTCATATATAAAGAACATTCTCAAACGCATGTGAAATAATTTCTCTTTTTTTGTTATTTATATGGAAAACCCACTTGGACTACAGGAGCTTCTAATTTCATCAAAATTGCTCAAATGGGAAAACGTCGTTTGACCAGTGTGAAGATCTGTGGTGCGAGTCCCGGCAGGGACATCAAGGATCTTTATGATAGCTCCAACAATTAATTAACCATTGCAGGTCAATGCAGTGATGTTAGCGACACGAAAGTGGCCCTAGCCAGATTAGTACGGATTAAGTGGACTCTAGCATATTTATTTTATTTACTTTATTCAATTTACGTGGCAACTACAGATGGAATCCAGTTACAATAGCTACACAAAAACAAAAGGAACAGAACATAAAATACAAGAATACTAAGCAGCATTTCATTCATGAATATTTTCCGATTCATTTCATTCACCACAATACTATAATAATTTATTTCATTTCAAAATTAAGACCATGGAGCTACAAGTAATTGAATTCTATGCTTAAAACTTCATCAAAAAAAATCGTCCTTCTCTTTATAAAATCAATGAATATTTCATTCATATCAGCTACGCGGACTCCATGAACTAAATGATTTTGTGTTAAAGAAATACAGCAATTCTAATACAACTCATTCTACATATTTTACTGTGTACATTTTACATAGGTGAAAAATAGGCTTCGTTGTAGAAATAATCAAATTTGGATGAGCATTTAAACTCAAATATATTGTAATTGCGTTGTTTCAGTATGTAGGTGCGCAGAATTTAAGCAAAAATAAAGTGGTTTTAGGACGGATACAACACTAAATATAAATTAAAAAGAACTTTAAAAATCACGATTTTGAGACAAGACGGATGCAATATATCATTTTGAAGTGGGTCGCGTGATCTTTTCATATCATGGTCACATCGCTTCATATAAGAGGTGTTATTATTATTTTAATTTTTATTTAAAAACTACTGAATATATTTCGCTGAATTTTTTTTATATACTTATTTTATGGAACAACAATGAATATTACCTAAAATTTTTGAAGTAATTTGTGAATTTTAAATCCACTTAAAAAATGTTTGAAAAATTATGTCCCATGGGGCTTAATGTAATTCATTTTTTCAACGCGGGTTCAATCCAAAACTAATTGGGTGATATCATTCATTTATAGTCCCATAGGTTCCGCAGACAGTCTGAACAACATACTAAAATTTTATTTTGATAAAGTCATTTTTACGGCAGTTATCGTGCTAACGGGCAGACAGACGGACAGACATACAGAATGAAAATCATAAACACTTTTCAACTATGTTGTAAAGTGTTAAAAACATACAGATAGACAGACAGAATGAACAAAGTCATGAACACTTTTCAACTATGTTGTAAAGTGTTAAAAAATGTGGATTTTAATATCTGGTGTTTTAATTAATGATTATGTTATGGAACTCGTGAAAAATATATTCGTGGTTTTGCAGCCACGATAGTAAAGTACGAATATATACGATTGACGACCATGATAGTACTGGGTTATTTCAATTTACAAATTATGCGAGTTTCAATCAATCTTTTTAAATGTTCCCCACAAGTTGTTCATTTTACACATTTATGTTGCTGCTTAAATGGATCCCTTTTGAAAAACTCCTTTAAGCAGGTAAACAAACGGGTTGCAGGTAAACAACTGCGTAAAATGACCTGTTTAAAACGATCCTTCTAGCGTAAAATCAAATGTACTCATTTTATGCAATTCTAAAATGACACATTCATATAGATATAGTTACTTTTTTAGTGTGTAGCTGGAATTTTACATGTTTAAAAGTGTCATACAAGTGAGAATAAACCCAGTTTTTTTGTAATTTTATCCCTATTTTTTTAGTATGTAGTAATTGCTTGGTGAAATCGTTCCCTTTTCTTATCAGCGGCAGCATCGCCTTTACTTAAGAAACAAATACAGATGAGAGTGTAAAATGTGTATTTCCAATGTCATGTTGCAACGTAGGCTGTCATAGCGTCACAGCTAGAGAGTTATCATAGCATCTTATCTAGAATGTTATCATAGCGTGTTATCTAGTTGGTTACTATAGCGTCAGGGTTATCACAGTATCTCAGCTAGAGAGTTATCTCAGTGTCTCAGCTAGAGAGTTATAGTAGCGTCTCAGCTAGAATGTTATCATAGCGTCTCAGCTAGATGGTTGTGATATCGTCTCAGATAGAGGGCTATTGCAGCTATAAGGCTTCTACGAGCACTGCAGACCATTCATTCTGATTGAACCGATTCTTTCTACTGTGCAAATTTGAGCTAATCTGCGTGATATTCGTGATCAGTGAATGCTGTCCTATAAATATTTTGCTTGTTGCCTAGTGAAATTTCAAAGTCTGATATACACAATTCACACGTTTTTTTTTAACTGTGTCTAAATATTTTTGCACATTTTACTGCCCATATGTTGCCAATTACCAATTAACACGAAACTATCGATATATTGATTAAGGCGTTTTCAGGTATTTCTTGAAAAAGACATTATAATAAACAAGAAAGATCAATCATGCTTAAAGCATTGAGTATGAAACACTTTCCAACTTCAATGCAATTTTATTTAAACATGTCTAAAATGCAATATATTCCTCGGTAATATTTTAAAACTTATCACAATACTACATTAATTTATTATATTTGAAAACTTTAACATTCATCGAAAAAAATGAACTTCATTCAAATGGCGGCATTGACATATAAATTGCCTGGTTTAAACATCTCTAAAATGTGATACATTCCTCGGTTATAATTTTAGAATTATCGTAATACTGCGATAATTTATTATATTTGAAAACTTCACCGAAAACAACTGAAATTCATTCAAATGACGTCATAGAAAAAATAACACGCCTGGCCGTCTCTATAAAAGCAGCATTTCATTCATAAATAATTTCCCAATCATATTATTCTTCACAATACTATAATAATTTATTTTATTTAAAAATTAAGACCATGGAGCTACACGTAATTAAACTCTATGCGTAAAACTCTATGAGTAAAACTATGCGAAAAAAATCGTCCTTCTCTTTGTAAAATCAATGAATATTTCAATCATATCAGCTATACAGACTCCATGAACTATATGATTTTGTGTTAAAGAAATACAGCAATTCTAATACAACTCATTTTGCATATTTTGCTGCTTACATTTTACATAGGTGAAAAATAGGCTTCGTTGTAGAAATAATCAAATTAGGATGATTATTTAAACTCAAATATATTGTAATTGCGTTGTTTCAGTATGTAGGTGCGCAGAATTTAAGCAAAAATAAAGTGGTTTTAGGACGGATACAACACTAAATATAAATTAAAAAGAACTTTAAAAATCACGATTTTGAGACAAGACGGATGCCATATATCATTTTGAAGTGGGTCGCGTGATCTTTTCATATCATGGTCACATGATCGCTTCATATAAGATGTGTTATTATTATTTTAATTTTTATTTAAAAACTACTGAATATATATTTCGCTGAATTTTTTTTATATACTTATTTTATGGAACAACAATGAATATTACCTAAAATTTTTGAAGTAATTTGTGAATTTTAAATCCACTTAAAAAATGTTTGAAAAATTAGGTCCCATGGGGCTTAATGTAATTCATTTTTTCAACCCGGGTTCAATCCAAAACTAATTGGGTGATATCATTCATTTATAGTCCCATAGGTTCCGCAGACAGTCTGAACAACATACTAAAATTTTATTTTGATAAAGTCATTTTTACGGCAGTTATCGTGCTAACGGGCAGACAGACATACAGACATACAGAATGAAAATCATAAACACTTTTCAACTATGTTGTAAAGTGTTAAAAACAGACAGACAGACAGACAGAATGAACAAAGTCATGAACACTTTTCAACTATGTTGTAAAGTGTTAAAAAATGTGGATTTTAATATCTGGTGTTTTAATTAATGATTATGTTATGGAACTCGTGAAAAATATATTCGTGGTTTTGCAGCCACGATAGTAAAGTACGAATATATACGATTGACGACCATGATAGTACTGGGTTATTTCAATTTACAAATTATGCGAGTTTCAATCAATCTTTTTAAATGTTCCCCACAAGTTGTTCATTTTACACACTTATGTTGCTGCTTAAATGGATCCCTTTTGAAAAACTCCTTTAAGCAGGTAAACAAACGGGTTGCAGGTAAACAACTGCGTAAAATGACCTGTTTAAAACGATCCTTCTAGCGTAAAATCAAATGTACTCATTTTATGCAATTCTAAAATGACACATTCATATAGATATAGTTACTTTTTTAGTGTGTAGCTGGAATTTTACATGTTTAAAAGTGTCATACAAGTGAGAATAAACCCAGTTTTTTTGTAATTTTATCCCTATTTTTTTAGTATGTAGTAATTGCTTGGTGAAATCGTTCCCTTTTCTTATTAGCGGCAGCATCGCCTTTACTTAAGAAACAAATACAGATGAAAGTGTAAAATGTGTATTTCCAATGTCATGTTGCAACGTAGGCTGTCATAGCGTCACAGCTAGAGAGTTATCATAGCATCTTATCTAGAATGTTATCATAGCGTGTTATCTAGTTGGTTACTATAGCGTCAGGGTTATCACAGTATCTCAGCTAGAGAGTTATCCCAGTGTCTCAGCTAGAGAGTTATAGTAGCGTCTCAGCTAGAATGTTATCATAGCGTCTCAGCTAGATGGTTGTGATATCGTCTCAGATAGAGGGCTATTGCAGCTATAAGGCTTCTACGAACACTGCAGACCATTCATTCTGATTGAACCGATTCTTTCAACTGTGCAAATTTGAGCTAATCTGCGTGATATTCGTGATCAGTGAATGCTGTCCTATAAATATTTTGCTTGTTGCCTAGTGAAATTTCAAAGTCTGATATACACAATTCACACGTTTTTTTTTAACTGTGTCTAAATATTTTTGCACATTTTACTGCCCATATGTTGCCAATTACCAATTAACACGAAACTATCGATATATTGATTAAGGCTTTTTAAGGTATTTCTTGAAAAAGACATTGTAATAAACAAGAAAGTTCAATCATGCTTAAAGCATTGATTATGAAACACTTTCCAACTTCAATGCAATTTTATTTAAACATGTCTAAAATGCAATATATTCCTAGGTAATATTTTAAAACTTATCACAATACTACATTAATTTATTATATTTGAAAACTTTAACATTCATCGAAAAAAATGAACTTCATTCAAATGGCGGCATTGACATATAAATTGCCTGGTTTAAACATCTCTAAAATGTGATACATTCCTCGGTTATAATTTAAGAATTATTATAATACTGCGATAATTTATTATATTTGAAAACTTCATCGAAAACAACTGAAATTCATTCAAATGACGTCATAGAAAAAATAACACGCCTGGCCGTCTCTATAAAAGCAGCATTTCATTCATAAATAATTTCCCAATCATATTATTCTTCACAATACTATAATAATTTATTTTATTTAAAAATTAAGACCATGGAGCTACACGTAATTAAACTCTATGCGTAAAACTCTATGAGTAAAACTATGCGAAAAAAATCGTCCTTCTCTTTGTAAAATCAATGAATATTTCAATCATATCAGCTATACAGACTCCATGAACTATATGATTTTGTGTTAAAGAAATATAGCAATTCTAATACAACTCATTTTGCATATTTTGCTGCTTACATTTTACATAGGTGAAAAATAGGCTTCGTTGTAGAAATAATCAAATTTGGATGATTATTTAAACTCAAATATATTGTAATTGCGTTGTTTCAGTATGTAGGTGCGCAGAATTTAAGCAAAAATAAAGTGGTTTTAGGACGGATACAACACTAAATATAAATTAAAAAGAACTTTAAAAATCACGATTTTGAGACAAGACGGATGCCATATATCATTTTGAAGTGGGTCGCGTGATCTTTTCATATCATGGTCACATGATCGCTTCATATAAGAGGTGTTATTATTATTTTAATTTTTATTTAAAAACTACTGAATATATATTTCGCTGAATTTTTTTTATATACTTATTTTATGGAACAACAATGAATATTACCTAAAATTTTTGAAGTAATTTGTGAATTTTAAATCCACTTAAAAAATGTTTGAAAAATTAGGTCCCATGGGGCTTAATGTAATTCCTTTTTTCAACCCGGGTTCAATCCAAAACTAATTGGGTGATATCATTCATTTATAGTCCCATAGGTTCCGCAGACAGTCTGAACAACATACTAAAATTTTATTTTGATAAAGTCATTTTTACGGCAGTTATCGTGCTAACGGGCAGACAGACAGACAGACATACAGAATGAAAATCATAAACACTTTTCAACTATGTTGTAAAGTGTTAAAAACAGACAGACAGACAGACAGAATGAACAAAGTCATGAACACTTTTCAGCTATGTTGTAAAGTGTTAAAAAATGTGGATTTTAATATCTGGTGTTTTAATTAATGATTATGTTATGGAACTCGTGAAAAATATATTCGTGGTTTTGCAGCCACGATAGTAAAGTACGAATATATACGATTGACGACCATGATAGTACTGGGTTATTTCAATTTACAAATTATGCGAGTTTCAATCAATCTTTTTAAATGTTCCCCACAAGTTGTTCATTTTACACATTTATGTTGCTGCTTAAATGGATCCCTTTTGAAAAACTCCTTTAAGCAGGTAAACAAACGGGTTGCAGGTAAACAACTGCGTAAAATGACCTGTTTAAAACGATCCTTCTAGCGTAAAATCAAATGTACTCATTTTATGCAATTCTAAAATGACACATTCATATAGATATAGTTACTTTTTTAGTGTGTAGCTGGAATTTTACATGTTTAAAAGTGTCATACAAGTGAGAATAAACCCAGTTTTTTTGTAATTTTATCCCTATTTTTTTAGTATGTAGTAATTGCTTGGTGAAATCGTTCCCTTTTCTTATCAGCGGCAGCATCGCCTTTACTTAAGAAACAAATACAGATGAGAGTGTAAAATGTGTATTTCCAATGTCATGTTGCAACGTAGGCTGTCATAGCGTCACAGCTAGAGAGTTATCATAGCATCTTATCTAGAATGTTATCATAGCGTGTTATCTAGTTGGTTACTATAGCGTCAGGGTTATCACAGTATCTCAGCTAGAGAGTTATCTCAGTGTCTCAGCTAGAGAGTTATAGTAGCGTCTCAGCTAGAATGTTATCATAGCGTCTCAGCTAGATGGTTGTGATATCGTCTCAGATAGAGGGCTATTGCAGCTATAAGGCTTCTACGAACACTGCAGACCATTCATTCTGATTGAACCGATTCTTTCTACTGTGCAAATTTGAGCTAATCTGCGTGATATTCGTGATCAGTGAATGCTGTCCTATAAATATTTTGCTTGTTGCCTAGTGAAATTTCAAAGTCTGATATACACAATTCACACGTTTTTTTTTAACTGTGTCTAAATATTTTTGCACATTTTACTGCCCATATGTTGCCAATTACCAATTAACACGAAACTATCGATATATTGATTAAGGCGTTTTCAGGTATTTCTTGAAAAAGACATTATAATAAACAAGAAAGATCAATCATGCTTAAAGCATTGAGTATGAAACACTTTCCAACTTCAATGCAATTTTATTTAAACATGTCTAAAATGCAATATATTCCTCGGTAATATTTTAAAACTTATCACAATACTACATTAATTTATTATATTTGAAAACTTTAACATTCATCGAAAAAAATGAACTTCATTCAAATGGCGGCATTGACATATAAATTGCCTGGTTTAAACATCTCTAAAATGTGATACATTCCTCGGTTATAATTTTAGAATTATCGTAATACTGCGATAATTTATTATATTTGAAAACTTCACCGAAAACAACTGAAATTCATTCAAATGACGTCATAGAAAAAATAACACGCCTGGCCGTCTCTATAAAAGCAGCATTTCATTCATAAATAATTTCCCAATCATATTATTCTTCACAATACTATAATAATTTATTTTATTTAAAAATTAAGACCATGGAGCTACACGTAATTAAACTCTATGCGTAAAACTCTATGAGTAAAACTATGCGAAAAAAATCGTCCTTCTCTTTGTAAAATCAATGAATATTTCAATCATATCAGCTATACAGACTCCATGAACTATATGATTTTGTGTTAAAGAAATACAGCAATTCTAATACAACTCATTTTGCATATTTTGCTGCTTACATTTTACATAGGTGAAAAATAGGCTTCGTTGTAGAAATAATCAAATTAGGATGATTATTTAAACTCAAATATATTGTAATTGCGTTGTTTCAGTATGTAGGTGCGCAGAATTTAAGCAAAAATAAAGTGGTTTTAGGACGGATACAACACTAAATATAAATTAAAAAGAACTTTAAAAATCACGATTTTGAGACAAGACGGATGCCATATATCATTTTGAAGTGGGTCGCGTGATCTTTTCATATCATGGTCACATGATCGCTTCATATAAGATGTGTTATTATTATTTTAATTTTTATTTAAAAACTACTGAATATATATTTCGCTGAATTTTTTTTATATACTTATTTTATGGAACAACAATGAATATTACCTAAAATTTTTGAAGTAATTTGTGAATTTTAAATCCACTTAAAAAATGTTTGAAAAATTAGGTCCCATGGGGCTTAATGTAATTCATTTTTTCAACCCGGGTTCAATCCAAAACTAATTGGGTGATATCATTCATTTATAGTCCCATAGGTTCCGCAGACAGTCTGAACAACATACTAAAATTTTATTTTGATAAAGTCATTTTTACGGCAGTTATCGTGCTAACGGGCAGACAGACATACAGACATACAGAATGAAAATCATAAACACTTTTCAACTATGTTGTAAAGTGTTAAAAACAGACAGACAGACAGACAGAATGAACAAAGTCATGAACACTTTTCAACTATGTTGTAAAGTGTTAAAAAATGTGGATTTTAATATCTGGTGTTTTAATTAATGATTATGTTATGGAACTCGTGAAAAATATATTCGTGGTTTTGCAGCCACGATAGTAAAGTACGAATATATACGATTGACGACCATGATAGTACTGGGTTATTTCAATTTACAAATTATGCGAGTTTCAATCAATCTTTTTAAATGTTCCCCACAAGTTGTTCATTTTACACACTTATGTTGCTGCTTAAATGGATCCCTTTTGAAAAACTCCTTTAAGCAGGTAAACAAACGGGTTGCAGGTAAACAACTGCGTAAAATGACCTGTTTAAAACGATCCTTCTAGCGTAAAATCAAATGTACTCATTTTATGCAATTCTAAAATGACACATTCATATAGATATAGTTACTTTTTTAGTGTGTAGCTGGAATTTTACATGTTTAAAAGTGTCATACAAGTGAGAATAAACCCAGTTTTTTTGTAATTTTATCCCTATTTTTTTAGTATGTAGTAATTGCTTGGTGAAATCGTTCCCTTTTCTTATTAGCGGCAGCATCGCCTTTACTTAAGAAACAAATACAGATGAAAGTGTAAAATGTGTATTTCCAATGTCATGTTGCAACGTAGGCTGTCATAGCGTCACAGCTAGAGAGTTATCATAGCATCTTATCTAGAATGTTATCATAGCGTGTTATCTAGTTGGTTACTATAGCGTCAGGGTTATCACAGTATCTCAGCTAGAGAGTTATCCCAGTGTCTCAGCTAGAGAGTTATAGTAGCGTCTCAGCTAGAATGTTATCATAGCGTCTCAGCTAGATGGTTGTGATATCGTCTCAGATAGAGGGCTATTGCAGCTATAAGGCTTCTACGAACACTGCAGACCATTCATTCTGATTGAACCGATTCTTTCAACTGTGCAAATTTGAGCTAATCTGCGTGATATTCGTGATCAGTGAATGCTGTCCTATAAATATTTTGCTTGTTGCCTAGTGAAATTTCAAAGTCTGATATACACAATTCACACGTTTTTTTTTAACTGTGTCTAAATATTTTTGCACATTTTACTGCCCATATGTTGCCAATTACCAATTAACACGAAACTATCGATATATTGATTAAGGCTTTTTAAGGTATTTCTTGAAAAAGACATTGTAATAAACAAGAAAGTTCAATCATGCTTAAAGCATTGATTATGAAACACTTTCCAACTTCAATGCAATTTTATTTAAACATGTCTAAAATGCAATATATTCCTAGGTAATATTTTAAAACTTATCACAATACTACATTAATTTATTATATTTGAAAACTTTAACATTCATCGAAAAAAATGAACTTCATTCAAATGGCGGCATTGACATATAAATTGCCTGGTTTAAACATCTCTAAAATGTGATACATTCCTCGGTTATAATTTAAGAATTATTATAATACTGCGATAATTTATTATATTTGAAAACTTCATCGAAAACAACTGAAATTCATTCAAATGACGTCATAGAAAAAATAACACGCCTGGCCGTCTCTATAAAAGCAGCATTTCATTCATAAATAATTTCCCAATCATATTATTCTTCACAATACTATAATAATTTATTTTATTTAAAAATTAAGACCATGGAGCTACACGTAATTAAACTCTATGCGTAAAACTCTATGAGTAAAACTATGCGAAAAAAATCGTCCTTCTCTTTGTAAAATCAATGAATATTTCAATCATATCAGCTATACAGACTCCATGAACTATATGATTTTGTGTTAAAGAAATATAGCAATTCTAATACAACTCATTTTGCATATTTTGCTGCTTACATTTTACATAGGTGAAAAATAGGCTTCGTTGTAGAAATAATCAAATTTGGATGATTATTTAAACTCAAATATATTGTAATTGCGTTGTTTCAGTATGTAGGTGCGCAGAATTTAAGCAAAAATAAAGTGGTTTTAGGACGGATACAACACTAAATATAAATTAAAAAGAACTTTAAAAATCACGATTTTGAGACAAGACGGATGCCATATATCATTTTGAAGTGGGTCGCGTGATCTTTTCATATCATGGTCACATGATCGCTTCATATAAGAGGTGTTATTATTATTTTAATTTTTATTTAAAAACTACTGAATATATATTTCGCTGAATTTTTTTTATATACTTATTTTATGGAACAACAATGAATATTACCTAAAATTTTTGAAGTAATTTGTGAATTTTAAATCCACTTAAAAAATGTTTGAAAAATTAGGTCCCATGGGGCTTAATGTAATTCATTTTTTCAACCCGGGTTCAATCCAAAACTAATTGGGTGATATCATTCATTTATAGTCCCATAGGTTCCGCAGACAGTCTGAACAACATACTAAAATTTTATTTTGATAAAGTCATTTTTACGGCAGTTATCGTGCTAACGGGCAGACAGACAGACAGACATACAGAATGAAAATCATAAACACTTTTCAACTATGTTGTAAAGTGTTAAAAACAGACAGACAGACAGACAGAATGAACAAAGTCATGAACACTTTTCAGCTATGTTGTAAAGTGTTAAAAAATGTGGATTTTAATATCTGGTGTTTTAATTAATGATTATGTTATGGAACTCGTGAAAAATATATTCGTGGTTTTGCAGCCACGATAGTAAAGTACGAATATATACGATTGACGACCATGATAGTACTGGGTTATTTCAATTTACAAATTATGCGAGTTTCAATCAATCTTTTTAAATGTTCCCCACAAGTTGTTCATTTTACACACTTATGTTGCTGCTTAAATGGATCCCTTTTGAAAAACTCCTTTAAGCAGGTAAACAAACGGGTTGCAGGTAAACAACTGCGTAAAATGACCTGTTTAAAACGATCCTTCTAGCGTAAAATCAAATGTACTCATTTTATGCAATTCTAAAATGACACATTCATATAGATATAGTTACTTTTTTAGTGTGTAGCTGGAATTTTACATGTTTAAAAGTGTCATACAAGTGAGAATAAACCCAGTTTTTTTGTAATTTTATCCCTATTTTTTTAGTATGTAGTAATTGCTTGGTGAAATCGTTCCCTTTTCTTATTAGCGGCAGCATCGCCTTTACTTAAGAAACAAATACAGATGAAAGTGTAAAATGTGTATTTCCAATGTCATGTTGCAACGTAGGCTGTCATAGCGTCACAGCTAGAGAGTTATCATAGCATCTTATCTAGAATGTTATCATAGCGTGTTATCTAGTTGGTTACTATAGCGTCAGGGTTATCACAGTATCTCAGCTAGAGAGTTATCCCAGTGTCTCAGCTAGAGAGTTATAGTAGCGTCTCAGCTAGAATGTTATCATAGCGTCTCAGCTAGATGGTTGTGATATCGTCTCAGATAGAGGGCTATTGCAGCTATAAGGCTTCTACGAACACTGCAGACCATTCATTCTGATTGAACCGATTCTTTCTACTGTGCAAATTTGAGCTAATCTGCGTGATATTCGTGATCAGTGAATGCTGTCCTATAAATATTTTGCTTGTTGCCTAGTGAAATTTCAAAGTCTGATATACACAATTCACACGTTTTTTTTTAACTGTGTCTAAATATTTTTGCACATTTTACTGCCCATATGTTGCCAATTACCAATTAACACGAAACTATCGATATATTGATTAAGGCGTTTTCAGGTATTTCTTGAAAAAGACATTATAATAAACAAGAAAGATCAATCATGCTTAAAGCATTGATTATGAAACACTTTCCAACTTCAATGCAATTTTATTTAAACATGTCTAAAATGCAATATATTCCTCGGTAATATTTTAAAACTTATCACAATAATACATTAATTTATTATATTTGAAAACTTTAACATTCATCGAAAAAAATGAACTTCATTCAAATGGCGGCATTGACATATAAATTGCCTGGTTTAAACATCTCTAAAATGTGATACATTCCTCGGTTATAATTTTAGAATTATCATAATACTGCGATAATTTATTATATTTGAAAACTTCATCGAAAACAACTGAAATTCATTCAAATGACGTCATAGAAAAAATAACACGCCTGGCCGTCTCTATAAAAGCAGCATTTCATTCATAAATAATTTCCCAATCATATTATTCTTCACAATACTATAATAATTTATTTTATTTAAAAATTAAGACCATGGAGCTACAAGTAATTAAACTCTATGCGTAAAACTCTATGAGTAAAACTATGCGAAAAAAATCGTCCTTCTCTTTGTAAAATCAATGAATATTTCAATCATATCAGCTATACAGACTCCATGAACTATATGATTTTGTGTTAAAGAAATACAGCAATTCTAATACAACTCATTTTGCATATTTTGCTGCTTACATTTTACATAGGTGAAAAATAGGCTTCGTTGTAGAAATAATCAAATTAGGATGATTATTTAAACTCAAATATATTGTAATTGCGTTGTTTCAGTATGTAGGTGCGCAGAATTTAAGCAAAAATAAAGTGGTTTTAGGACGGATACAACACTAAATATGAATTAAAAAGAACTTTAAAAATCACGATTTTGAGACAAGATGGATGCCATATATCATTTTGAAGTGGGTCGGGTGATCTTTTCATATCATGGTCACATGATCGCTTCATATAAGAGGTGTTATTATTATTTTAATTTTTATTTTAAAACTACTGAATATATTTCGCTGAATTTTTTTTATATATTTATTTTATGGAACAACAATGAATATTACCTAAAATTTTCGAAGTAATTTGTGAAATTTACATCCGCTTAAAAAATGTTTGAAAAATTAGGTCCCATAGGGCTCAATGTATTTCATTTTTTCAACCCGGGTTCAATCCAAAACTAATTGGGTGATATTATTCATTTATATTCCCATAGGTCCTACAGACCGTCTGAGCAACATACTAAAATTGCATTTTGATTAAGTCATTTTTACGGCAGTTGTCGTGCTAACGGACAGACAGACAGACAGAATGATCAAAGTCATAAACACTTTTCAACTTTGTTGTAAAGTGTTAAAAATTGCATAAAATAACTAAACAAAACAAAATAGCTAATTACTGCTTATTAACCAATGATTCATTTGCATTACTAATTAATAGTTCTAAAGCTAGATGGACATTTTAATTTTTATTCACTACCACTCCCAGATACATACTTTTATACATTCATATACTATCTAACATGGATCTTAATTACATTTATTCTACGAAAGTCTGCTTTTGAAATCGGCTCAAATTTCATATCAAAATAATTTTCTGCCTATTATGTTTAAAAAACATTAACCATACGAATTTTTAAATGTACTTCAAAAACCTAGAATTAATATCTGCTCATTAACTTCGAGAAAAAAAATATCTTGTCATAGACGATGAAGGGAACTTCAGGTATGGAAATATTTTTCAAGATTCATTATTTTCCCTTTTTGCTATACTCTTCAATTAATTAGGAAATCCATAAACCTGGATTCTTTTGCTTGTTTCTTCTAAGCGCTTACATTTTTTTTTCAATTTTTTTCTCATTACTTTTTCTGTAGACCTCCTCACTTTCATCCTATTTTTTAAAATTTTTATTGGAATTATTTAGATTAGTCTTAAAATTTGGAAAACATTTTCCGTTATTTCAAAGCAATAATATTTTTTGTTAGCATTTTACAACAAAATTGGAAAGTGTTAATGACTTTGTTCTTTTTCATTCTGTCTGTCTGTCCGTTAGCACGATAACTGCCGTAAATATGACTTAATCAAAATGAAATTTTAGTATGTTGTTCAGACGGTATGCGGGACGTATGGGAATATAAATGAATTATATCACCCAATTAGTTCTTGATTGAACCCGGGGTTGAAAAAATGAAATACATCGAACCCTACGGAACCTAATTTTTAAATATTTTAAGCGGATTTAAAATTCACAAATTGCTTCAAATATTTTAGAAAATATTCAAATTATCCCATAAAATATATAAAAAAAATTTCAGCAAAATATATTCAGTAGTTTTTTAAATAAAAATTAAAATAATAATTACACCTTTTATATGAAGCGATCACGTGAACATTATATGAAGAGATCGCATGACCCACTTCAAAATGAAATATGGCATCCATCTTGTGTCAAAATCGTGATTTTTAATGTTCTTCTTAATTTATATTTAGTGCTGTATCCGTCCTAAAACCGCTTTATTTTTGCTTAAATTCTGTGCATCTACATCCTGAAACAACTCAATAACAATATAGTTGAGTTTAAATAATCATCCGACTTTGATTATTTCTACAACGAAGCCTATTTTTCACTTATGGAAAATGTAAACAGCAAAATAAGTAGAATGAGTTGTATAAGAATTGCTGCATTTCTTTAAAGCAAAATTATTTAGCTCATGGAGTCTGCATAGCTGATATGATTGAAATATTCATTGATTTTACAGAGAGAAGGACGATTTTTTTCGATGCAGTGTTAATCATAGAGTTTAATTACTTGTACCTCTATGGCATTAAGTTTTAAATATAATAAATTATTATAATATCGTGATGAATGAATAGAATGGAAAAATGTTTATGAATAAAATGCTGCTTTTACAGAGAGAGCCAGGCGTGTTATATTTCGATGGAGTAATTTGAATAAATTTCAGTTGTTTTCGATGAAATTTTCAAATATAATAAATTATTGTAGTATTATGATAATTTTAGAAACATTACCGAGGAATGTATTACATTTTAGAGATGTTTAAACCGGGCAATTTATATTTTAATGCCGTCATTTGAATGAAGTCTATTTTTTTCGATGAAGTTTAAGTTTTCAAATATAATAAATTAAATTAGTATTGTGATAACTTTTAAAATATTACCGAGGAATGTTTTGCATTTTAGAGATGTTTAAATGAAATTGCATTGAAGTTGGAAAGTGTTTCACAATCAATGCTTTATGCATGATTGCGCTTTCTTGTTTAGTATGTAGTAATTTCTTGTTGAAATCGTTCCCTTGTTCATCAGCGGCAGCATCGTCTTTACTTGAGAAACAAATACAGATGAGAGTGTAAAATGTGTATTTCTAATGTCATGTTGCAACGTAGGCTGTCATAGCGTCTCAGCTAGAGAGTTATCATATCATCTTATCTAGAATGTTATCATAGCATGTTAGCTAGATTTTTACTATAGCGTCTCAGTTAAAGGGTTATCACAGTGTCTCAGCTTGAGAGTTACCATAGCTTCTCAACTAGAATGTTATCATAGCGTCTCAGCTGGAGGGTTGTTATAGCGTCTCAGATAGAGGGCTATTGCAACTAGAGGGCTTCTACGAGCACTGCAGACCATTCATTCAGATTGAACCGATTCTTCTTACTGTGAAAATTTGAGCTAATTTGAGCGATATTCGTAATCAGTGAGTGTTGTCCTATAAATATTTCGCTTGTTGTCTAGTGAAATTTCAAAGTCTGATATACACAATTCACCCGTTTTTTCCAAATATGTCTAAATAATTTAGCACATTTTACTGCCCATATTTTGTCAATTACCAATTAACACGAAACTATTGATATATTGATTTCGGCGTTTTCTGATATTTCTTGAAAAATCAAGGCATTGTAATGAAAAATTGCATAAAATAATTAAACAAAACAAAATAGCGAGTTAAAGATTTTTAACCAATGATTCATTTATATTATCAGTTAATAGTTCTGAAGCTAGATAGACATTTTAATTTTTGTCCTTACCATTCTCCGACACATACTTTTTTACATTCATATACTATCTAACATGGATCATAATTACATTTATTCTGCGAAAGTCTGCTCTTGAAAGCAGCTCACCTTTCATATTAAAATCATTTTCTGCCTATTATGTTTAAAAAACATTAACCATAAGAATTTTTAAATACTTCAAGAACCTAGAACTAAAATCTGCTCATTAACTTCTAGAAAAAAAAATATCTTGTCATAGACGATGAAGGGAACTTCAGGTATAGAAATATTTTCCTAGGTTCATTATTTTCCCTTTTTGCTATACTCTTCACTTAATTAGGGAAACCGTAGACCTGGATTCTTTTGCTTGTTTCTTCTGAGCGCTTACATTTTTTTTTTCAATTTTTTTTCTCATTATTTTTTCTCTAGACTCCTCACTTTCATCCCATTTTTTAAAATTTTTATTGGAATTATTTAGATTAGTTTTGAAATTTGTAAAACTTTTTCCGTTATTTCAAAGCAATAACATTTTTTTAAATAGTGATAAATTGTTTGTTGAAAATATATGTGAAGATAATTAGTAAATGCTATACATTCTTCAAGAAAAGTCTCCTATATTGTATAAAAACTGTTACCAAGTCTGCCAGATTTGGTTAAACCGTAACAAAAGAACATTAACAAATATCCGCAACATTAAAACCGTATAGTATTCAACCGTAATATGAAAGAACCGTAACAAAAATCGTCACTAAAGAACACAAATTATAACCATTTTCTGCTCTTTTAGCTCAAATATAGCATTAAATAATAGTTCTTTTCTAATTTAAAATTTCTTTATTTTCAGTTCTAGATTATTTATAACTTTATATACACGTATTTACTTCAAATCAACTGCATCAGTATTATAGTTATTCTATCAAAAATTGCTGAAAGATATAGATATTTGCATTTAACAAAGAATAATTTCAATTATTCATAAAACTACTTTTTTGCTTTAAGAGCCTAGAATACGAATTCGCTCATTAATTTTAAGAAAAAGAAGAAATCGTGACGTGAGGGAGAAAAGGAATTTGACCTATAAAAATATTTTTGTAGAATCTCATTACCTTCCGTTCTTACCTTCCACTTTTACCTATCCTTCAATTAAATAGGGAAAAAGTATGGGCCCAAAATATTTTGCTTTTGCTCTCAATTCTCCATATCTTTGAATTTTATTTGCAGATATCATTTTTCCATAACTTTTATTTTTAAAGTGTAGAACCTTTTATACTACAGTTCAAATTATGTGTATTATTGGAATTTATGTATTTTTTTAATTAAAATTTCAAATTTGAAAAACATTTTTCAATGAATGAAATCATTACGATTCCTTTGATTTTACAGAAATATATTTACTAAAAATGCATGCAAAGAATATGATTTTTAAAAGCATATGCAAATAAATATTTAATTTATAGCCAAACACACATAATGCTTTTTAACACTTTACATCATAGTTGAAACGTGTTTATGACTTTGTTCATGCTTTCTGTCTGTCCGTTCGCACGTTAGCGTCCTTAAAAATGACTTTTGTTGAGACGGTCTGTGGGTAATGTAAATGAATGTAAATGAATAATATCACTCAATTAGTATTGGATTGAACCCGGGTTTAAAAAGTGAAATACTACATTCTACAGGACTTAATTTTTCAAACATTTTTAAGCGAATTTAAAATTCACGAATTGCTTAGAAAATTTTAGGAAATATTCAAATTATCCATAAAATTTATAAAAAAAAATTCAGCATATTTTGTTTGGGTAGTTTTTAACAATTTACAACATAGTTAAAAAGTGTTTATGACTTTGTTCATTCTATCTGTCGGTTTCCACGATAACTGCCGTAAAAATGACTTTATCAAAATGAAATTTTAGTATGTTGTTGAGAGGGTCTGTAAGACATACGATAATGTAAATGAATAATATCACCCAATTATTTTTGGAATGAACCCGGGTTGAAGAAATAAAATAGATTGAATCCTGTGAGGCCTAATTTTTCAAATATTTATTAAGCGAATATGAAATTCATAAATTTCATCGAAAGTTTTAGAAACTATTCAAATTATCCCATACAAAATATGAAAATAATTTCAGCAAAATATATTCGGTAGTTTTTTTTAATAAAAATCATAATTACACAGATATTAAATGAAGAGATCTCTTGCCCCAATTCACGATAAAATATGGCATCCATCTTGTGTCAAAATCGTGATTTTTAAAGTTCTTTTCAATATTTAGTGTTGTATCCGTCCTAAAACCGATTTCTTTTTACTTAATTTCTGTTAATCTATATTCTGAAACAACTCTATTACAATATATTTGAGTTTAAATGATCATCAAACTTTGATTATTCCTACAACGAAGCCTAATTTTAACGTATGGAGAATGTAAACACATCAAGCTGCGAGATAATAATATAAGAATTGCTGAATTTCTTTAACGCAAAAATATTTAGCTCTGGAGTCTGCAATATAGCTGATAAGAATGAAACATTCATTGATTTTACATAGAGAACCAGACGATTTTATAGCAGACAGTTTCGATGAAGTTAAACTATTTTTACCTCTATGGTTTTAAATTATTAAGTAAAATAAATTATTGTGGTATTGTGATTATTGAAAGGAATGGACTAAAAGTATATGAATAAAATATTTACTGCTTTTACACAGAGAGTCAGGCCAGATACCTTACACCTTTCTGGTAGATCGGACGGTTTGGGTCTCAATAACAACAGAAAGTCAGGCGATTTATATTTCAATGAAATCATTTGAGAAAAGTTAATTTTTTCGATGAAGTTTCAAGGTTTCAAATATAATGCATTATTGTATTATTCAGATAATTTTAAAAATATCACAGCTCAATGTATCGCATTTTCGAGATGGTTAAATAAAATTGCATTGCAGTTGGAAAGTGTTTCATAATCAATACTTTATGCATGATTGATCTTTCTTGTTTAAATAAAAATTAATATAGTAATTTCATCCATATTATATAAAGGAATCCCGTGATCTACTTCAAAATAAAATATGGCATCCATCTTGTGTGAAAATCGTGATTTTTAAAGTTCTTCTCAATTAATATTTATAATTGCATCCGTACTAAGAACGCTTTATTTTTTATTTTTTTTCTGTGCATCTATATACTGCGCCAACGGAATTATAATATTTTTGAGTTTAAATGATCATCAAACTTTGATTATCTTTTCAACGAAGCCATATTTTCATCTATGGAGAATGTAATCACATCAAGCTCTAAGACGAGTTGTATAAGAATTGTTGAATTTCTTTAACACAAAATCATTTAGCTCTGCAGTCTGCAATATAGATGATATGAATGAAACATTCATTGATTTTACACAGAGAATCAGACGATTCTATAGTATTAACGTTTTTGATGAAGTTTTAAGCATGAAGTTAGAGAGTACTTTTACCTCCATGGTTTTAAGTTTTAAGTAAAAAAAATTATTGTAGTATTGTGATATTTTTAAAAATATCACTGCTGAATGTATCGTATTTTAAAGATGTTTAAATAAAATTGCATTGCAGTAGGAAAGTGTTTCGTAATCAATGATTTATGCATGATTGAACTTTCTTGTATGTTATTGAAAGACTACTTCAGTTGCAACTAAACATTTTTATCGTCCTTTGATATATTTGGTTTAAAGCTTGGCTAAATTATGAGCAGTTATAAATTGATAAACGTATGATATCAACCAATGAGTAGATCTCGGTTCCCGAACGAAACAATAAGAAAATGAATTTATCATTCGAAACTTGGTAAATGTAGTATGCATTGTTGCAATGGTTATGCTAAATATGCAAATCCCGACATTGATCTTGAAATAAATGAGCGCACAAAACGATGTTTCTACATAACTCACCAATTATTATGTATATCAAAGATACCCTGGTAGAGTCTGGAAATTACTGAAATTCAGGGATTTGAATTACTTCCAAAAATAATGGAAGAAATAAATTCCCTCAAAATATATTTATTTAAAATTAATTCTGATCTTTCTATTAAATTTACAAAGAATCGTAACTATTTTATAAATTTGCTCTTCTTCCAACTTTACACAATATTTTGATGTAAAACAACTGGTGTTTTTTAATTTACCAAAGTGCGATTGCCACTCAAAATAATCTTTATTTTTTTTAAATATTGCATTTAACATTTCCTCATAAGCTTGTTCACAAAATATGCATTTTTAACTGGTAAAGTACATCCATAGTGCTGGTTAAGGTGAAGGGTGAAGTACATCATCTACCTGATTAGTACTGGTAAAGTACATCACCTGCCTGGCAATACTGGTGAAATACATCATTCGCCGCTGGTTACGATGAACTGGTAGTGCACCATTGATACTTGCTATTGTTCACATGAAATTGTACACATCAACGTGAAAACTGAAGCATTCAAATTCACTTAACTTCATCCGATCACACATTTCGAATTATCTCCTCAATCATTTAAGCTCAGCAGGTCTCACACTTCAATTGCAGTGCCTCTTCTAGGCATTGTACTTCAGTTATCACTTTAGGGAGCCCTTTCCCTACTCCACCCCACAGTCCATCTTTGAATTTATTCCCTGTGTCACATTATTCCACTATTTTTGGTTCAATGTTGCCATGTTCCGTATTTGCAATTCGTTGTATCATTTTTTGAGAACTCAATTAGGATGCTATATTTATAACAATGCCCTATAATATATTTAGAATCCATCTGTCAAATATTTTGCTATTCTGGCTGAGCCTATTAATCAGTTTTCTTAAATTTGCATATCCTAGCTGTATGAAACCTTCTGTACTGTCATCCAACTTCCAATGTATACAGACTAGTACTTTTCCGAATATTTTTATGCATCATCACCTGAATACAACCTGCAAATATTGCTACACGTCATCATACCCATAAGCACCTTAAAAATTATTTTTAAGTCAAACACTCTTTTAAATAGTCATTTTGTTGCCATAAACTCTCAGAATCACCCATGTTGTCCCCAAAATGTCAGCCTTAGTATAAACAACCTTAGTCTAAATAGAGTTTTCTCATGCAAAAAAACCCTTTGAGGTAAAATTATTTAAAAATCGGAGCTATCTATAGCTGACAATGTCAGTTACAGATAGCTCTGATAGCTGACAATGCTGTAGCTGATAATGACAGTGTTTACTATAGCATTGCACGTCAATCTATTGTATTGCCAATATATAGCTGACAATGACATTATCAGCTATAGATTAACTGACAATGTCAGCTAATTTATAGCTGACAACTCAACATAATCAGCTAATGGTTCCTTAAGCTGATAAACTGAGTTTAGTACATTCTGGACTACATTAATATATGCACATATTTACTGCTATTCTGATGAACTTTTACTATAGTTGTTCTAACAAAACCTGACACTGAATTATTTTCACATTTTACAGTAAAGCATTTTGTTTCCAATGTGATTAAAATTAAATTCACATAAGACGTTTTCTTAGTTTAAGAAGATAGAGTAAGTATCAACTGTTTAACTTTGAGAAAATGAACCTTGATATAACTGATGTTGAAAATTTGACAATAGAAGACATTTTAAATACGCAATCAAGAATAAATCAAATTATATTAATGCAACAACAAGTAATAAAACATATAATAAACCATCTAAAGGTCCCAAATATACTAATGAGGACATGTATTTTATTAATATAATGTCAAAAAAAGTTTTACAACATTTCCTACCATAATACATTTTGAATTACCATCCCATGATAAGATCTAACCTATATTTTGGCATAAAACAAACATCACAAGGATCATATTATAAACATTTTGCAAAACATGTTCTTTAAAGAGATTCAGATTACAGATAAAGCAGTTCGTACACATTTTGTCTAAAATTACAATAACTATAACGATATTTCAATGTCTCAAAAACGAAGGACATGCAGCTCATTAACTTTGGGAAGCAAGATCGACGACATCACCGAAAAGATGCCATTATAGATGAAGTAAATTTGCGTCAAGGAACAATTTTTGTAAGATCAAATCATTATTTTCCCTTTTCCCTCTACAGTGGAAGCAATTAGGGAATAAACGGGGACGCGTAATATTTCACTATATCAATCTCAGTCGAAGACAATTAGAAAAATTATGAAATGATGTCTATACGTTCTTACGAAGGTACTTGTATGTCAATTTTTCATATTCTAAGGACCTTATCAAACGTATGTAACTATTAATTATTTACAACCACGGAATCCACTTACAGGACTTTCTAAAGCTTGTAATTACACTCTTATTGTAGGGACTATTATTTGGTGGATCAGTTTTGAATTCCATAGTGCTGATTAGTACCTATTTATATCAAAGGCCATAGTATGCTGAAGTGCTGCCTCATGCTACAGAGGACTAAACAGTGGGATATCAGTTCACCAATACCGGTCGTTGCACTAAGTGCTGACTCCTAGATCTGGGCAAGCCTTTGTGGGAAGGTTATGGTACTGCAAACGCTACCTGTGTTACTTGTGCATTATCAGCTTAATCATCTTTAAATATGTAGTCCTATGCAAGATATGACAAGCCTCTTACGTTATTGTAAAATAATACGAGTTATGGCGTATAACATTTGTATATGATTCCAATGAATCAGTTAGTAGGTGTTGAAGGCCCAGACCACACGACCAACCCAAGGGTTTATGGTAGCAAAGTGTGTGGCCGGGAAAGCAGTTAGTAGGTGTTTAAAAGCTCTACAAAGAGTGAAATAGTTTCAGTCATTGGGAACTGCTTCTAGTGCACTGGGTTTCAGTGCACTGGGGTTCAACAGCGAGTTTAGCAGTAATCTGAGTTTCTTCTATAAATTTGAACTCAGCAAATGTATGACAAACTTTCTTTAGTTACAGCAAATGGTAAAGATGCAATGATATGTAACAATTTTGCAGGTTACTAGAACAGTTATTGTTTTTTTAGTGTTGAACAGCGTTCTAAAGGACAAAATGGTTCCGGATACTGGTTGTTCCTTAATTTGCTATTCCGGTATTGGCAAAATAATCTGTTCCTTAAGTAAGAATTATCTCTAGTCCTATAGAGGCAAAATACGATCTTATTTCTCAATAAAGAATGTTTTTGATTCTTGATCAAAATATCAAAAACCCAATTTCTCGTATGAAGACTTAAAATCTTTAGCCAAATTTTGTCGCCAAACTCCTTAATACATAACCAAACTGCCTCCATATTAACTTGAATCGAATCTATGTAAACAAATTGAGTTATTTTTATTCAATAAGAAAACTTCTACACGCTTTGGCTTAAGAACATTATTATGTATTGCATTACCCATAAGACTTATTCAATTCTTCAAGATTCTAGAATTAGAATCTGCTCATTAACGTTCTGAAGAAGAAACTTGACATCAACGCTGAAGAGAATTCAACCAATAAGGCTATTTTTGTAGGATCATTACTTTCCATTTTCTCTTTGGTTTTCCATTAATTGGGTAAAATGTAGGAGCCCGCTTTTCTACTTTTGATTTCAACTCTCTACGTGCAAATGTTTCTGAGTTGAAGATTTCGTATATTTTAATTTTAGATTTTACTGTAGAATTTCCATTTTGATCTCAAATTTTGAATATTTGTGCTCCATGAATATGTGGCTTACTTAAACTATCTTTGACATTTTTTAAACTACATTTCTATATGCAGGGATGACAAAATGTTTTAATCTAAATGTTTTTAATAATTATAATGGACTGAAAGTAATTTTTAAAAAATGTTTATTTTTACTTCAAATGACAAGGAATTTAAAACACAAATTCTGTAGCAAATGTAAAAATTTACTAAAAAACGAAGACAGTTATTGTACCTTTCTGAATCTCGCTTTCCAATATTGCCCCGTTTCAAAAACTCAACAAAGAGCCTTACATCTTTTGCTCGAAATCGTGTGCTTGATTCGTAGCATCATCATCTCTACAAAAAACCTGAAGTGGACAGCACATGACTTTCCTTATATAATGTAATGTATTTACTACTTTTACAGAGCAAAATAAAATAGGTTATTCTTATAGTAGATACTTATATTATTTCCAAGATATTGAATTTTCTTCAAGTAGTCGTCATTTTCATTGATTTAGCGTCATGTTTATCCATTTGGCGAAATTTTCGTTAATTTGGCAACATTTCAAAATGTCGCCAAGTTGGCGATATTCCGCTAATTCGTCGCCAAAATATCGCCAAGTGTTATGGATAAGTTATTCTAATAGCAGAATATAATATAAATAAGTTATTCTATAAATGAGTAATAGCAGAATATAAATAAGTTATTCTTATAGCAGATAAATGACTATTGGCGTTCAAATACAAAAATGTTAATCAAAGTATATTTTCTCATGAATGAAACGACCTAGATCTACGAGAATGATGTCACCAAATATATCGCATGATATTACATATGAAAGTGAACATGTTTCTCAACAGTTGATATATTTTTTTTTAATTTATGGGAGTTTTTTTGATAAATTTATTTGAAAAATGTGCTATATCTCGAGAACGGTTCATGCTAGCGTTCTAAAGTTCATGTCAATAGTTTTCTAGGGAAAAATTACATAAGAAATGTCTATTTGAGGAACTTTATTAAAGGTTTTGATTTTTGGATGATTTTTTCAAAATTTCACTCAAATTTAGGGGGTTCTGAACATCCGATTCTGTTTAAAAACAATAGGCTTCCAGCATTCATGGATTGTAATTTTTGTATCAAATTTCATTCGAATCGCTCCACAGACTCACACATATACACACACACACATACTTTCACACACACACGCACACACACACAGACATCACCTCAAAATGTTTGATTCGTGATCAGGAATGCTTGAAACGTGCTCTCTCGTCGAAAATTCGAATTCGAATTTTCGACCCATCACAATACTTTCCTTATACACTATGTATATAGGGAATGTAAAAATCTGTGAAGAGCCTTACATCTTGTGCTCGAAAAAGTGTGCTTGATTCGTAACATCATTATCTCTACAAATAGGGTTTGGATCAGAAAGAATATCAGTAAGATATATTCTCTAGAATCGTGGGTATACGTTCAGTATACAAGAATGAGTCCAAATTTCTAGATATACAATACGCTTATTTACAAGCACAGCGTAAACAGGAACAATGTAAAGCAAAACCGCACTTAAATGCTCCACAAGTTTACAAAATAACCGAAACTGTTCTCATTGGCGTATCTCATTTCGCAAAACAGCGGCTACTCCTTAGTAGCAGTCAAATATTGGTTTTTTATTGTGCTCCAATGTTGGACTAATATGAAAAAGTGAACATTTTGACGGAATTGGCTCAATATTGGCTTAAAATATTGGGAAAATATTACGCCAATATTTCCAGTGTAACACCAATATAGGCGTAAAATTGTAATGAACATATTTGACGACTTGTGGAGCCAACGTCGGAGGTCAATGTAACCTCAATATTTGCCCCATACATGGATTACATTGGAAATATTTCCAATATAATTCTAAGATATACAATATTGGTTGGATATTGGACCAATAGGAAATGCTACTAGGGAGGATAATTATTCTGTCAAATTTTGTGAAATTCTGTCAAATAGTATTTAAGTTAGAGTGAATACATACATTGCAATGACACACAGATATACACACAGATACACACAAATAGACACACACACAATGTTGAAAAAGTTTTTCTTTTTATGTTTTAGAGATTTCGAAATGTATCCATATGTTGAAAACTTCCGCTACAGTTTTAGACAGGATGTTGAGGAATAAAATATTGAAGAATATCATAGTTCAATGTAGTTCGTATCACGTCGACTGCTGTCCAACTGAGTAAGGCCTCCTTTTATAGACTCTCTATCGAAACATTTAGCAGTCTCTCACATCTCGTAGAATATTCGTTATTTCGATGTGCTTCTCAAACCTTTGAGAAGTCGTTAAATACCTTCAAATTGACGATAAATCTGTTAATACCTCTTCGAAGTCCAGCGCATGGCATCCCTAGATTCACGTCATAGGAGAGGTTGCATGTACGGGTGTTTTCTCCTACTGGTATTCAAAAGAGAGTCCAGTGAGAGAATTTTAAACGTTCGTAATAATATCTATACCGAAAAGGTGTTACACCAAGCATCCATGTCCAGACGGAAACTTAACACTGTATCACGGCTTGGCTAATAAAGAATGTTTGTTTTGCTTGGTGTCTCCGATTCCTTGAGGTAATTCCATTTGGCAGGTTTTGGCAAAATTCTAAGTTTATAGATTGAAGAAAAACTTTTCTGTGTAGAAAAATGTTCCACTTCCCAACTGCTGTACTCAGGAGTCCTTTTGGAAAATGGATGCGAATAAATTACCAAATGGGGTCGGTGTATTTTTATAAAAATGAAATATATGCAGTAAAAAATATTTTAACTTATCAAAAATATTTGTGGTGCTCCAGGTTATGGAAATTTTCTTTTTTGATTGCAAGATAAGGCGAATTCTTTTTTAATTGCGAGATAACGAATATCCAAACGACTTGAGGCAGAACCAAACACAGATTGGATAAACAATAATTCAGAAAATTGAAACAAGAAAATTACAATCACTTTAACAATACAAAAGTGCTTTTATTTACCTTTTTCCCGTATATATTACACAGCGTTGAAAATTATGAAAAGTGTGTATTTAAAAAAAAAATAGTTGTAGAGAGTGCATGTACATTTTTTCTTTCAAATTCTCCAGAACAGAAACGAATTGCTACTGGTCGCTAAATGTACAAACAACACAATACAATTTTTAAATATCGAAAACTGCTTTATATTTAAATATAAAAATGGAGCAAATTTTTACAGTTCAGTTGGTATGGAAACTTCCGAAGATAAAACAATAGAATGGCTTATTTTCATGGTTTTCAAGTATTTTAATGTAAAAACCAAATAATTATCACAATATTTTTTTTATAGTTCCATTGGAAAAAAAATTTGATGTGGGCAGCACATGACTTTTCTTATATAATGGAATGAATTTACTACTTTTACAGTAAAAAAATAGATTTTTATTATAGAAGATACTTATATTTTTTCCAAGATATTGAATTTTCGACTATTAGTCGCCATTTTCATTGATTTAGCGTCATGTTTATCCATTTGGAGAGATTTTCGTTAATATGGCAACATTTCAAAAAATCGCTAAGTTGGCGATATTCCACCAAATTCGTCGCCAAAATCTCGCCAAGCGTTAAGGACGGAGAAATAAGTTATTCTTCTAGCAGATAAATGACTATTGGAGTTCAAATATAAAAGTATTACTCAAAGTATCTTTTCTCATGAATGGAATGAGCTAGATCCACGAGAATGATGTCACCCAATTTATCGCATGATATTATATATGAAAAGTGAACAGGTTTCTCCACAGTTAGAATGTTTTTTTTAATTTATGAGATATTTTGATAAATTTATTTGAAAAATGTGCAATATCTCGAGAACGGTTCATGCTAGAGTTCTGAAGTTTATGTTAATCGTTTTTTAAGGAAAAATTACATAAGAAATGTCTTATTTGCGTAACTTTATTAAAGGTTTTGATTTGTTGATGATTTTTTCAGAATTTCACTCGAAAATTTAGGGGGTTCTGAACATTCGATTACGTTTAAAAACAATAGGCTTTCAGTATTCACGTATTGTGATTTTTGTACCAAATTTCATTCGAATCGCTCCATCGTTCGTGGGATATCGTCTCCACAGACTCACTGACACACACACACACACACACACACACACACACAGACAATACCTCAAAAATGTTTGATTCGTGATCAGGTATGCTTGAAACGTGCTCTCCCGTCGAAAACTCGAATTCGAATTTTCGACCCCATCACAATATTTCCCTTATACATTATGTGTATAAGGAAATTAATAACCGGCAGATTATTTAGTTTTTGGAAACATAACTCGTTATGGTTACAAATCCAAAACAAAACTCTAAGATATTAAATTATAAAATATGAAAAATTTAAAACGGGCGTGAAACCGGTCCATGAATGCTAGTATCTGTCTTCCCAACAGATCATTAGCTATAACAATAAGTTAATATATCCCAATAATGGTTATTTGTACACCAATAGAGAAAAATTAAAATTAACTGAAATGTGGCTCTTTTTGATTTCCTCATATCAGAAATCCTTTCCAAGTAGCACGTGGTCTTTTTTTTTAGTTTTACAAGAAATATTTTGAAAAATCTGCATCGATGGTTCAAATGATATGTTACCATTCAGTTTAAAGAGATTATAATAAAATATTTCGATTGGCAGCAAGTTTGATAATATTCCTCCTGGGTTAACTTGATCCCTCACCATGAGGGGGGGGGGATAAAGACGTCACGGACTCAAGAATTGTAATGCGTCTATTCTTCACTACAGTGATTGAAACTGTAGTGAAGAATAGCCGCATTACAGTAGTAGTACATTTGTAGTTTCGTGATAATTAAGCCATAAATAACCCCTTTTATGTATGATTATCTCAAATTTTGTCATATGCTGCCACGTTTAGAAAATATAAAATTTCGAAGTTTTCACTCGAATATCGAAACAGTCTCTCCAGTTCCAGATCTTTCGATAACAAATGCAAATATAAAGTTTCTTAAAAACCCATTAATATTTATGCCAGTTATCGTGTACACATAAAATTGAACACAGACAGAAAAACAGACAGACAGACTGATATCACTCTAATATTAGTCAAAACGTGCTCAGGAAGTCCTGAAACCCATACTGTTATCAAAATCTTGAAATCAAAAATTTTCATGAAAACAAGTTTTTATTTGTACTTCGTATGAGAAATTAAAAATGTTGGATATTTTTCTTGCGCATGATAGTATAGAAACGAATTTATTGTGTCTTAGCGATCTAGAGCTATGGCTAATAGAATGTTAGACTTACGGCTAATAAAACAAAACATATCGGTGGTTTATTAATTTATCTAGCAAAGTTTTAAGATTTTAGTTTTTTCACATAACTTAGAAGCCAATCTAACGTATCATGTTTTTACCATCAGCAGTTTTGCGTGTAAATCATTTAGTCAGCCTCAATTACTTATATGATATATTATACAATACACAAAATTAACTTTGCAATTTGCATAGAAAGATTAAAATTTGATTTTGATTTGAATGTAATTTACAGAAGACCGTCACGCTCTTCAATTTGATCAAAAAATATAGCTTTCATACAGTGACGCTTATTTTGAGCCAGCTTCTCAATTGAAACCAGAGTTTCGGGTGGAGAAATAGTTATTTTTTATTCCGATAGATGGTGCTACATGACACTCAAGATTTTTGGAATTTGGCTTAACGATCCATTTTTTTTCTTTTTTTTTATGTGTGTGCGCACGGAATGCAACAATCTGTTGCTGAAGCGAGCGAAAGCAACAGAATATGAAAAATTAAGCAAAAAATAGAATAAAAAGGGGACTACATAACGATCGGTTAGAGGAATGATCTTAACATATTTCTTTTTCATATGCCTTGCATATTTTAATTATTTTTTCCTTAACATATATTTGACAAGATAGGTCAAATTACAAACAGAACGAAACATTCTTTGATGAAGAGTATTAAAATTTAAAATCGAAACGGATTTTCTATATGATGATTGTAGGAAATATTCTGTAATATTATCTCTTTATTCATATTTTTAACTAACTATTTCACCCGCGCTTTGAGTTCTATTTGTTGTTCTAAATTTATCAGCCATTGTTTTTGGAACTTGGAACTTTGAAACCTGTCATCGGGCAGACGATTCTTCAGCAGTGTTCTTTTTTGTTTTTGTTTTTTGTAGGACCTTTTGGTCGGGAGGGAGAGGCGAATGAAACTTTAAGGGGCTATTTGACCTATATAAATATCTAATAATATATATGAAACTTTTATGTATAATATTCACATGTAGAAATAATTACTATAGATGTCTCCGGGGGGGGGGGGGGCAATAATCGTCTGCGGGGTAGGGGTGATGAATTTCCGATGTATACCTGAAAGAAACACTGTTCTCCAGTCTCCCAAAGTGGCACCCCTGCTAAACTAACATATTACATTTGATTAAATCCCCGAATTTACTTTTAGATGTGGTTGCCGCAAATTACAAAATAAAATTAAAATCAAAATCATTATGGTAGTCTTATTAAGAGCCTCATCTTGATTTCAAACTCTGGTGGGCGAAATAATTAAGGTTTAGTTGAAACATAGTAACAGCGTAATATACGATAGAAAGTACATTAATATTGACAAATTACTCACATTAAAATAGATTCATATTCAACAAGAATTCATATTCACGAATGAATCATATTTAAAAAGAACTTTATTCACACATGATTCGTATTCATAAAGGCTTCATAATCACAAATGATTCATATCTAAATATGATTCATATTCACAAATGATTCGTATTCATTCACAAATGAGTCATATAAAAATGATTCATATTCACAAATAACTCATATGCAAAAATTATTATTCACAAATAATTCATATTAAAAAAATATTCTTATTCAAGACTGATTCACATTTATAAACAATATATATTCAGAAATAATTCAAATTTAAAAAAGGATTCCTTTTCACAAATGATTCATATTCGAAAATAATTCATATTCACGACTGATTCACATTTATCCATAAATGATACAAATTTAAAAGGATTCATATTCACAAATGATTCACATTCACGACTGATTCACATTTATAAGAAATTTATATTCACAGATGATTCAAATAAAAAAAAATATTCATATTTACGAGTGATTCACATAAAAAAGATTCGAATGATTCGTATTCATAAAGGATTTTTATTTACAAATGATTCACATTCAAGTGAATCCATTCTCAAAATGCCTTTCAATGATTAAGAGCATTTCTAAAGCTTGAAATCGATTCAACCTTCAAAATATATGAATGCCCTCCGTTGGCAATTATTGTGCATACGGTTCTGAATATATCAGCTTCGTATAATTTTGCATCTATATAATGGATAAAGGTCTAAAGTGTTTTTATCTTTCTACACCATCCAGAAGCCTTCAAGACGGAATATTTTCACACTTGTAAAATCCACCACAGGACAAAACCCTAAGGAATCAGGTTTTTGATTGTACATTCGGTGACGAGGAATTGGGGATTTTCTAAAAACATTTCCAAGCCTCCAGAAGCCACTGCACCCTAACAAGCTGCATTTTTGCACATTTATTGTTTCCATATAGGGCGGAACCTAACAAAGCGCAATTGTTCATTCCCCTCACCAGGAGGGGAGTACACCAGAGATTATCTAAATGTTTACATAACTCTCTAAAAGACTTTCTATAATCCAGAAAAGTGGATGTTCGCATACTTATAGTATCATGGAGTAGAACTTAACAAAGATGTATTTAACATGCCCTTTCCCCGAGGTAGAAAACATGGGGGAGGTCAAAAAATATCTACACCCTCCAGAATGGACTTATAAAACTGTAACTTTACGCACCTATATTAACGTTCGTGAAACTGAATCCCGGAATTTCCCCTTTCCTACTAGGAGGAGATAATTAAATTTTCAAGATCGTTCAGACACTTTCAGAATCCTCAATTGACTTAGGCTAAATATTTGCATACTTACAGCATCGACCACGGGAATAAACCTAACTGAGGCAATTTTTGATTAAGGCAACTGCTTTACGACATTGAGTCAAATATATTGTTAAACATTTGACTAAACCATTTGAAACTTATGAGTGTTAATTTCCTTGTATTTGACAGGCTTAAATGCTCTTAAGTCTATAATTTTGAAGATCGTATGACTCTCTTTGTCGGTCACCATAGCGGCTCACAGAATTGTAGCAACCACACATACACAGGCACGCTCATACACAAAGGCGACATCGCCTCAAAAACGTTTTTTTTTAATTCGGGGAAATTTAATACATTCGGATTCGAGTTTTTGACGTCGTCACAATACCTTCCATATGCAGGGTGTCCAGAAAGTTCCGGAACGGCGCAATATCTCGAGAAATACAAGTCGGATCAAAACATAAAAAACACGTACTCAATATTTTTAGAAAAGCTACCCACTGATACCAAAATTGACCCCCTCACCCCTCCTGGGGGAAGGGGGATGGGGCAACTTTGAAATCTTCAATGGGAACCCCCATTTTTTATTTCAGATTTGGATTCTCCAGAAAAAATTTCATACATTTAACCTAAGATTTTTGACTTTTGCTCCCACAAACGGCGCTATAATGGAGAAAATGTGATGTTAATCAAGCACCCCGATCATGAGAGGGAAGGGGAGTTACAGAAAAAAGCACCCTGATCATGAGATGCCAGGGGACCCATGTTAATCAAGCACCCCGAAGGGAACAGAAAACTACTACATCCACATAGTTGTTCCTGCTAAAAGTAGTTTTGAACCGTTTTCAAAACTGAAGTCAACAGTTGTCGCTGAAGGGAACGGTTAGCAGGGGGAGGGGGTCAATTTTAGCATCATTGGATAGTTTTTTTAAATATTGAACACGCATTTTTACTTTCCTTATATACATAATGTATAAGGAAAGTATTGTGACGGGGTCGAAAATTCGAATTCGAGTTTTCGACGGGAGAGCACGTTTCAAGCATCCCTGATCACGAATCAAACATTTTTGAAGTGATGTCTGTGTGTGTATGTGTGTGTGTGTGTGTTTGTGTGTGTGTGTGTGTGTGTGTGTGTGTGTGTGTGTGTGTGTGTGTGTGAAAGTATGTGTGTGTGTGTGTGTGTCAGTGAGTCTGTGGAGACGATAACTGACGAACGAATGGACCGATTCGAACCAAATTTGGTATAAAAATCACAATCCGTAAACACTGGAAGTCTATTGATTTTATACGCAATCGAATGTTCAGAACCCCCCAAAATTTTCGAATGAAATTTTAAAAAAATCGTCAAAAAATCAAAACCACTAAAAAAGTTACGCAAATAGACATTTCTTATGCAATTTTTCATTAGAAAACGATTGGCATAAATTTTAGAACGCTAACATGAACCGTTCTCGAGATATTGCACATTTTTTAAAAAAATTATCAAAAAGTCATAAAATAAAAAAAAATATATTTCCTATTGAGAAACATGTTCACTTTTCATATGTAATACCATACGATAAATTGGGTGACATCATTCTCGTGGATCTAGCTCATTCCATTCATGAGAAAAGATACTTTGAGTAATACTTTTATATTTGAACGCCAATAGTCATTTGTCTGTTGTAAGAATAACTTATTTCTCCGTCCATAATTCTTGGCGAGATTTTGGCGACGAATTTGGCGGAATGTCGCCAACTTGGCGACTTCTTGAAATGTTGCCAAATTAACGAAAATCTCTCCAAATGAATGAAAAGGACGCTAAATCAATGGAAATGACGACTAATACTCGAAAATTCAATATCTTGGAAAGAATATAAATATCTACTATAAGAAAAACCTATTTTTTGTACTGTAAAAGTAGTAAATTCAGTACATTATATAAGGAAAGTCATGTGTTGCCCACATCAGATTTTTTTATTTTTCTATCTGAAGTGTATTTTCCGAGACATTCCCATTTTTAAACGTGTGTGCCCTACTTCCGTTTTTCTCGATTATAGCGCCGTTTGTGGGAGCAAAAATCAAAAATCGTAGGTCATATGTATGTAATTTTTTCTGGGGTTCCCATTGAATATTTCAAAGTTGCCCCACTATCCTCCTCCCAGGAGGGACGAGGAGGGTTAATTTTAGTATCATTGGATAGCTTTCCTAGAAATATTGAATATGTGTTTTTTATTTTGTGATCCGAAGTGTATTTCTCGAGATATTGCGCCGTTCCGGAACTCTCTGAACACCCTGTATATTACACTAAATAGTTAAGAAAGCAATAAAAAGTCATGCATAGATTTGAAAATGTTTAAACTTTATCTTTAATAGTTTAAGATGTACAGGATTTATCAGGATTATAACTTTTGAACTGCATACACACTCTTTAAATTGGAACACTGTTTTAAATTGCAACATGAGCTATATTGAAAATTTTCAAAACAGCGTGGTGTATTAGCATAAAAATACAGAATATAACGTTTCATTCAGCACCCTTTGTTATGAAAGTTCGATTATTAAAAAAATTTGCAAAAAATCTGGAATTAATTTAGAAAATGGCGGCTCTAATTGAGAAACTCTTTGTGATAATCATTAGACAAATTTTTGGGGCCAGTATATTAACATTTTGCTTACGGGTGGTACGGCATCCATCCCAAACGAGGAACCTCTCAAAAAGACAGGTATTTGACATACCATATCCCAAACAGTTCGATCCCCTTTTGCGGATATTGGCGTCGAAGGACGCCAATGACGCCAACGTTGTCATCCATTGGAGTCGAAGGATGCCAATGTCTGCAAAGGGGAATCGAACTATTTGGGATAGAGTAAGTCAACTACCTGTCTTTTTGAGAGGTTCTTCATTTGGGATGAACGCTGTCCCACCCGTAAGCAAAAGGTTAATTAAAATGATGATATTCGCAGAAAAACAAGCACGCAAAAGCTTTATTTTGTGGATGGTCATCAAATTCTTTCGGAAATTACTTGGTAAAAGCTTGATTTTTGTGTAAGGCATGAGTTTTGCTTTATTCCTTATATTTTGATTTTATAACAACATATTCTAAATTAGCCATTTATTACATAATAGTATATTTATAAATGCATATTAGCACTTTTATACATGTGTTGCAAGTAATTGGATACTTTGCTCTGGCCACATAAAAAGTTAGATTTCGCAAATTTATGCAAATACCTTCTACAGTTTTGAAAATATTTTAGACAACCTTTTATTTACCATTCAAAACAATTTTCCCGTTGAGAGTATGTGTGTTGTACTTATACAGTTTAAACGTTATAAGTTTGATCATTTTTTTTAAACACCAAGTATCCCAAACCATTCTAGGATTTCTGATTTACTTTTATCAATACACGCTGAAAATAAATCAAAAACTGTAACTAATTCTTTCTAAATCGCAAAAAGAACGATAATGAAAGACCCCAACCAGAAAAAGAAAATATCCCTTCTAAGTGTCAGCCAGAATGAAAGTTTTTGAATTATAAGTAAAAACCAAGAAAAACTTCTCTTTCTCTCTCTCCACAATGCCAGACCTTGGACACTGATCGATGAATACGTTTTTAACTAAAAGGTGCACTTTGCTCATATGATGCTATCGCCTTCCGTCTCAAAAAACGATGACAAAAAATCGATGAATTGCATCAGAATCGATCGTGCAGAACAGCGAATATCGATTTTGCGGTCTAATAAAGAGCCAGAGTAGGGGAAATTGCAAAAGGTGAAGCGAGATCCTCTCACAGGTCATTCATTCGAGAAATCCTATGGTCAGTCTTTGACGTGACATGTGATCAGTTGGATTTATTGATGAATGTGCCTCTGGATATCTTTTCTATGGAGAGCTGTAGCTTGACAGGGAGGAATGGCGCGAAGAGTGACGGTTGAGTTAGGTATTCAAGGACACGTGGAAGTACTGATTATTTAGCAGAAGAGGGAAAATAAATGAATGATTCGTAAAAATACTACGTGTATCTATATCATACAGATGAGTAAGACTGTTTGAGTATTGATTTACACAACCCAAACCGCTGAAGTTAGAAACTTTGCACATATGTGGTATTTCCCATATAAGAAATGAGAAAATATAAAATTTTGGAAATTTGTTCGAAAATTTATAAATCTTTGATTTTTATTCCAACATTCTTCCAGCTATATTTTTTTGAATGGTTAAACACACGATAATCCATATATATATATATATATATATATAGATTTATGTATATATATATATATATATATATATATATATATATATATATATATATATACATATATATATATGTATATATATATATATATATATATGTATATATATATATATATAAATAAATAAATATATATATATATATATATATATATATATATATATATATATATATATATATAAATATATATATATATATATATATATATAAGTATATAAATATATATATATATATATATATATATATATATATATATATATATATATATATATATATATATATATTTATAGAGAGAGAGGGGGGTTATTCGCGAAATCAATGAGATACACAAAGTTAGCAAGGCACTGGTATATATTATTTTTCTACATAGTCACCATGATTGTCGAAGCATTTATGTTTCATCAGTAAACCAATCTATCTATATCGGCATAGAAGACATCAGGGTCCAGGTCGCTGAGCCACTCAACGGCTGATTCCTGAATTTCGGTATCGGTTGTGAAATGGCGACCTGCCAGGTGCTTCTTCAACGGTCCGAAGATATGAAAATCGTTTTGTGCGAGATCCGGACTGTAGGGTGGGTGTTCCAGTATATTCAATCGGAAACGTTGTAAAAAATCACCCATAATCGATGCCGTATGCGGTCGGGCGTTGTCGTGCAACAACACGATACCTTTCGAGAGCAGTCTCGGTCGTTTCCTGAGAATTACCTTATGCAACCGTTCCAGCGTGGCACAATAACTGGCAGCATTGACGGTCGCTCCAAGGGTGAGGAAATCAACCAGCTTGATGGTCCCAAAAGACTGTGGGCATAATTTTCTTCGCGGAAGGCGTTGTTTTGAACTTCTTATAAGGTGGAGACGAGGAGTGTCTCTATGACATTGATGCCTTCTTCGCCTCAGGTGCCAAATGATGCACCCACGTTTCGTCTCCTATAATGATACGGTGCAGGAATGGAAAGCCCTCCGCCTGATACCGCATTAAGTGCTAGAGAGACAACCCGATTCGCGTAGCTTTATTCCCTTCTGAATGTTGCCGAGGTACCCAGCGAGAACACGTCATCCGGTAGTCTAATTTTTTGTGCACGATATCCATTACACTGGCAATGGAGACGTTGAGTTCTTGTGCAGTCTCCCTCACAGGAATGCGACGATCTGCTCGAATCAAGCCATCGGCACAGCAAAAGTTGCCATCTGTGGTGGACGTGCTTGGTCGCCCTGACTTTTGATCATCTTGCACATCTGTTCTGTCTTTATCGAATAACTTGCACCAAAACCACACCTGTTTTCGTGACATTACACTCGCTGCGTAAACTTCCACTTGTTGTCGATGAATTTCAGCTGGGGACGTTTTCTTTAAATGCAAATATCCTATTACGCTTCGCACTTCAATTGACGCCATGTTTCCGTCAACGCCTCCATTTTCTAATTAAGATTTCGGAGCGCTACGGTACAACTAGTTCCATCTACCAGTGGCGTTTGAATGTTGGGATCGTCTCTTCTATCTAGACATGGAATTTAATTCGCACGCCGAATTTGTGCACCCGTGAGAGTTCTTGTTACTGACTTTTTGAACCATCTAATATATATATATATATATATATATATATATATAAGTACAATCAACCGTTATCGGGATATTATAATTTATAGTTATAGCAAACGTTTTTTATTGTATTTTATCAATGCATATAACGGATGAGTTATACTGCCCAAACTGCTGAAAGTGGAAAACTAAAACTTTGCATATAAGTGGAAACTAACCTATAAGTAGTGAAAAAAAATCTATAATCTCTGAAACTTGTTAAAACAATGTATAAAATCCGGAGATTTTGGTTCTGATATTTTATTTAGTTATAACTCGAAAGCGACTTAGCACACAAAATTTATTTGCATAATATCATACACAAATATATATATTCTAAATTTTCTTAATTTACTTCTGTGGTGTGTCCACACTCATGCAATCATGAGTACAATCATCTATTAATTTGAGTAGAAGCATGGGTTCAACTTTTCGACTTTCACCAGGTCCGATAGTAGCAATGTCTAAACTTGGTTCGATCCGATAACATAAAAATTTACAAATGTAGAATTGAATTCCTCTCAGAAATGATGTGTGATCAAATAATGTATTAAAACATGAATTTGTGAAATTTGTATACGAATAATTAAAATAAAAGCCAGTGTTTTAAACATTTATGTTTACATTGCTGATATCAACTCAATAATTTCATGAATATTAAAACTGATTTAAAACTTTTTCAAAATTAAATAGGTTCAGCCCGGTTCTTTTCGACTTTTCGAAAACTGAGCCCGAACACTGCCCGGCCATAAACAGTGTTCGGAAAACTCAGGCCCGACCTTAGCCCCGAGTTGGGTCCGGTGTAAGCCAGTTGGTCAGGTCAGAGCACTAAAACTCTAAATTAAACAATATATACTGAGTATAGGAATAAAAATATGTAAAAGTCTTTATTTCCAATGACAAAGAAAATACAGTATTTGCTGGATCTGGGCATTAATTTTGAAAAAAAAACTTCAATTTTTTTTCAATTTTTATCTAAAAATTTTTCATAAATTTCATTAAGACGATAAAATAATTTAACTTTTGTGGTCTAATTTCATGGTAAGGGAAATTATATAATTGAAGCAAAAGTACATCTTAGGTCATGCATTTGTGTAACTCACGATATGAGATATCAGTTGGGCTTATTGATGAATGTTTCTATCGGTATAAATTCCAAAAACATACACACCATGACGAACAGAAAGGCCCGAAATGTGACAATTGTGCTAGGTGCATAAGGACATGGGTATGTCACAAGAAAGTGCTGATGATGGATCTGTAAAAGTTGTTCTGGAAAAGTGACAGATTGATTAATGGAATTATTACTTATATTATTATTTTTTTGGAGTGGCAGCACTTAACGGCAATAGTAGGTACAAGGTATAAACTTTTACCAGAATAATCCGAACATAATGCATATAAGAAATATTTCAAAGGATTAAAACAAAAATGAAACATTGTTATTGACTATTTTAAATTAATGAATATTTTAAAAGAATGAACGTAGAAAAATGAATTTCTTAATTGCGTATGTATTTAATTCAGAACCGCTCGAATGTTTTTATATTTCATTCCTTTAAAATAGTTTAATCAATCCTCATATATAATTAAATTCTTATTAATATACAATTGGTAAATTTATAATCTATTACAAATGGACATAAGTGAGCATTCATTTTAACTAAATCATTTAATAAATTATTTTTTCGCATGCTTATAAGCATTAATTTTTATGTCTATGGATGTTAACATCATATTATTTATATGTTGTTCATGTTATCTATTATTTTGAATCCAACACTTTAATCAATATTTATTTCAGTGTTCATCTATATAGCCAGAATTCATCAATTTAATGTCCATTGTGGTTAGAAATTGACTTTTGCAGTTAATCATCTAATGTCAGGCCAATAATGTAGGTTAATTCATATTACTATATACTGGCCAGCTCCAGAATTTAGCTATTTACTTTGATATCGAGCTTGATAACGTCGCAAAGAATATAGTCAATTCCAACAATTCTTTATGATCGAATAGGTACATTTTATTACCAGTAAGTCTAAATTTTATATATATATATATATATATAATATATATATATAATCAATAAAATTTGTGATGAATATTATAAATTAGAACATTTTATGGAATTATTGAGTACAGCGACTAATAATGTCCCTCCCAAGTTTGTTATTAAAATTATCAATTCAGTGTATCAACTTTCGCTCGATAACATCCTAGAAAATTTTCCCAATTATAGTGGCTAACATACATTAAGAAAAAAGAATTATATATAATTATTTATTAATTATATAAATAAATAAAAATGAAAATAATAAAATAAGTCAAAAAAATTAGAAAAATCGGAAAATAAGATGCATTAACATTAATGTTTTGAATTTTATTTTCGCAAAAAAATTGTAACTTTTGCCAGTATTGAAGCTACGATTTGAGCGCCCCTATAATGGAGTATAGTGGCATTCTCGTTTATCCAGTTTTCCTATGAATTACTTGTTTCGTAAGAATTTTCATTTTTGATTCATGCTCATATTCAGCATTGCATATATGGGATGTTCATATTCTGAATTGCTTGTCCGGTCCCCAGCTTAGACTCACTGGACGGGTCTGGGAGTATTACTGTGAACGTTCTTACTGCCTCCCTGGTAGAATTTCGACTTGTTCATTCCAGTGCTTCTAGATAATTAAGCTGTTGAGGTTGATCGTGTATACACGTGGTGGAAGAAGAAGGTTCATGCCGCATGGTATTACAAATTATGTTAATGTATCCTATTTTCATTGTTTCATTTTTTGATGCCTGTAGTCTGGGTTGGAGTATTTATAGTAATGTACTATTGCTCTATCTGAAACAGGCATGTGTTTGGGTTAGTTAGAGTTAAATACTCAGACCTGAGGAGGAATTTAACTCTGACTAATCATCGAATTTGGGCTGGTGCTGTTCTCTTCTCTTATCGGCATTATGGCCGTGAATTTGCCTCTTTGGTGATGTAAATATTGCTTGAATTTTTTTTTTTATTATTACATATTTCTAATATATATATATAAATATATATATATATATATATATATATATGAATGAAAGTAGAAAAGAACGGGAGCGACCATATGAATTACATAAGAATGGTAGGGGTGGATTGCGACACCTCTTTCCCGCTTAAAGCAGCTTTTACAACCCGGGTAACGCTCACGGAACCAACATAATTCCATGGTCAGCCTCCCAAATGTGCGAAGATAAAAGCACCAGAACAGACTCAGAACCAAAGAAGCAAACGAATCCATGAAGGAGAAACATCCGCTAGTCCAACCCGATGGAACGTCTCTTTATATAAGTAAAGTTGCTCATGCGCAGAGAAATATCAGGATAATAGTTACGCAGTCATGAATATTAAATCTCTATATCAACAATCAGATTACAAATTTTCTTTAAAAAACGATTTGTAATAATGTTGTACAAAATTGACTGGATAATTTCTTTTTATAGCTTCATCTGCAAATTTTTTACATTTGCAAATGCAGTCTTTCCTAAAAGTATTATAATTTTGGTTTCTTCTAAAATGTCCAATCATTATATTTCTGAAGACATACTTTGCAAGGTTTGAATTCCAATCGATAATATGATTTACCTTGATTCTGTATGAATCTCTTTTGTCGTGTAACTCTGTGTATATTCCATATTTCTTGTGTTTTTTGATAGCTAAATCCAAGAATTTTACCGATCCGTCCTCACACGCTGGATTTTCAATAAGGTCCAATTCGCTTGGGTAGAATGAAAAGTCAAAACATGGGGTGTTTTCATAGCCCCCAATTATCACATCATCGACATAACGGAAGTAGGGCATTTCCGATAGGATATGAGTGCCTCTTTCGTATTTAGATAGATATATATCTGCTAGTATTGACGAGCAACTCCCTCCCATAGGTATGCCCTTGATTTGTTTGTAAAAATTGCTTCCGTCGTGTAGTATGTTTTCCTTCAATACCAATTCCACCAAGTCCATGTATCTTCTATAAGTTATAAATTGCTTTAGATCGTATTCTTCATGTAGATCTTTCAGAATCAATTGTAAATTATCCAAATCAATATTGTTAAAAAGATCTCGAAAGTCGTAACTCTTAAAGTTGATATCATTATGACAAAACTTTAGTCGGTTTATCAGTTCCTGTCCGATTTTTATCATAATAGAGTTATGTCTTTTAATATCATGCATAACTATTATGAGTAAATCCAAAAGTTTTTTGTTTGCTATTTCCAAATATGAACCACATCCCACCGTCACAGTTCGAAACTTGACAGGTATTTTGTGTAATTTGGGGATCAGGACCAAATATGGATATTTTATTGTTTTAATATCAATTCCTATTCTTTTGTAAAGTGCCTCTATTCTTTTAGTCAGTATCAATGCGTTACTGGGTATTAAAGCATACATTTCACTGTCCCTGTAACTTTGGTTCAGTGTATCCACGTAGAACTTTTTACAAGTGAAGGCATAATTTGATACAATTTTATCGGTATATGTTAACACATATTCTTCTTTAATTTGCTTGAAGGAGGATGGAACTTTAATTTCTCTATTGTTTTTGCAGTGCTGCGGGTAGTAGTGACAAAACGCTTTGTAAAATTTATATTTCCACTCATTAAATGCTTGTATTGGTAAACTATGTTTTACCGCCAATCTATAAATGAAGATGTCGAGATCATTATAAAATTCTTCGTATACATTTTTAAATTCTTGTATACGGTACTTTGTACCGAGTTGAAGCAGGTTTTTAAGTCTTTTGTCTTTGATAAAATCTAGATTTCCGGAGATTATATGCTTATGATGAGTGTCACTATGAATATTCTCATGACAATTACAAGAATCTACATTATTTGATGCAACATCTTGACAAATTTTGTTATAATTGAAAAATTTCCTTCCGTTGGTTTTGACGAATCTATAATTGATCATGATTTTTATATTGGACAAAGGAAGACATACGTTAATATGATTTAAAATAGAATGGAATGGAATGTTCTCATACAGTTTGTTCTTGAAAGTTGTAATAAAAAATTCTTTAGTTTGTTTTATAATTTCACTTTTTGTAAGTGTTAAATTAAAAATTATGGCTCTGAGTTTGATTAAATCCAATAGGATATCAATATTAGTACTTGCTTCTTCATTTTGGCAATTGCTTTCTTTTAAGTTGAAATGTATTATGTAATTCCATATTTTCTGTAGATATTTAAGCTTGATACTATAGGCCAAGTTCTTAATCCATCCAATTTTCATCGTGTTTTCAGTTTTTAAAAATTTCAATATTTTTTCTTCTGTTTTAATATAATTATTGTGTTGTTTTTTACTTCCTCTTTGCCATCGGTGGGATTTTTTATTTATAAGATTTTCAGATAGAGGGTATGAAGAACTATTTCTGCATCTTTCTTTATTAAAGTTTTTGTTAAATATCAATGTATTAAGGCCATATGGATAAGCCGTATTGAATTGTTTAATATGGTTGCTCTCCCACCATAATCTTTCCGATTTATTTGGTACTATATCAATTATAGTTACCATGATGTTGGTGAACCCATGGGCTTGAAAATGTCTCAGTTCCAAATTAGCTGTGGGCATTTCCTGTTGTACCTTTCCTACCTGGCTTCGGTGCAGATTTATTCGAATGTTTAAAGGATTCTGCGTTTGGCCTATATATTTAGCTTGACATTTTAAACATTCAATACAATAAACCACATTATAGCTCTTGCAAAAAAATTTTCTACTTTCGTTGTCTGTAGAAATTTGTTGTGGATTAGCCACTGGACACAGTTTGCAACGTTTAGATTGGCATTTGCGAAATTTAATATTCTTCATATGCTGGTGGTGATAATTATGAATGTTAATAAAATCATTTGACCCATTTGGGATCTTGTCTGGATATAAATCAATATTTACATTTTTTATTTTTGTCACAGTCTGATCATGGTCAACTGTTACAGATTTGAAATATCTTCTCATCGATATGCTTTACTTTTAGAGACTAGGGTAACGGTATGTCGATAACACAAACACCCTATTATTGTGTCACCGGGCATATATTCGTATTTGAATATATTTGCCAGTCTCCAATATTATATACAGACTTCATTCATATTTTAAAAATCAACAGTTTTTTAACTCTTGTTGAGGAGTTGACAAATATGTACGCCTTATCTCCCTGTCTTCCGATTTCTCTGTGGATATCACTTTGAAAATCTAACTAAATTCAATCCAATCCTCGCTGTACAATTGACCATCGCAAACTTTATGGCAAAGTTTTAACACTATTATATACTTTTTTTGTAATTTTGTAAAAACCATCATCTATAAGATTCGTTGATATTAGTAACCTGTGAAGACTACCAGTTTATTACACGTATCTAAAAATACATCATAAAAAGTTAAATACCTATTTAGCATATAAGTACAAAACGAACGATCACAAAACATTTACATCAATATTCCAATTATCACTACAATACCATCATAAAAATAAGTTTACTTCTTACCGTTATAATCAACCCTGCTCCAAAAGTCGTTCAAAGAATCCAATATCCACAACACACGGAAGACCAAACACTTCATCAAGCTGGTCCGAGAGGTGGCCTTTAAGTAAAAAGCTGATATGAAAAATAAAAGATATGTACTACTTCCGCGCTTTGCTGCTGGATGTAGACATTCCGTATACTATTACGATAAAGTGAGACAAAATAGGATATATCCCAAATAAGCCTGAAATTAAAAGAACTATTCACTACAAAGGAGGAGGCGCAAATGCTGCTCAAATTCCCTAGTAGAATACATGAATGAAAGTAGAAAAGAACGGGAGCGACCATATGAATATAATTTATAATTTAAGCTATATTTTGTATTTATGAATGATGATACAGATTTCAAACTTCACATTACATATTGGTTTTATATAGAGTATGAAATATATAGCAAATAGATAAATAAATATATATATATATATTGTATATATATATATATATATATATATATATATATATATATATATATATATATATATATATATATATATATATATATATATATATATATATATATATATATATATATATATATATATATATATATATATATATATATAGGGTGTCCCAAAAAGATTGAAATGCGCTTTAATTCTCTACCTGTTGGAGATAAGTGGGTAATGTAAATTGCATAAATGTTGAAAGTAAGGTAGGAAATAAGACTAGGTTAGTGAAATAGTCCTCCCATTTTTTTTCAAAAAGTTACACTTTTTAAATTTTTATACGACCCCCTTAGACGAATTTGGTCAATCAGATTTCTTTTTATTTTTAATGCAATAAGATCATTAAAAAAATCGCTTAACTGTATCTTTAAAATCAACTGAATTATGATAAAGAAAAAAATCTGACTTATGCCACTTTTCTGTACCATGTGAAAGGCTGTTTCATCAGTGAAAATAGGGACCATAAACAAATTGATGATGGAAATTATTTAAATTAAAAATACGTTAATATGTGTCAAAATTTTGCATCACAAATGCATCTAAATAAAGCATTACACAGACAGAGATCATATAAAGCAGTGGTACTCACTACGCGATTGGGTATTCTATGTATTATCATCCAGTTTTATCTTTTTTTGTAATATGTCACAAATTTGCATTTCTAATTTGATATATGGTCCCCATTCACAATGTTCAATATTCAATTAAATATAACTCGCTCAATTTTAAAGATACAGATATGCGGGGTTTTTTAATGATCTTGTTGCATTAAAAATAAAAGGTTTCTGTTTGACCGAATTTGTCTAAGAGGGTCGTATAAAAATTTAAAAAGTGTAACCTTTTGAAAATTAATAGGAGGACTATGTCATTAACGTAGTCTTATTTCCTACCATACATTCAACATTTTTGCAATTTACATTGCCCACTTATCTCCAAAAGGTAAAGAGTTAAAGCACTTTTCAATCTTTTTGGTCCACCCCGTGTATATAAAGGGTGTCCCAAAAATGACTGGCACATTTGAAAAATGCAGAAGGCGATAGAAATGTAGCTGCATTGCATTTGAGGAACCAAAGAATTTTATTCAACCAATTTTTAAAATTTATTACAAAGGTCACCAACAGATGGCGCTGCGGTTGTGTGATAATTGCAGGGAAACGCATACTGTCAGATTTCCATTCTGTACTTTGCTCAACATTCTTCTAGCGTATGTTTCTCAAAGATTTCAAGTTGCTGTTGGATTATTCGCTGAAAATGGTTTATCCGTTGGAATAGTGGGTATTTTTTGATCTGACCATTCCAGCTGAAATATTTGCACAGGTGTCTGAGAATTTTGTTCTCAGACTGCGCTATGTTGTTTTTGCAAATGGTGGTTATTTTGAAAACATCGTCTAAGACTTCCTGTTACGGGGTACCTGTCTCCAGGAGACTCATCCCCACATCGAAAATAGGCATGTCAGACCTTAGGTGTGTTTTTAATAGCAATATGAACAGCATACGGCTCCCATTGAGGTGGGCTGTTGAGAGGTCAGCTTGTGATGAGTCTTGGATTGGTTTCTGCCTGCCCGGCTGCAAGAAGGGATGGAAGGGTGGGAAAATGCGCAAGAGCGAGCCACATCAAAATTAAAAGAAGTGCAGGATTAAATAAGTTAAAGTACAGTTAATTTAAGTTGAAATAAACATTTTGGAAATATTTAATTTTACAAGTTAAAGTTACAAGTTAAGATTACAGTTAAGTTACAAGTTAATTTTAAGTTTTGGAGTTTGAAGTTATATAAGGTTATAAACTTAAAAATCTGATGTGGGCAGCACATGACTTTCCCTGCAGACTTATATTAACGTTCTCTTTATTTTAACTAAATTTATTTCACTTTTAATTCAATGTTCGTTCTCATTCGGTAACCGGGCTTATTTTCAAAGGTGGCGTAGGGAAAGTACGAAAAACTAAAATATCTCGAAAACGGCTAGTCCTAGTGTAATGGGGTTGGTCTTATTCATTTCGTCGTTAAAAATTACGTTATAAATTAGCATTTAATGGATATATTTGAGTATATCCAGTTCTGTAGTTTAGATTTGGACGATTTTTGCGGGCCATTTTGCAAAAAAAGGCAGGTCATTTTTTTCCGAATCGTACCAAAATCTTATCAGCTCCAAGGTATCCCACAAGTGACTTATCTACCGAATTTTGTGAAATTCGGTCCATCAGTTTTTCAGTTAGAGTGGATACAAGTTTTTGCGGGCCATTTCGCTAAAAAAGGCGGGTTATTTTATTCCGAATCGTACCCAAAACTAATCAGCACCAGACTCGCTCACAAGTAACTTACCTACCAAATTTTGTGAAATTCGGTCCATTAGTTTTTTAGTTAGAGTGGATACAAAATCTGCACAGACAGACAGACACACACACAGACGTCACGCTAAAAATAGTTTTTTCGTATTCTAGAGGTCTCGAAACGTGTAGATCCGTCGAAAACTCGAGTTGTGATTTTCGGCATGATTCCAATACTTTCTCTATACATTACCATGTATTGCAGGGAAAGTAAAAATCTGATGTGAGCAGCACATGACTTTCCCTGCAAACTTATATTAACGTTATCTTTATTTTAATTAAATTTATTTCACTTTTATTCAATTTTCGTTCTCATTCGGTAATCGGGCTCATTTTCAAAGGTGGTGTAGGGAAAGTACGAAAAACTAAAATATCTCGAGAACGGCTAGTCCTAGTGTAATGGGGTTGATTTTATTATTTTCTTCGTTAAAAATTACGCATTAAACACGCATTTAATGGACATATTTGAGCATACGTAGCTTTGTAGTTTAGATTTTGACAATTTTTGCGAACCATTCTGCAAAAAAAGGCAGGTTATTTTTTTCAGAATCGTTCCAAAATCTAATCAGCACCAGGGTGACCTATACGTGACTCATCTACCGAATTTTGTGAAATTCGGTCCATTAGTTTTTCAGCTAGAGTGGATACAAGCTTTTGCGGGCCATTTCGCAAAAAAAGGCGGGTTCTTTTATTCCGAATCATACCCAAACCTAATCAGCACCAGCCCCGCCCACAAGTGACTTACTTACAAAATTTAGTGAAATTCGGTCCATTAGTTTTTTAGTTAGAGTGGATACAAAATCTGCACAGACAGACAGACACACAGACAGACAGACACACACACAGACGTCACGCTAAAAATGGTTTTTTCGTATTCTAGAGGTCTCGAAAAGTGTAGATCCGTCGAAAACTCGAGTTGCGATTTTCGGCATGATTCCAATACTTTCCCTATACATTACCATGTATTGCAGGGAAAGTAAAAAGGGTCTAAGAATTTAAATTTATGTCTGGGATTTCTCCAGTACATTACAAAAAACAATATATTTAAAGAGTCAGTCAGTAACTGTGTGATATTCTGTGCTGGCGTCGGTAAGTGAGCAAATGCTAGCCTCTTGGATTCCCATTGGCCGGCTCAGAATCCGCAGGCGGAACCACCTCTACTCACCGAAGTGGGTAGCTGTGGCGCCATCTACCGAAGCCGAGGGGGACCAAATGGTAGTAAGCATTGATGTTTAGTACTTCAACTAAATTAAAGTAATAATTTTGGAGTGAAAGACTCTAGGAGACCCCCGACTGGGGAACATACTTCGCTTTCTTCCACTTGGTTCGCTGAGAGTCAAGTAGAAGATGCCTTGCCCTGCGTTTCCAATAACAGGAGTGCGAGGTTAAGGCGTAAGTTTGGTCTGTGCTTCTCATGCAAGGTCTGCTAGAGTTTTTCTTGTCGGAATTTTGACTGAGTTTCCGAACTTGCTCTGCAACGCCAGAGACTCTGAGATCGTGATGTAATACCTCGTTTTGAAAGTACCTAGGAGCTTTGACAATGCAACGTAGGACTCTGTTTTGGAAAGTTTGCAATTTCTTAGTATGGCGCTGCGCTGCCGCACCGCAGACAGGGCTGGCGTACAGAAATGCCGGTGCGATGACTTGTTTGTAAATCAGCAATTTATTAAAGGTGGAGAGGTGGGAATTTCTACCGAGAAGGGGGAGGAGGGCAAGGTAAGTTTTCTTTACTTTTTCAACTTTATTAGCTATGTGCTCTCCGTAAGTTAGGTGTTCGTCGAGTATGGCTCTCAGATAACTCACGGAGCGCTGGAAGGGAATTTCTTCATTAAAAATTTTAAGCGTGAAATTTGGATTCATTTCTCGGTAGTTAGGTTTGAAGATACAAACTGCACTCTTGGACGCGTTAATTTTGATTCTTCAAGTGACGAGCCAGTGCTCAAGGTTGTGTTTTATGTAGCTTTGCAGTGTATTGATGGAGTTTTGTGGTGAACGGCTTCGCACTATCAGTGCAGTATCATCTGCAAAGATGGCGAGCTTGACTAGTTGTATGCTTGGAATATCGTTGATGAAGATGTTGAAAAGCAGAGGGCTCATGTTTCCTCCCTGTGGCACCCCGGCTCTGATTGGTCGGACAGACGAGAGAGTCTGGTCAATTCGTACTCGCCGGTCATGGGTTTCGTCCAGAAAAGAGCACCAGGCGCGAAGTGCCTTTAATCTCCAATCTCTAGGTGTGGTTCTTATCTTCATACTGTGACATTATTTCATTTGCCCATAGTTGGAGGTTCGAGGTTTTTGATTTACTGTTTTTATTATTTGACTTAGCTCCTAGTGTGGCAGTTTGTTGCACATTTAGAGTTTGAGTAATTTTGAGGAGTTGATGCAGTTCTAAGGATTTCCTATCAATTTGGCAGTTTAAGGTTTAAGAACATTTTTTAGAAAACATTGGTCGAGTTTTAATTTAATATCAACTATTTAAGTTGGGACTTCCCTAATTCCGATTTTCAATATTAAGTACCGCGCGGGGTCTCTTACGTGATTTGGCTTTGCGATGATCATAGTCATGCAGATTGAATAGTAGTTCATTTGGAACAGATGGCAGATTTTTATAGAATTTAAGCGCTAGCTTTTTAATTTGGGCTCTAACAGTTTTTATCTTGAAGTCTTTCCTAATTACCGAGTTTCTTAAGTATCTAGGAGCTTTCCTTAAAATCCTTAGGGTTTTGCTTTGTTTTGTCTCTAGTAAGTCTATAGTAGTTTTACAGGCATATCCCCATACGGGTGCTGCATACAGCATTCCCGGGCGGATGACCGATTTATAAATTAGGAGTTTATTTTGATAACTTAGATTTCCGTTTCCTATCATTGGGTATAAGGCTCCTGTGGCCATATACGCTTTTTTGATTAAGTTCGTTACGTGCTGTTTCCAGGTTAGGTGGGAATCTATCGTTACACCTAGGTATTTAGTAGATTTTTCCGCTTTTAGGGCATGGTTGTTTATGTACAGAGACGGCGGAGGTTTACGTTTTCTAGAGAAATAAATCCAATGACATTTATTGGGGTTTAATTTTATTCGCCATTTTTCCAGCCATGTTTGGAGTATGTCTAAGTGTTGTTGTAGCTGTCTGTGCATTACTGAGACGTAAGGATGTTTTGCAAGTATCGCACTGTCGTCTGCATAGAGTGCCAGCTCCGTGTCTAGGGTCCTGGGGATGCCATTTAGATGTATGTTAAAGAGTGTCGGGCCCAGGATGGATCCTTGCGGTACACTACTTTTAATGAGCTTGGGTGTAGACAAGTTATCTTTTACTCTAACTTGGAAGTGTCTGTTATTTAGGTATGAGATTAAAAGTTTGACAAGTGCGTCAGGGACTTTTAGAGTGATCAATTTGTATGCTAATCCACAGTGCCACACTTTATCAAATGCTTTTTGTATGTCAAGAAAAATCGCAGCTGTGGGTGTCTTACTATTAAGTCCAGAAGATATGTACTCTACCACTCTCAGCAATTGATGAGTGGTGGAGTGTTTTGGCCGAAATCCAAACTGCTCCAGAATGATAATATCATTCTCACTAAGGTGCGTGTTCAGTCTATTAAGAATTATTTTCTCAGTAATTTTACTAAGTGTCGGTAGTAAGCTGATTGGTCTGTAGTTGGCTGGAATTGTGGCATCCTCACCAGGCTTATGGATCGCTATAATTATCGCTTCCTTCCATTCTTTGGGGAAATAATTTAGTTTTAGTATTTTGTTTATTAGGGTGGTCAAGTAAAATATTATATTTAAGGGTAGGTTTTTGACCGCAATATTCCTGATTTTGTCGTGCCCTGGGGTTTTACGGTTTTTAAGGTTTTTGATGATATCAATTATCTCTTGCGGGGTGGCTGGGTTAATCTCAGCCATGACCGGGGAGTTCCTGAAGTTGTTTAGAGTTTGCCTAACCATTCTTAGGGTGTCCTGACACATTAGATCGTGGTTTGGTTCAAATTGCTTTTCGTAATGCCTAGGAAGCGCTTCTGCTTTTTCTTCGTCTGAGTACGCGATTTTAACGCCATCTATTAGTGGCGGGAGTTTAATTTGAGGTTTTCTGAGTCTTTTAACGAATTGCCAGAGCGATACGTCTTCTGGGCTGAGGGATTCAATTAACTCTTTATACTGTTGCTGCTTTTCTGCGACAATTTTATCCCTGACTTTCCACGTGAGTCTGTTAAGCTCCCTTTTGAGGGTAGGGTCTCTATTAGCCTGCCATGTCTTACGCATTCTGTTCCTTTGCCTAACTAATTGTTTGACATGGTGGGAAAGTGTGGGCATTTTTGGTGACTCACGATGTGCTGTGGCAGAGGCAATAGCTCTCTTGATTTCTGTTGTGAGTGTGTGTGTGGCAGAGTCAATATCCGCCGTGCTCATAATGTTGGGTACTGCCAAGTGCGGCTCAAAAAGTGCTCTTTTGAAAACGTTCCAGTTCACCCTCTCTTGTCCCAGAGAGGCTGGAAGGGGAGTGTTCAGATCGAATGTCACCAATACCGGTAAATGATCCGAGTCGAATTCATCTAGGGTATCGATAGTGTGAGCGTATTCTATGTTTCTCGTTAGGACAAAGTCTATGAATGAGCCATTGGCACCTGAGAAGCAGGTTGGTCTCGAAGGTGCAATGATGTTGGTGTTTGTTGTGTTCAGTAATCTGTGTATCTGTGTACCGCGTATGTTGGCTCTCCTGCTGCCCCACGAACGGTGGTGTGCATTGAAGTCGCCCGCGAGTATTGTGTTTGGATATCGCGAGAAAAGCAGTTCCAGCTGCGCAGCTACATTTATACCACTCATGTTTTTGACATATGTTGAAGTTAGGATAAATGGGTTTACATTATTTATTTTAATTTTTATGCTAGTATTTTCTACTCCTTGAAGATTTATGTTGTTTATTTCCTCGTGGGGAATATTTCTTTTGATATATATTGCTGTTCCTCCATGGGGGTTTCTAGCAGTTGTATTTGAGCTTAGGTTGTGATAGCCAATATAGTTTGCTATATTTAGTTTTTTGTTTTCCCTAACTTTAGTTTCCTGAATTAACAGGGCATCTACATCATTTTCATTTACGTAGCTCCTAAGTTCATTTATTCTTGGAGATATGCCGTTCGCATTCCAAAATGTTATTTTAAAGCTTTCTTTTTGGGACCTAGCCATGGCGGGTTTGATTCTCACTGTTATTTTTAAAATCCGCGATTAATTTAAAAGCCTCAAAGACCATTTGCATTGGATCACTCTTTTTTTGTATTAGCTCTGCGAACTGCATCAACAGGTGTTTTATTGCATCTAGGTCGAACATGGTGATAAACCCTCTGATGAGGTTGATGATTTCATCCATCTTTTCATCATTGGTTTTACCAGCAGGTTCAGTCTCAGCTTCCATATCCTCAGCCTCAACCGCGGTTTGGTCATTTTTGTGAGTATCCTTTTGGACCTCAGCAGTTTTTTGCCTTTTTTCAACCGTTTTTTCTAACAGCTGGGTTTGCGCGAGCTCTTCCTCTCTGACTCGTTTAGTTTTGGCTTCACGTGTTTTGATTTCTTCTTTTGATTTAGCATATTGATTTACAATTTAACTTCTAGTTCCGCCTGTCTTGCCTGTCTGGCTTTTTCGGCTTCCTTTCTCTTTATAATGGCTGTAGTAGCCAGTTTTACTTCTTCCGGAGTCAATTCTCTGGAAGACGAAGGTTTGGGGGCCTGCTCTTGCACCGATCTGGTGGGTGCTGAAGATTGGTATCTATTTTGCTGTGGCACAGTGTGCGAGGAGCCCTGAGGGGGTGACTGGGAGTTTAATCCGAGGGCCTTTTGCCTCCAAAGGAGTATCTGATTTTGGGGAGGGGGGGCATACCCCGGTGTCAATTCGTACTTGAAAGAAACGATTAGTGAGGTACGGATTGATGATAGCCAAAAGTTGGGTAGAGATTCCAAGTCGCGCCATCTTGGCAATTACTCCAGGAATCAATGTTTTGTCGAAAGCTTTAGCAATGTCGAAACAAACAATGCTAGTATACTGCCTGTTGTTAGCGTTTGTGTGGATAGTTTCAACAACACGCAAGAGTTGGGATTGCGTGGAATGAGCAGACCGAAATCCATGCTGGTCAGGTATTAATACGTTGTTGAGTCTGCAGAAACTATCCAAACGGCTAAGCAACACTAATTCGTAAATTTTGGATAAATTTGAAAGAAGGGAAATTGGTCGCCAATTTGCGACCAATGTAAGATTTTGGTTCAGCTTTGGAATAGGGCAGACGGTGGCAGTTTTCCAACTCTGGGGGAAATAACGGTGATCCAACATATGATTGAGCAGAATAGTCAGCCAGCAGTAGTACAAATCAGGAAGGTTCTTTATGATGCGATTAGAAATTCTGTCCGGACCAGGGGCTTTCCTGAGTTTGAGTCAATCAACGATATGTAGAATTTCAGCCAATGAGATTCAAGTCGTTTGGTGCTTGTGAGTGGAGGGCGTTGTCAATTGTCTGTTGTAGTTCGTTTTCAGTGTTGGCATAGGTATGGCTGAAATTGTGGTCAATGTGTGGTGAGAATTGGAGTTCGAAGCTATCTGCAAATGCATTAGCTTTTTCCTCCGCAGTCTGGGCGAGAAGTCCATTTGGGCCGTTAACGGACGGAATTGTTGTTTGCGTGGTCCTTAGGTTTTTAGCTGTTCGCCAGAGACTGTGATTTGTAGGTGTGAGCTCCTCAAGGTGTTTTTGCCAGCGTTGCTGGGTGTGAGTATAGATCAAGGCCTTGATCTCGTTTTGGAGTTTACGGAAGTTTGCGTAGTAGACTGGAAACCTGGTACGCTGCCAAACTTTCCGTAATCGGTTTCGCTGCTTAATTTTGTGCCTAATATCACTGGGTAGACTGTGATAGTTAGGTCTGATACGATTTGGTTTCGAGGCTGTAGCTACTGCCTCGAGCAGAACATGGTTCATTTCTTGGACGCATTTTTCAATATCATCTGTGCTGACAATTTTGAGGGGGGCGCTTTAAAACTTTGAAGGATGTATCTGAAGTCATCCCAATTTGTAAATAGCTCCACCGGGTGGTCGAAAGAAATGCTAGAGAAGTCTAGGGTTAAAACCACAGGAAGGTGATCAGATGACAGATCAGTTTCTGCATTGATCGTATAGTTGAAAGGTATGTTCTGAAATATAGCCAGATCAATATTACTCTGGGTACTTCCTCTTGTGGCAAAGTGAGTGGGGGTGGGTGGAGCTATGGTGCTGAGGTTGGCGCACTGAGCCAATCGATTTAGAGCACCGCCATAGCTGTTTGAAGCTGTGTCCCAGTTGCTATGGCGTGAATTTAGATCGCCAGCAATGACCATGTTACTGCAGAGTCCTAAAAGTGCTTCAATTTCGCTGGTCGGAAAATGCTTACTATAATTTGGTGGAGGGATATACACTGAAGCAAGTGCAATCGGAACTAAATTTGGAATAGTAACTTTTATGAACGTGGCTTCAAGCTTCGTGAGGACCGGTACGCTCAGTCGATGATGTGGAATATTTTTTTTGATATAGAGTGCAGTTCCTCCGGATGCATGCCCTCCCGGCCCGAGGCTCCTATAACTGAAATATCCAACGCAATTTCAGATTTCTGGGCTGGAGGGCGAGATCATATGGGTCTCATTGACCATGAAAATATCGAAGTTGTTGTGAATAACAAAGTCATCGAGTTTGGAACGCACTCCATTGGCGTTCCAGAACACGATTTTAAGAGATTGCAAACTACAGGTTGCCGGAAAAGAGAACATGGCGAGGCCAGGAAATGGTCAGAAGGGGGGGGGGAGTTACCTAAGGAGCGCTTCATAGCGCTGATAGATATGAAATATCATATCTATCTCCGTAGGTGCCTCTCTCAGATCAGGTAGCGCTAGGCTAAATGCTTTTAAAAGTGAATCTTTGTTATGGGTATTCCTCATGGTCATTAGGGACAAAAAGAATGCCGTGTAGTCGATGTTTTTGCCAGAAGGATTTGCTGGCTTCTGATTGGAGGCTCCGGGAATCCTTTGATTTTGAATTTGAGAGCTGTCGTTTTCTTGAACTTTTTCGTTAGTTTGGTCGATTTCTTCGGCCAAATGGCGGTCGATGACAATTTGAGGGGGGGAATGCTCCTGTGTACGTCCAGAGACGACGGCAGAAAAATTTCGGTTTTTTGATACGCCAGCAGATGAGAATGAACGGCCTTGGTTCCCAGGCCTATAATGGGGGGTGGGTTTTGAGTTTTTGGAATAGTGATCAGAGTTGTAGCGGGGGCGGTTTGGTCGATTACGTATGGACGAGTTGCCCGGATTCTTCGGGCAACCGCGCCAGTTCGCTGCATGCTGACTGTTGCAGTTGCAACACAGCACATAGTCGGCTTTGCAGTTACTGACGGAGTGGGGCCCTCCACACTTGACACACCGAAGTGGTAGCGTACATACTGTAGAGCTATGAAAATAGCCCTGACAGCCATGACACTGAGAGGCAAAGCCTTTCCTTCCGGTGTAGGGTTCCAGCCTCACTTCCGTACCTAATATGCAGTTTATGGCATAAACATCCTCTGGGTTAGTCTCAGGTTTTAACTGAGGGTAGTAAAGGGGCATGGGCTGTTTGCTGCCTCTTCGCGTAAGGTGAAAATTATTGAGGACAGGAAACCCCATCGCTTCCATGACCTGGTTGATCGTCTCAATAGACGTTGCAACCGGAAGCCCTCTCATCACGACCTTGAGCGGTCGGTCCTCTATTAAGCTGGAAGACTTGAATTGCACTCCACTGCTCTTGAGAAAGTCGGTGCAGGATCTAAATTCATCTGAGTTCGCTACTTGAACTTTGAAAAAGTTGCCTTCTAGTTTGGGTATAATTTTGGGTGCTATGACCTTAAGATTGTACAGAATTGACGGCCATTCAGGCTGATTTGCACTAATGAGCAGGGGTGGAGTCGGGGGTGGCAGTGACTTCGATGTCGAGGCCGATCCGTTCATTCCCATCTCAGAACTTGAAGGTCTACTGTTTGAATTATGTTTAGAATTAAAGCTATTGCTAGGTTTAGTATTAAGATTTTGAGCCTCCTTATTGGAGGTTTGAGAATTTTTTCTGCTACAATTTTTCCTTTGGACATTTGTCCATACTCCTTCGTTTTCCTCACTGATTTCATTTTCATTATTACTGTCTAATCTAGACCTCTTTTTTGAGGTGACTCTTTTTTGAAAACATCGTAGTTTCTGCAACATGATTATACTGTTTATTAGTTTTCCCATTCAGCAGCGCCATCTGTTGGTGACCTTTGAAACGAATTTTGAAAATTGGCTGAATAAAATTTTCTGGTTTCCCATGTACATTGCAGCAAATGCTACATTTCTATCGCTTTCTGTTTTCTTTTAATGTATTTTTCAAATGTGTCAGTCATTTTTGGGATACCCTGTATATATACACAACAAAAGACAGTAATAAGAACTACTCATGAAGTAATTATTCATATACATTTTGAAAAGAATGAGCAAAGGTACGAGGGACTGGGTGTATTCGAAGAAAATAATTCATAATTAAATTTATTTTTTAATGCATAAATAGATCACAAAGAAATCAATTATGAGCTATGTTTTTATTCACATATTTTATGAAGCCACACGGGTATTACCAAATTCAAAACAAATCTATTTTCTATATTTCCCACCGGATTCTGCAGAAATGTGATACAGCCATATATTATAGTAATAGCTTAGCATTATATGAAGATAAATTGCCTTTGAAATGCATTTCAGATTGCAATGCGATATGTTAATAAATGCCTTGTGAAAATTTGAATTGATAATGAAATTTCAGAAGTCTGTTTAAATTATAAGATATTTTTAATGAATAATAGAGATCGCATTATGTTTTTAAAAATAAAAAAAAATATTACAAATTTGAATTAATGGAGTATAAATTTTACGTGTTTCAATAGACGAAACAAATTTATTATAGTATAATTATCATATTGAATATTTATTAGTAATGTTATATTTAACATATTATATTCACGTATGGAGCGTTACGAATGGATTAAAACGCTATATTGAATGTATATCTGTGTAGGATCACCCTATGTAGGATGTTGTTAAATCTATGCAGCTGATTGAGACTAACTGACGAAGGGATGAATTTCACGGCTCAAACTGTTGAAGGTAGGAAACTGAAACTTTTCATATATGTAGTACTTCATATAGAAGTAATGAGAAAATTCTATAATCCTTAAAATTTGTTCGAAAAATTTATAAAATCCGGATGTTTTTGTTCTATTATTTTAAGCTATACCTCGAGAACGACTTAATGCACAAAATTTATTTTCGAAAAATATCAATTACCCAATTTTATGCACTTGTAGGACTTTCAAGTGTTACAAATCTTGCTGATTGTTCAAAGATAGCTAATTCTGTTTTTGCGATATAAGTAATATCTCTTTTTGCGATATAAAACTATTTCGTACCTAATTTACTTATATTTTACGCAACTCTAAATTAACAGTTATCAATATTGATATTACTCTAAGCAATATAGTTCATATACTTAAATATTTCAATAATAATTTCATCAATTAGGTATCATTTTCATTAACTTGGCATTATTTTTGCAATTTTGTCGATATCATCGTCAATGTGAAGTTAAATATCGCCAAGTTGACGATATTTATAAGAGCATTACTTATATAATAAAATGTATGCCCATCATATGACGGCATTAAAAATTTGCAAAACATTGCATCCCATTTAGCATCAATTTTAGCAATTTGGCGACATTTTTATCAATTTGATAATATTTTTTTCAGTTTGGTTAGAGTTTCGACAATTTGGCACAAGTTAAAATAAGTTGCCAAATTGGCGATATGCCGCCAAAGATCGTCGCCAGAATTCCGCCAAGCGTTACAGACGGATAACTAGGTTATTCTTATGTTCTTTCCCAAATATTGAATCTTCATCAATTACTTGTCATTGTCATTGATTTAGGTCCATTCTTATCAAATTGGCGACATTTTTATCAATTTGGCAGTATTTTCATCAATTTGGTGATATTTAAAAACTTAAATTGGCAATATTCCGCCAAATTCGTCGCCAAAATTTCGTCAAGCATTATGGTCGGAGAACTAGGTTATTCTTAAAGTAGATAAATGACTAATGGCGTCCAAATGCACAACTATTACCCGACGGATCTTCTCTTATAGTAGATTCTTATATTCTTTCCAAGGTATTGAATTTTCATCAATTAGCCTTTATTTTCATTGATTTAGCCTCACTTTTATTAATTTGGTGACATTTTTATCAATATGGCAATGTTTTCGTCAATTTGGCAACATTTAAAAATCTTGCTAAGTTGGCGATATTTAGCCAAATTCGTCACCAAAGTTTCGGCAAACATTGTGGATGCAGAAATAGGTTATTCTTATAGTAGATAAACGATTAATGGCGTCAAATTGGAATGCTATTACCAAAAGTGTCTTCCCTGGAACGAGCTAGATCTACGAGAATGATGATAATAAATTTACCGCATAATATTATATATGAAAAGTGAACAAATTTCCCAATAGTTAATAGTTATAATGAATTTATATGATTTTTTGCTAAATTTATTTGAAAAAAGTGCAATATCTCGAGAACGGTTCATGTTAGCGTTATAAAGTTTGTGTCAATCGTCTTCTAATAAAAAAATATATAAGACATGATTATTTGCGTAACTATATTGAAAGTTTTAATTTTTTGATGATTTTTTCAAAATTTCATTTCAAAATTTAGGTGGGTTCTGAACATTCCATTAGGTGCAAAAATAATAGGCTTCCAGTATTTACTGATTGTGATTTTTCTACCAAATTTTGTTCGAATCGCTTCATTCGTTCGGGAGATATCATCTTCTCAGGCTCACTGACACACACACACACACGTCAAACACTCGACCATAGACAGAACTTAAGGTAATCGGATATTCGATAACACACATAATATCGACCATTTGGTTAAACCTAACGCACTCGAATTTTTGATATTTCTTCTAGAGTTGGTAAAATAAGGAGGATGAATTCTCCCAGAGCCTCCCCCCCCGAAGCCCCCACTGCGACATAAATGTCAGATACTCGACCCGGTCAGAACCTAAGGTATTCGAATATTCGATCCCTTCCCTAACGATGACTGATTGAGGGTCTTTTAAGACCCTCAAGCAGTTCTGGTTGAATCTTTGCGCACAAAATATCGACCATTTGGTCAAATCTACCACAGTCGAATTTTCGATATTTCTCCTAGAGTAGGTAAATTGGGGAGGATGAATTCTCCCAGAGCCTCCCCCCCCGAAGCCCCCACCGCGACATAAATATCAGATACTCGACCGCGGTCAGAAACTAAAATATTCGAATATTCGATCCTGTCCTTAACGAGAATTGAATGAGGGTCTGAAAAGACCCTCAAGCAGTTCTGGCTGAATCTTTGCACACAAAATATCAACCATTGGGTCAAACCTACCACAGTCGAATTTTCGATATTTCTTTTAGAGTGGGTAAAATGGGGAGGATGAATTCTCCCAGGGCCTCCCCCCCCAAAGCCCCCACTGCGAGATAAATGTCGGATACTCGACCACGGTCAGAAACTAAAATATTCGAATATTCGATCCTTTCCTTAACGAGAATTGAATGAGGGTCTGAAAAGACCCTCAAGCAGTTCTGGCTGAATCTTTGCACACAAAATATCAACCATTGGGTCAAACCTACCACAGTCGAATTTTCGATATTTCTTTTAGAGTGGGTAAAATGGGGAGGATGAATTCTCCCAGAGCCTCCCCCCCCAAAGCCCCCACTGCGAGATAAATGTCGGATACTCGACCGCGGTCAGAAACTAAAATATTCGAATATTCGATCCTTTCCTTAACGAGAATTGAATGAGGGTCTGAAAAGACCCTCAAGCAGTTCTGGCTGAATCTTTGCACACAAAATATCAACCATTGGGTCAAACCTACCACAGTCGAATTTTCGATATTTCTTTTAGAGTGGGTAAAATGGGGAGGATGAGTTCTCCCAGAGCCTCCCCCCCCCAAAGCCCCCACTGCGAGATAAATCTCGGATACTCGACCACGGTCAGAAACTAAAATATTCGAATATTCGATCCTGTCCTTAACGAGAATTGAATGAGGGTCTGAAAATACCCTCAAGCAGTTCTGGCTGAATCTTTGCACACAAAATATCAACCATTGGGTCAAACCTACCACAGTCGAATTTTCGATATTTCTTTTAGAGTGGGTAAAATGGGGAGGATGAATTCTCCCAGAGCCTCCCCCCCCAAAGCCCCCACTGCGAGATAAATGTCGGATACTCGACCAAATGTCAGAACCTAATGCATTCGGATATTCGATCCCTTTCTTAACGAGGACTGTTTGAGAGTCTTTTCAGACCCTCAAGCAGTTCTGGCTGAATCTTTGCACACAAAATATCGACCATTGGGTCAAACCTACCACAGTCGAATTTTCGATATTTCTTTTAGAGTGGGTAAAATGGGGAGGATGAATTCTCCCAGAGCCTCCCCCCCCAAAGCCCCCACTGCGAGATAAATGTCGGATACTCGACCACGGTCAGAACCTAATGCATTCGGATATTCGATCCCTTTCTTAACGAGGACTGTTTGAGAGTCTTTTCAGACCCTCAAGCAGTTCTGGCTGAATCTTTGCACACAAAATATCGACCATTGGGTCAAACCTACCACAGTCGAATTTTCGATATTTCTTTTAGAGTGGGTAAAATGAGGAGGATGAATTCTCCCAAACCACTCCCGAATTCCTCACCGCGACTTAAATGTCTAACACTCGACCCCGCACAAAACCTAACTGAGCCGGTATTCATTTGACAGAACTATTTTCGATACCATAATTGTTAAATAAAATAAAACCATATATTATTAAGTAAAATAAAACTTATTTATAAAAAGTTGCAGCCTAATAACTTCCCTACAATTCATGGTAATGCATAGGAACAAATATTGGTATTGTATGGAAAATCACAAATCGAGTTTTCGAGGGATTTACACATTTTAAGCACTTTAGAAGACGGAAAATCTATTTTTAGCGCGACGTCTGGATGTGTGATAGTCTGTGAGTATATCTGTGTGTTTGTCTGTGTCTGTCTGTGCAATTGTATGCATCCAATGCAGATCAAAAACTAATGGACAAAATGTTAAAAAAAAATTGGAAGGCAAATGACTTAAAAATTATCCTATTACTGATTGCATTTCTGTAAGATACGGAAAAAATAACCTGCCTATTCTATGAAACACCGAGTAAGACTGCCGAGATCTGAAATAGAAGGCTAAATATGCTTAAAATTTTCATAAAAAATCATCTTTATGCCTAAGTTCTAACGCGGAAAAGAATAAGTTCAATTGCCTACGTCGAACTATTTCGAAACTTTAAAGTTTTTTTAGAATTTTTAGATAATGGTGACGTTTTAAAATACGTTAAGTTGCCTACTGAAAAAAAAACGTATTAAAACTGCAAACTGGATATAATATCAAGTAAATAACTATGTCAATTTGAGCAATTATATTCATTTTAATGGATTATGAAGTTGTCTGTAGGAAATGTGCTGTCAACATCATATTTTTTAAGAGTTTTAATGTTCCTGTCTTTGGCAGGATTAATACTAATAGATTAATATTTACAGCTTGGTTCATAGCATTCCATCATTGGAAATGAAATAAATTACTATATCCTAAAATAATTGCTGCACAAATAATAATTTTACGTTTTGGTTTTCTTAAAAATAATCACATACATTTGTCATTTAGTTCAGTCACAGGCAGAAAAATTTGACTGCAATCACTTGGAAGTAAAATAAAATAATTTTATTGAAATATGGATAAGATCAAATACTTATATATATTATGCTTAACGAAGCAAATATCCAATATAAATGTTATCAGTTTACAGAAAGGATCAAATTGCATTTAACGACAAATATTGTTGAATGTTCCATGAACTCTTCCATCTGTTGAGCGATCATTTAACATGTATGATAATTGTGGTGGTGAACGACAGATTTTGTGATATTAAATATCACCCAGAAGGCTGAATACAAATGTAATATTATTAAAGATGTCATGCATAATCTCGAATATTTTGATGTTTGATGCATATATTTATATCAGAATATTTCATGAAATGTACCGCTTTTATTTTTCATACTTATCTACGTTTCACTTATGGAATATTGCGCGGATAAGAAACATTATTTTCGGCGATTACAATAACGAAGTTTGATAGAAAAGGTGCAAAACTCATTTTTCAAACTTAAATTTTAAGTTCAAGAATAATGCAAAGTGGCTGTGATATGTATAAATTTGACTAATATCTGTCTGTCTGTGTGTTTCGCTTGGCGACAATTTTGGCTTATTTTCACTATTTGGGCAATTTTGGGAAACTTTGTCAATTTAGAAATAATTCAATATCTTCAAAAATTAATTTTTTATTGATAATCACTGTTGATTTGTTAGTAGTCAGTTAATTAGTTGTTATTGTAGATTAAAATAATCAAGATCGATAAATTGAAATACAGTTATTTTCCATCAACATTAATTAATTCTGCCTGTAGATGGCGTTTTATGTAACTAAAACAGCAGACAATGCCTAAAATGCTATTTGAATAATGTAGCAGACAAACTGGAGCTTGATTCAGAAATAAATTGAACAGAAAAAATATAAATTGAGCATACAATGCCCTTCTAAACACTAAAGATTGCGATTAAAATTAAAACCTCGATTACAAAGAATTTACCAACATCCGACACTCAACCAACATCCAATCCTAGAACAGTCCTCACAACCAACCAATGGCTTTGTTATCAGCAAATTATTAGCAAATAAGAAAAGAGGGGCAGTTTGATCCCATATCTAAGAAAAGTAATTGGAGTTGCTTCACTTGATTTTCTTATACCAGAATTCATTCTGTTTTTCAATCTTGACAAGAAATTTTTTTATAAATCTGTATAGTGGGACTAGATTATTTCAACAATAGCGTGTTACCCTTCACTTTAAAGGGTTTGGAAAAATCTTTAGATTTATACCATACTTGACAATGTACTTCCCCGGGAGGGGGGGGGGGGTAAAATACTGAAATACCGTATAAAATAAAATTCAAATTCATTTCAATAATTAGGATTGATAAATAAAATAATAGTTACATCAGCATATGCTATTGCAAACACTAATAAACTATTATGAGTAGCACATGACTTTTTTAAAAATAAAATTTTTACAAATTTGAATTTTTTTTTAATTAGCTTTCTTTTTATACATTTATTTGTGTATTATCACAAAAACAGATCACAGAATGTCACTCATTTATATAAAATCCCTTAGTTTCCAGTAATATTTTTAGAAGCCTTACACACAATCTATTTTATTATCATAAGCATATGCTAAAAAAATTGCGGGTTTATCTTCAATAGGTTTCAAATTAGTTTCTTTCATAATTTTATATCTTCTAGGAAGCAGTTAGAGAGAAAAATGGCCAGATAGCTAAGTCAATTAGTTATTTTTATACTGTTTTACACTAAAATGAAATTTTCTGACACAAAACATTATGTTTTTATACAGCCGTCACATTAACACTTATATGGGTAACCCATAAAAATTTGGGTTGCTGACACTAAAATGACACTGTTAAATAGGTAAAGTTCCAGTTACTCTGTTCTATTCTCATATAAATGAACAAAATAACGTATTCACATAGATATAGTTATCTTTTTAATTGTGTGACTGGAAATTTAATTGTTTTAAAAAATCATTCTAGTGACTGTAAACCCAGTTTTTTTTAGTGTTTTTACCCATATTTTTTCGGGGTGTTATTATATTTTATGGAGTAAAATAAATTTTAAATACATAAATGGTTTTTTCGAGTGCGATAAATATTTTTACTTTCCCTGCAATACATGGTAATGTAAGGGGAAAATATTGGAATCATGCCGAAAATCGCAACTCGAGTTTTCGACGAATCTACACGTTTCGAGACTTCTAGAATAAGATAAAACTATTTTTAGCGTGACGTCTGTGTTTGTGTCTGTGTGTCGGTCTGTGTGTCTATCTGTGTGTCTATCTGTGCAGATTTTGTATCCATTCTAACTAAAAATCTAACTGACCGAATTTTATAAAATTTGGCATGTAAGTCACTTGTAGACGAATCTGGTGCTGATTAGTTTCGGGTACGATTCGGATTAAAAGAACCCGCCTTTTTTGCGAAATGGCCCGCAAAAGCTTGTATACACTCTACCTGAAGATTTATGGACCGAATTTCACAAAATTTGGTAGATAAGACGCTTGTGGATCACGCTGGTGCTGATTAGATTTTGGTATGCTTTGGAAAGAAATAACCTGCATTTTTTTGCAAAATGGCCCGCAAAAATCGCCAAGATCTAAAATAAAAAACTGCGTATGCTGAAATATATTCATTAAATGCTCGTTTAATACGTAATTTTTAACGAAAAAAAGAATAAGACCAACCCCATTACACTAGGACTAGCCGTTCTCGAGATATTTTTGTTTTTTCGTTTTTTCTCTAAACCACCTTTGAAAATGAGTCCAGTTACCAAGTAAAAACGAAAATTGAATTAATAGTGAACTAAATTTATTTAAAATAAAGAGAATGTGTATATAAGTCAGCAGGGAAAGTCATGTGCTGCCCACACCAGATTTTTACTTTCCCTGCAACACATGGTAATATATAGGGAAAGTATTGGAATCATGCCGAAAATCGCAACTCGAGTTTTCGACGGATCTACACGTTTCGAGACCTCTAGAATACGAAAAACCTATTTTTAGAGTGACGTCTGTGTCTGTGTCTGTGTGTCTGTCTGTCTGTGTGTCTGTGTGTCTGTCTGTCTGTCTGTGCAGATATTTTTTCCACTCTAACCAAAAAACTAATTGACCGAATTTCATGAAATTTGGTAGGTAAGTCACTTGTGGGCGAATCTGATGCTGATTAGTTTAGGGTACGATTCGGGATAAAAGAACCCGCCTTTTTTTGCGAAATGATCCGCAAAAGCTTTTATCCACTCTAGCTGAAAAACTAATGCACCGAATTTCACAAAATTTGGTAGATAAGTCACTTGTATGTCACCCTGGTGCTGATTAGATTTTGGTACGATTCGGAAAAGAAATAACCTGCATTTTTTTGCAAAATGACTCGCCTAAATCGCCAAAATCGCCAAAATCTAAAATAAAAAACTACGTATGCTCAAATATATCCATTAAATGCTTCTTTTATATGTAATTTTTAACGAAGAAAAAAAATACGACCAATCCATTACATTAGAACTAGCCGTTCTCGAGATATTTTAGTTTTTCGTATTTTCTCTACTCCACCTTTGAAAAGAAGTCCAGTTATCAAATAAGAACGAAAATTGAATTAAAAGTGAATTAAATGTAATTAAAATAAAGAGAACATGAATGTAAGTCTGCAGGGAAAGTCATGTACTATCCACATCAGATTTTTATATTATCTAAATCACAAGAAATCTAGGGTACATTTGTGAATATAAATATATTGCATAACACATAAATGTAAGGGGGGCTAAATTCAAAGAGTTAATTTTGTTGGATTTGAAAATTTTATATGAACAAACGAAACAAATATTCAAGATGTTTTTTTCGATTCAACATTTTAAATTTCAGTACGAAGCGCATACATTGGTTTAGGATAATGGGCTTACCTCATGAAAATGGTTATAGTATAGCCTACGGCAAATTTACATTGCATGGTTCTGAACCATTCCATTTTAAACTTATCTATGAATAAAATTTGCAATGCAAATACTTTTAGAACCTACATTTTATTTTACCTAAAGTATTACAGAGAGTTTAAAGTCCCAAATCCCTAAATTATTTACCGTAAGTATATACAATTGAATGTAGAATTCTTCTGCTAAATCAGTGCAAATCATGGCATTCATCCTTTTAGGCATGCACGTTGAATTAATATTGACTTTGAGCAGAATTTTGTGAAGACTTTCTTAAAGCAATGAGGTTAGTATTTGAATTATTATATTTGTGAAGTATAAGTATAAACCTTATATGCGTACTAGTTTCATATACCCGTTCTTTGCACCGGTTCAATAGAATTGGGTAATAATAAATCCTAGGCATCTGACAAACCGACACATGCATCAAATGGTGAAAGAAATATATTCTGATTTATTCTGATACATTTTTTAGTGCTTCAGTTTCTAAATAAAAATTAAATACGGCTTCGACTTCTGAGCGGCCGTACACATGTCTGCACAATTTTTGCCGTGTGTCTTAAATAAGAGCTCGGGATTCATGTAATCCGGGTACTCGGTCTTTGTTATCTAAAGCTAAGAAGTATAGCTTTTTAAACTCACCTGTAGCATAATTAGAAGCTCAGATATTATCAAATTATTAATATGCATATAATTAATCCGAGGAGAGAATAATGGGAGCTTTCTGCGCGATGAATTGTAAGATTTAAAATGCAAATAAAATTAGGCAACATATATGCATTCGTAGAGCAAATATGAATATTGGACTCTTTATTATAACCTTTAATTTAACTTGATCTGGTTTACTTGTTTGTTTGTTTGCCAGTGTGATTGAAATATTTGGAACAGTAACGAATCAAGTGGAATTAATCAGAGTAACATGGCATTTGTCATGCCACTGCCTTTTGTAACATATATTAGTTCTTTTGATTTTCAACCTTATCAGGTCAGCCTGTCCTGGGCTGGCTATAGGAATGTACGCGCTTTTCGGAAATAACTGGAGAACCGGAGCAGTAAAAAAAAAATTCCAAATTTGGTATGTTGTCATTTACAGTATATGCTGATTATTTGCATTTTGAAACTTATTGTGCTAGCTTGTCCTAGGCCGCTATACGTGTACACGATTTTCGGGAGTAACTCAAGAACTAGGGCAGCTAAAATGCCCAAATTTGGCATGTCATATTTTATGAGGTATATATTAATTCTTGAAATTCTGAATATTATCGGACTCTCTTGTCCTGGACCCGCCATAGCAATGTACTCATGTACAAAGAGAGAGCAATTTATAATGCAAGTTTTTAAAGGATGTACCAACAACATAACCCAACCAACTAATTAACTGTAATTACATATGGATGAATACCGACATAAGTAAAATAATTAAGCAAATATAATAACAACTTTCAAACCAGAAATTTTATATGTGACATTCCTAAAGCATCATTATAAGAGACTCACGTTAATTTGCTTTATGATTCTCTTAATTGTATTACATCCCTTAATTTCAAGAAATTATGGCTGCTAATGTCCAGTAAATGCCAAGCAATAGATTTTAACTTTCAAAAACAAATTCAAACATGAAATCTATGAAGGAGCCTTACTTTGGTGATAAATGATGCGTACACTTTATTTTTGACGGAAATACTAAATATTTTTATTTTCTTTATACACTTATTCTGTACAGCCATACGTAAAGTAGAAGTGACATTTTCAGAACCGGAAGAGAAAATTCTTAGTGTAATCTCCAAACTGTTCCGGAATTATATTAAAAATCCATATCTGTCATTATCTGAATTATATCTATACTCAATGCTCTGAAATTTCCCCTTTCAAGGTCAATTTTTAACACTTTACAACAAAGTTGAAAAGTGTTTATGACTTTGTTCATTCTGTCTGTCTGTCTGCCCGTTAGCGCGATAACTGCCGTAAAATGACTTAACCAAAATGAAATTTTAGTATGTTGTTCAGACGGTCTGTAGGACCTATGGGAATATAAATGAATAATATCACCCAATTAGTTTTGGATTGAACCCGGGTTGAAGAAATGAAATACATTGAGCCCTATGGGACCTAATTTTTCAAACATTTTTTAAGCGGATTTAAAATTCACAAATTGCTTCGAAAATTTTAGGTAATATTCAAATTATTCCATAAAATATATAAAAAAAAATTCAAAATATATTCAGTAGTTTTTTAAATAAAAATTAAAATAATAATTACACCTCTTATATGAAACGATCACGTGACCATGATATGAAACGATCACGTGACCAACTTCAAAATATAATACGGCATCCATCTTGTCTCAAAATCGCATTTCTAAAGTTCTTTTTAATTCATATTGAGTGCTTTATTCGTCGTAAAACCTCTTTATTTTCGCTTAAATTCTGTGCATCAACATACTGAAACAACGCAATTACAATATATTTGAGTTTAAATGAGCATCCAACTTTGATTATTTCTCTAACGAAGCCTATTTTTCACTTATGTGAAATGTAAACAGCAAAATATGTAGGATGAGTTGTATAGGAATTGCTGTATTTTTTTAACGCAAAGGAATTTAGCTCATGGAGTCTGCATAGCTGATATGAAAGAAATATTCATTGACTTTACCGAGAGAAGGATAATTTTTTGCGATGAAGTTTTAAGCATAGAGTACAATTACTTATAGCTCCATGGTCTTAATTTTTAAATAATATAAATTATTATAGTATTGTGATAAATGACATGAATGGGAAATTATTTATGAATGAAATGCTGCTTTTTTAGAGAGAGACAGGCGTGTTATTTTTTCTATGACGTCATTTGAATGAATTTCAGTTGTTTTCGATGAAGTTTTTAAATTTCAATGAAGTTTATCGTGGTATTATGATAATTCTAAAATTGTTACCGAGTAATATATCTCATTTTAGAGATGTTTAAACCAGGCAATTTATATTTCAATGCCGTCATTTGAATGAAGTTCATTTTTTTCGATGATTGTTTAAGTTTTCAAATATAATAAATCAATGTAGTATTGTGAGAAGTTTTAAAATATTACCGAGGAATGTATTGCATTTTAGATATGTTTAAATAAAATTGCATTGGAGTTGGAAAGTGTTTCATAATCAATGCTTTAAGCATGATTGATCTTTCTTGTTTAGTTTAGATTTTGACAATTTTTGCTGGCCATTTCGCAAAAAAAGGCAGGTTATTTTTTTTAAATCGTACTAAAATCTAATCACCACCAGAGTAACCCGTAAGCGACTTATCAAGTGATTTTTGTGAAATTCGCTCCATTAGTTTTTCAGCTACTGCGGATAAAGACAATTATTGCGGGACATTTCGCAAAAAAAGGCGGGTTCTTTTATCGCGAATTATACAAAAATTGCGTATAAAACAAGAATTTAATTCATACATTAGAGCATACGTAGTCTATTTTTTTAGATTTTTGCGGGCCGTTTCGTAAAAAAGGCAGGTTGTTCTTTTTCTAATCTTACCAAAATCTAATCAGCACCAGAGTATTCTACAAGTAACTTATCTACCAGATTTTGTGAAATTTTGTCAATTAATATTTTAGCTAGAGTGGATACCTGAAATTTTTACGGGATTTTTCGCAAAAAAAGGCGGGTTCAAATTTTACGAATTCTACCAAAAACTAATTAGCACAAGGGTCTCACACAAGTGACTTACCTACCAAATTTTATGAAATTCGATGCATTAGTTTTTTAGAGTGGATACATACATTGCACACACACACACACAGACACATACACAGACGTTACGCTAAAGATAGCTTCTTCGTATTCTAGAGGTCTCGAAACGTGTAGATCTGTCGAAAACTCGAGTTGCGATTTTCGGCATGATTCCAATACTTTCCCTATACATTACCATGTGTTACAGGGAAAGTAAAAATCTGGTGTGGGCAGCACAGGACTTTCTCTGCTGACTTATATACACATTCTCTTTATTTTAATTAAATTTAATTCACTTTTAATTCACTTTTCGTTCTCATTTGATAACTGAACTTTTTTTCAAAGGTGGCGTGGAGAAAATACGAAAAAAACTAATATATCTCGAGAACGGCTAGTCCCAGTGTAATGGGGTTGATCTTATTCTTTTCTTCGTTAAAATTACGTATTAAACAAGCATTTAACGGATATATTTGAGCATACGTAGAATTTTAGTTTTGATTTTGACAATTTTTGCGGGCCATTTTGCAAAAAAGGAAGGTTATTTTTTTCCGAATCGTACAAAAATCTAATCAGCACCAGGCTGTCCCATAAGTGACTGATCTACCGAATTTTGTAAAATTCGGTCTATTAGCTTTTCAGCTAGAGTGGATTCAAACTTTTGCGGGCCATTTTGCAAAAAAAGGCAGGTTTTTTTATCCCGAATCGCATCCAAAATTAATCAGCTCCAGACTCGGCCACAAGTGAATTACCTACCAGATTTTGTGAAATTCGGTCGATTAGTTCTTTAGTTAGAGCGGATACAATATCTGCACAGACAGACAGACCGACACACAGACACACATGCAGATACACAGACAGACACACAAACACACACAGACACACACACACAGACACACACACACAGACGTCACTTTAAAAATGTTTTTTTCGTATTCTAGAGGTCTCGAAACGTGTAGATCCGTCGAAAACTCGAGTTGCGATTTTCGGCATGATTCCAATACTTTCCCTATACATTACCATGTATTGCAGGGAAAGTAAAAATCTGATGTGGGCAGCACATGACTTTCCCTGCAGTCTTATATCCACGTTATCTTTATTTTAATTAAGATTAATTAACTTTTAATTCAATTATCTTTCTCATTTGGTAACTGGACTTATTTTCAGAGCTGGCGTAGAGAAAATACGAAAAAACTAAAATATTTCAAGAACGGCTAGTCCTAGTGTAATTGGGTTGGTCTTATTATTTTCTCCGTTAAAAATTACGTATGAAACGGATTTAACGGTATGAAACAGATTACGCATTTAACGGATATATTTAAGACATGCGTAGTTTTTATTTTAGATTTTGTCTATTTTTTCGGGACTTTTCGCAAAAAAGGCAGGTTATTTTTTTCCGAATCGTACCAAAATCTAATCAGCACCACGGTGACCCACAAGCGACATATCTACTAAATTTTGTGAAATTCGGTCGATTAGTTTTTCAGCTAGAGTGGATACAATCTTTTGCGGGCCATTTCGCAAAAAAAGGCGGGTTCTTTTATTCCGAATCGTATCCTAAACAAATCAGCACCAGATTTGCACACAAGTGATTTACCTGCCAAATTTTATGAAATTCGGTCAATTAGTTTTCCAGTTAGAGTGGATACAAAATCTGCACAGACAGATAGACACACACACACAGACAGACACACAGCCACACACACAGACGTCACTTTAAAAATGGTTTTTTCGTATTCTAGAGGTCTCGAAACGTGTAGATCTATCGAAAACTCGAGTTGCGATTTTGGGCATGATTCCAATACTTTCCCTATACATTACCATGTATTGCAGGGAAAGTAAAAAATCTGATGTGGGCAGCACATGACTTTCCCTGCAGAATTATATCTACGTTCTCCTTATTTTAATTAAATTATTTAATTAATTTTTAATTCAATTTTCGTTCTTATTTGGTAACTGGACTTATTTTCAAAGGTGGCGTAGAGAAAATTCGGAAAATCTAAAATGTCTCGAGAACGGCTAGTGCAAGTGCAAAGGAGTTGATCTTATTTACTTCATCGTTAAAAATTACGTATAAAACAAGCATTTAATGGATATATTTGAACATACGTAGTTTTTATTTTAGATTTTGACGATTTTTGCAGGGCATTTCGCTAAAAAAGGCAGGTTATTTTCACCGAATCGTAACAAAATCTAATCAGCACCAAGGTGACCGACAAGCGACTTATCTAGCGAATTTTGTGAAATTCAGTCCATTAGTTTTGAACTAGAGTGAATACAGGCAATTTTTGAAGGTCATTTTGCAAAAAAAGGCGGTTTGTTTTATCCCGAAGCGTACCTAAAACTAATCAGCACAAGATTCGCCTACAAGTGACTTAGCTACCAAATTTTATGAAATTCGGTCAAATAGTTTTTAGATAGAGTGGATGCAAAATCTGCACAGACAGACAGATAGATACAAACACAGACGTCACACTTAAAATAGTGTTTCAGTATTCTAGAGGTCTCGAAACGTGTACATCCGTCGAAAATTCGAGTTAGGATTTTCGAAATGATTCTAATATTACTTTCCTTATATACATAATGTATAAGGAACGTACTTTGACGGGGTCGAAAATTCGAAATCGAGTTTTCGACGGGAGAGCACGTTTCAAGCATCCCTGATCAGGAATCAAACATTTTTGAAGTGATGTCTGTGTGTGTGTGTGTGTGTATGTGTGTGTGTGTGTATGTGTGTGTGTGTGTGTGAAAGTATGTGTGTGTGTGTCAGTGAGTCTGTGGAGACGATAACTCACGAACGAATGGACCGATTTGAACCAAATTTGGTACAAAAATCACAATCTGTAAACACTGGAAGTCTATTGTTTTTATATGCAATCGAATGTTCAGAACCCCCCTAAATTTTCGAATAAAATTTTGATAAAATCGTCAAAAAATCAAAACCACAAAAAAGTTACGCAAATAGACATTTCTTACGTAATTTTTCATTAGAAAACGATTGACATCAATTTTAGAGCGCTAACATGAACCGTTCTCGAGATATTGTACATTTTTCTAAAACATTATCAAAAAGTCATATAAAATAAAAAAAAATTCCTGTTGAAAAACATGTTCACTTTTCATATGTGATAAATTGTGATAAATTGGGTGACATCATTCTCGTGGATCTAGCTCGTTCCATTCAAGAATAAAGATTCTTTGAATAATACTGTTGTATTTGAACGCCAATAGTCATTTACTTGCTGTAAGAATAACTTATTTCTCCGTCCCTAACGCTTGACGAGATTTTGGCGACGAATTTGGCGGAATGTCGCCAACTTGGCGACTTTTTGAAATGTTGCCAAATTAACGAAAATCTCGCCAAATGGATAAAAATGACGCTAAATTAATGAAAATGACGACTGATTGTCGAAAATTCAATATCTTGGAAAGAATATTAGTATCTACTATAAGAAAAACCTATTTTTTTTCTGTAAAGTAGTAAATTCATTACATTATATAAGGAAAGTTATGTGTTTCCCACATCAGATTTTTTTCCCTATGCATTACCATGTATTGCAGGGAAAGTAAAATGGCACATTGCCAACGTGATAACCAGCCAGTTATTCGTGTGTTGGTTCCCTGGTTTCCCCTGTTTCCATTGGTTCTCCGTGACCTGTTTGCCCACTGGTTCCAATCATCTGGCTAAGCATAAGCCAGGCTTCATTGGATCATCTCCTGTAGCCCCGCGGACTTGCTTGGATTCATGAAACTCAAGTGCCATGAGGTCATAATTAATTTTCTTGACCATAAATGACTATCCACCCCACAATAAAAATTGGCGTCTTTGTGTCCGAGGCTGGTGCCATACCTATCATTTTTGCTACGTTTAGAAACTGTAATACTTTTTACTACCACTGTATCGCAGAACTTTCAAGTAAAATAAAAACCTTTAAACCGGAAATAAAAATCTTTAGTCAAGTCCAATACCTCCTCCAAAGTTTTATTTTTATTCTATATCAGTTACGATCAATTTTGTTTCTATAGCATGTTTCGAGAAATATATGCTCCTAAAATTTTCAGTAATATTAATAGTATGGTAAAACTTGTGACACCAATTAAGACAGATTCACCTAAACCAACCAACTGATAAAGGACCAATAGATTAATACTGGCTTAAAAATCGTTAAGCAAATCTATTTATAACTATCAAATCATTAGTGAAATTCTAAACCCACCAGCATATGAGACTAAAGTTCATCAATTTTATGATTTGACTAATTTTACTAACATCCTTTCTTCCTCGAATTATGACAGTGGATATCTAATAATTGAGAAACACTAGATTTCCTCCAGCTCCACAATGAAAGGCTGCATAAAAGGAAAAAGAAGAGCTTGTTAGTCACAACGTAAAATATTCCACCAGAAAGTTATAACTTTGAGCGGATGCTTCACACACGAACAGTAGCTTTCAAACTCTAAATAATCATCATTTCGAAAGAATTAATTAAAAGCGGCTGGAATTTGCGGAGAAACCCTATCCATTTGTAACATGACCTTTGATAATTATATTCAGCGCTTTTGCCAATTTCTAGTGTACTTATGACAGCTTAATGAGAAGGCGAACAAGGAACGCGATATCGGAAAAATCCTGACAATGAAGTGAGTTTTATTTCGAGAATATCAGTTTTCACAAAGGGAAATTCTAGCTCTCTCTCTACGGAAAAGTTTTGGAATTTTGTCTTAGGATGATTAATTCTCTTTTGTAAAATATTTGATGCTTAAGCAAAGTAATCCGGCATCTGAACTTTTTAATCTTACTTTTCTTAAATGCATAATATAAAGTATAGGAAAGATATATACATTGTTTCTTTCAGGACTTTTCAGTCGGGAGGGACTTTTCCATATGCACTATATAAATATATATATGCAATTTTTAACTACACTGCTGACCATCCAAAATGCAACACCATGAAAGACAAGAGATATCAAAGCGAAATTTATTGGACAAAGAACATAAAGTACAAGGATGGATTGATTGAAATACAGCCCCGTTCGACTTGCGGAACACGAAGAAATCAGTATTTTGTGCAGCCGCCATGGCTGAAAATAACTGTTACTACACGCCTCGGCATTGAAAGAAAGATACTTTGGATGTGTTCTTAGGGTATGTCAGTCCATACTGCTTCCACACGCTGCCAAACATTATCTGTCGTAGCAGCTGGTGGTATTTGCTGGGCCAGTCGTTTGCCAATCATCGACCAGACGTGTTCAATGGCCGACAGATCTGGAGAACGGGCGGGCCAAGGGAGCAGTGAAACTTGGTGGGTACTGGAGGAATGCTGAACGATATGTGCCACGTGTGGTCTCGCATTGTCCTGTTGAAACTTGGCCGCAGGCAAGCCTTGAAGGTAAGGTAAGACAACATGCTCCAAAACTTCAGAAATACAGCGGTGGCTGTTGAGTGTACCGGCAATGCGTATTAGGTGGGTGCGGGAGTAAAATCCAATGCCACCCCAAACCATAACGCCAGGTGAAGGACCGGTATGGCGAAGCATAATGCAAGAGTTATGGCGCTACTGGCGCACATGATTTGCATAAATTCTAATTATTTGTATTTCCTATCGAGATCTACGTATGGTGCAAATTTCATTCTTATGGGATGCTTCCTTCATGGTGTTGCATTTTGGATGGCCAGCAGTATATTATGTTTACATATATAGATATAATTACTACACACACATACCCACACATATATACATGCATATATATATATATATATATATATATTAAACACATACAATCTAACCAGATATAAAATACAAATTCTGCTGTCTTTGGGTCTTCTGGATGTGTTCAATCTTTCAGGACCTATCGGTATTCTGTTTTTCCCTTGCACGCGTGAGAGTGTCGTTTCGGGCGTGTGGTGGTTTCTGGAAGTGTTTCCTGGGAATTAAAGCATACTTAAACCAGGAAAAGGGGTTACAATCCCCCTTTACCTTGCTACAACTCTGTTGACACACTTTTTTCTGTTCCTACTTTATCCATGTTTTGCATTTTTATAACTTGTATACTATATATATATATATATGCAGAATGTATATATATATGAAATTTATATATATATATATATATGCAGAATGGACAGTTAATTAATATAATTAATATTAATTAATAAAATGTTGCATTGCCAATATGGGAAAAGATTTACATTGTAAAGCCCATTTCCAACTTATCTGTGAGTAGTTGCTGGCTGAAATGTCACAAAGATAACCGAGGAAAAAAATATGCCTTATAATTTACTTTTTATTAAACAGAGCGTTTCGCAACTAATGTGATGAATAATTAAGTGTTTAAAATATAATTATTAGTGCAATTAACAATTATACGTCTTTATGTTCATTCCGATAAGCAAACCTACAACGTAATAACAAAAAAAAAATCCTGATCACGATTATTAGATCTTTTAGCATGCTAACTGTCCGTTTAACTGAAATCGCTTGATTTATTAACACTTTAAACCGAGTGAGATTTACAACCAGTTAAATCCCGAATTAAATATTTACCTGCTTGTTAATACAGCTCAGATTCCGTTACTTATACGATTATGAAATTATTGTCAAATCGGAAATGACCTTAGTGAACTAGTAGTGAAAATTAAACACACTTTAGACATGATGGTAGATAGTTGTGAGGTTTAGAATAGAGGAAGGATGTGTGCGCCCATGAGATTGTGAGCAGGAGACGAGGACAAGCGGACAATGGATTGAGATCCAACGGACGTTTTCGCTTTGGTAGCAGGTAGGTTACAAAAGCTCAGGCGAAGGCATCCTAGTATATTAGTTATTTCATTTCGGTTTCATAAAAGTCTTTATTATAGCAACTACTTCACATTAACACCCACATGTACTTCAACTATCAACGTGTTTGCATTTTTTAGGTATGCAAGTATAACGATAATAAAATTTGATGTATGAAATATATTTGCGAAGGCAATATAAATTAAATTAATCCAAATTAAATTAAATGTAAAATCTCTGTAAAAGTAAGACATAGGATTGAAAGATTCACCGGAATATTCGGCATAGGTACATTAGTTACTTATACAGGGTGTCCCAAAAGGATTGAAACGCGCTTTAATTCTTTACCTGTTGGAGATAAGTGGGCAATGTAAATTTCAAAAATGTTGAAAGTAAGTTAGAAAATAGTACTACGTTAATGAAATGTTCTTCCCATTCATTTTCAAAAAGTTGCATTTTTAAAATTTTTATACGAACCCCTTAGACAAATTGGGTCAATCAGAATATTTTTATTTTTAAAGCAACAAGATCATTAAAAAAACCAAATATCTGTATCTTTAAAATCAACTGAATTATGATAAAGGGAAAAATCTAACTTATGCGACTTTTCCGCACCATGTGAAAGGCTGTTTCATCAGTGAAAATAGGGACCATAAACAAATTGACTATGGAAACTGTTTAGATTAAAACTACGTTAATATATGTCAACATTTTTCATCACAAATGCATCTAAATAAAGCATTACACAGGCAGAGATCATATAAAACAGCGGTTGGGTATCCTGTATATTATCATCCAGTTTTATCATTTTGGTGATATGTCACAAATTTACATTTCTAATTTGATATAGGGTTCCCATTCACAATGTTCAATTTTCGATTAAATATAACTCGCTGAATTTTAAAGATACAGATATGTGGTTTTTTTAATGATCTTGTTGCATTAAAAATAAAAAATTTCTGTTTGACCAAATATGTCTAAGTGGGTTGTATAAAAATTCAAAAAGTGTAACTTTTGAAAATGAATGGGAGGACTATTTCAATAACGTAGTCTTATTTTCTACCTTACTTTCAACATTTGTGCAATTTACATTGCCTACTTATCTCCAAAAGGTAAATAATTAAAGCGCGTTTCAATCTTTTTAGGACACCCTGTATATCCTATCATTTGAAACGCAAAAAAAATGCCTTAACGTCATGTGAAGTTTCTATAATATTTTATGTACGGACTCTGTAGTCTTTTATATACTAATCTTCTTTTGTTGTTCTTTTTATATGTGTGTTTTCTAATTGTAATCAGTGTTTTCTTTTGTAGTATATTACAGAATGTTTAAACAGCATGATTATGTTTAGCCAATAGTTACTGAAAGTGTTATAATTGGTGCATATTTATCGGTACTTAATATATATATTTGCACAAAATAGTTAAACTTAAAAATTTAATTAAAATACCCAGCGAGTTGAAAGCGAAGAATAGGGGATTTTTATTTCTTCTTAAAATATTAACGATGCATTTCTCAAAACTTAACTCGAATTTATTTCCAGAAACAAAATAAGAAAATCAAGTTCCTTTGCATTTTTCCAATTGAATCCAATACACGTAAAAAATTAAGAGAATAATTTTCGGAAGAGCTTGAACACACTGAATTATGCAGACGATTCTATTTAAAAACTCTATTGTGAATCTTTATAACTGGGATATTGTATTCCCATCTGCGTGTCGTCTTCATTGCGATTCTATAATTATATCAGAAACTTTCAAACGCTTTAATTATAATTTTCACGGCTCGTATTACAAATGATTCGAATTTAAATATACTTCTTTAGTTTAATTAATTTTGTGGAAGTTATTTTCAAGATTGGGGAGCAATGGATTTATAAAAAGAGTAATCAAGTTATCGAGTGAAAATTTGCATTTGGGTGAAATAATTCAAAACTTCTGGAATAAGATTACTTGGAGGCGATAAAATATTCTTTTAGATTATCTGAGCATTGTTAAACAATAAATATGTCTTCAGGAACACTAGTTACTGGAATAACCGACTCATAACAATATTAATGCATAATACAGTTGTGGACTAAGAAACAAACTAAAAAATTAAGTTATACTTTATTTTATTAAGTTTTTTCTTATTATTTTCCTTATGTACATAGTATAATGCATAAGGAAAATATTCTGACGGGGTCGAAAATTCAAATTCGAGTTTTAGACGACAGAGCACGTTTCAAGCATCCCTGATCATGAATCGAACATTTTTGAGGTGATATATCTGTGTGTGTGAAAGTATGTGCGTGTGTGTGTATGAAAGTATGTGTGTCAGTTAGTCAGTGGAGACGATATCTCACGTGCGAAAGTAGCGATTCGAATGAAATTTGGTACAAAAATTACAATCCATGAATACTGGAAGCCTGTTGTTTTTAAACACAATAGAATGTTCAGACCCGCTCTAAATTTTCAAGTGAAATTTTGAAAAAAAATCATCAAATCTTCAAAACCTTTAATAATATTTCCTTAGAAAAAGATTGGCATAAACTTTAGAACGCTAGCATGAATCGTTCTTGAGATATTGCACATTTTTCAAATAAATTTATCAGAAAATCCCATAAATTAAAAACAAATATTAACCGTTGAGAAACATGTTCACTTTTCATATTTAATATCATGCGATAAATTTGATGACATCACTGTCGTGAATCTAGCTCGTTCCATTCATAAGAAAATATACTTTGAGTAATACTTTTGTATTTGAACTCCAGTCATTTATCTGCTATAAGAATAACTTATTTCACCGTCCATAACGCTTGATGAGGTTTTGGTGACCAATTTGGCGGAATGGGGCCAACTTGCCGACTTTTTTAAATGTTGCCAAATTACCGAAAATCTCGCCAAATGCATAAAAATGACGCTAAATCAATGAAAATGATGGCTAATTCACGAAAATGCAATATCTTGGAAAGAATATAAGTATCTACTATAAGAATAGCCTAATATTTCTTACTGTAAAAGTAGTAAATTCATTGCATTGTATAAGGGAAATCATGTGCTATCCACATCAGATTTATTTATAATGTATGGCAGTTAACAAGGATAAAAATCTTAGTCATAAATTGGCTCATTTACGTTATGTTCAATACTATATGTGTGCTCTAGATCTTCGTGTAAATATGAATAACTTGAAAGACTTAAGGACCCGTTGTCTCAGTTGTTTGCTCAAGGGGGAGATATAAAACTCTAGTTAGATTCTAACTTATAATCGATACTTTAAGTTTGCAAAGCTCCAGACTTCAGAGCCCGGAAGGCCCCTGGAGGGTCTGAAACTTATCTTGTAATTATTTTCACCGCCCTGGAATATACTAGTCGAAAATTTGTCTTTGTTAAGGTCTGCACTATCATAAATACTATGTGTCGAAAGCCTAGACCAACCGACTCGTCCAAAGACTTAGAGCAGCAAAATGGAAGGCCGGGAAAAATAGATACTATGTGTGGAAAAATTCGACCTACACACATAGTATCTATTTCGACCTTCCAAGACACGGGAGAGGGGGATTCCGAAGGGCCTAGAAAATATTTTAGAAACCCACCCATTTCTCCGCCTGTGGAAGGACAAACCGAAACTCTGGCTCTGATAGGTTCTATCTTCCTGTGCATTCAGTCTTCCAGATCACCCGATTATTTGAAGTACTTGAAAAGTATAAAACGCAATACACAATTATTACATAGATTCAAAAATGCCATTGAGTTGTCAGCTGTCCAGTAACAAAAGTTATTTGTTAGTAAAGTAATATGGGATTTTGAACACTGTAAGAAATTTTTGAAATCTTTATGAAAGTATTTGTGGAAATTTCGGGATTGGTGAAGACAACGTCTTTAATTTATTTAATTTCCTTTAAGTTAAATACATGGTTGTAGTTGCTGAAGGTCACAATCAGCATCCAGGGTGATTTTTAAACAAATATGTGCTTTATTTGGATTAATTAAAATTTAACTTGGATGGCGAATAAGTTTTTTAAATCAAAGTTAATTTTACAGTTTTTTAATGTGATTTTATTTACTTTTTATCAATTTTACTGTTAAATGTGTATTTACTTTAAATTTGCTTCGCACATTACCTTTAATGATGACAATTCGTTGATTTCACAATATCTCAAATTATGCTGTACTGCATCTTTCGCAGACGATTAAGACAGTTGGTGATTAGTCCAGGCGTTTAAGATACTAAAAAATTGGTAGAAATGAAATCAGTTATGTAATGTATCTAAGTTACGCCATGTTTTAAGTTATTTACTGCGATTTTCACACAAATCGGTTCATTAGCGATTGGAAATATCATCGTAGAACTTCAAATTTAACACAGTAGGAAATATCGAAGAACTCTCATTCCGACATCGAGGTTTGAATGGAATTCTTTACATAGTACCCCGATTTTTCACTATGCTACAAAAATTGATAAACATTGCGCTTTGCGTACGTAGTTCACTTTAAAATTCCCGCATCAGCGAAAAGTATTACAATCTGATTTCACAAATTGGTCATCATTAAAAATCAATATTTGGCTTGCTATAAAAGTAAAAATTATATTTATAATTTCATTTGATGATTTTGTCATGGATTGGCTCTTTTCTTTATAAGTACAAGTCTTTTGAAATTCGATGGTGTAAGACATATTTAAATGATCTTCATTAGCGCTGAAATATTTACTGTTGTGCGTATGAGAATGGTAATAAAATATTTATTGTTGTGCGCGGGAGCGATAATTTTAGCCGAGCTATGCGCTTAGCAGAATCGAAGTATATTTGAACGAGAAAGATCAATTATGGATAAAGCATTGATTATGAAACACTTTCCAACTAAAATACAATTTTAATTAAACATCTCTAAAATTCGATACATTCGCAGTTGATATATTTTAAATTACCACAGTACTACAGTAATTTATTATAATTAAAAACTTAAAACTTTATATAACAAGAAAGATCGCTAAAAGCATGCTAAAAGCATTGATTATGAAACACTTTCCAACTTCAATGCAATTTCATTTAAAAAAGTCGAAAATGCAATACATTCCTCGGTAATATTTTAAAACTTATCACAATAATACATTGATTTATTATATTTGAAAACTTAAACCTTCATTGAAAAAAATGAACTTCATTCAAATGACGGCATTGAAATATAAATTGCCTGGTTTAAATATCTCTAAAATGCAATACATTCCACGGTAATATTTTTAAAACTATCATAATACTACGATAGTTTATTATATTTGAAAACTTCATCGAAAACAACTGAAATAAATTCAAATGACATCATAGAAAAAATAACACGCCTGGAAATCTCTATAAAAGCAGGATTTCATTCATTTCATTCATCACAATACTATAATAATTTATTTTATTTAAAAATTAAGACCATGGAGCTACAATTCATAAACTCTATGCTTAAAACTTCATCGAAAAAAATCGTTCTTCTGTTTATAAAATCAATTAATATTTCATTCATATCAGCCATGCAGACTCCATTATTTTGTGTTAAAGAAATACAGTAATTCTAATACAACTCATTCTACATATTTTGCTGTTTACATTTTACATAGGTGAAAAATAGGCTTAGTTGTAGAAATAATTAAATTTGAATGAGAATTTAAAGTCAAATATACTGTCATTGTGTTGTTTTAGTATGTAGATGCACAGAATTTAAGCAAAAATAAAGTAGTTTTAGGACGGATACAACACTCAATATGAATTTAAAAGAACTTTAAAAAATCACGATTTTGAAACAAGATGGATGCCATATATCATTTTGAAGTGGGTCATGTGATCGTTTCATATCATGGTCACGTGATCGTTTCATATAAGATGTGTAATTATTATTTTAATTTTTATTTAAAATACTACTGAATATATTTCGCTGAATTTTTTTTTATATATTTTATGGAACAATTTGACTATTACCTAAAATTTTCGAAGCAATTTGTGAATTTTAAATCCGCTTAAAAAATGTTTGAAAAATTAGGTTCCATAGGGCTCAATGTATTTCATTTTTTCAACCCGGGTTCAATCCAAAACTAATTGGGTGATATTATTCATTTATATTCCCATAGGTCCTACAGACTCTCTGAGCAACATACTAAAATTTCATTTTGATTAAGTCATTTTTACGGCAGTTATCGTGCTAACGGACAGACAGGCAGAAAGAACAAAGTCATAAACACTTTTCAACTTTGTTGTAAAGTGTTAAAAATGAGCTTTATTCAAATGACGGCATCGAAATATAAATCGTCTGTCTTTCTATGTAAAATAAATGTATATTTCATTCATATCGCCTGTATTCTAAACTCTAGAGCAAAATAATTTTGGGTAAAAAATATTCAGGAAGTTTTGTACAATTCATTACAATCACTTGTTTACATTCTACATCTATTAAATCTAGGCTTCGTTGTAGAAATAATCAAAGCTTGATGATCATTTAAACTCAAAAATACTGTAATTGCGTTGGTGCAGAATATAAAGGTATATAAAATACGCAAAACTAAAGGGGTTTTAGGACGGATGCAACACTAAGTATAAATTTAAAATAACTTTAAAATTCAAGATTCGTACACCGGGAAAAGTATTGATTCCAAATTTTATTTTGAAGTTGATCACTTGATCTCTTCATATAATATGGGCGTAATTTTTATTTTAATTTTATTTAGAAAAATACCGAATATATTTTGTTGATTTTTTTATATATGTTATGGGATAATTTGAATATTTCAAGTTTTTCTAAGCAGTGAATTTTAAATTCGCTTAAAAATGTTTGAAAAATTAGGTCCCATAGGGTTCAATATATTTCATTTCTTTAACCCATGTTCAATCCAAAACTAATTGGGTGATATTATTCATTTCAATTCCCATATGTCCTGTAGACCATCTCAACAACATACTAATTTCATTTTGATAAAGTCATTTTTACGGTAGTTATCGTGCAAACAGACAGACAGAGAGACAGAATGAACAAAGTCATAAATGCTTTTCAACTATTTTGGAAAGTGATAAAAAATGGGCGTCCGTTTTAAACGGGTTTTCACATTTTGAAAGGTGTTTATTTATGCACTAATTATGCAAGAGCTCTGGTTTAGGAACATTAGCTTAAACTACATTTATGCTTCTTTAAATACCAGTCCGGAAAATTCGTTTTAGAGTCCAATAAATTTCAAACCATCTGCTTTCTATGACGTATTTCGAATGTCAGCATTTATAGGTTAGCAAAATTACGGCCCCCTGTAGCAAAATTAAGTGTCCCTGCTGATAAGGCACCCATCGGTTTGCAGAACCTGATGTGTGCTAAGAAGTTCTAAACTTGTTTATCAACGCAACGAAAGTGAAGATACTTTTTCTTAGCTGAAACATTAAAAATATATCCCAAAAAGGGACGACACAAGTTTCTGGTTTTCTTCGGAAACTAGTTGCACTGGAAACGGCAACAAAATACATGGTTGAATTATTTCAGAAATACGTCGCGTGGCTTAACAAACATCCATTCTCAGGTCCTATAAAGAACTTGGAGAGGAAAGGGGGGGGGGAGATGTTTCGAACGAATAAAGGAATGGTCTCTAGAACTCGTCCATCTTCTGGATGTACTCAGCATCAGCAAATATGACAAGTTAAGGGGAAAAAAAGATTTCGTTATATTCCACAGAATATCATTTAATACCCTAAAAGATGAGAATGATTCACTTAGAGACGAACGTGCGTGTACTGTTGACTTTATTCGCGTCATTTTTTAAATTTTGAAAAGCTTATTAGTATTATTAAGCATAGCGTTCTAGATCAGGGCTGCTTAACCTGAGGCCTATGAACGAAATTGTTGTAGTCCACTATTTCACAAAAAATCGCTAAAAATTACACTTTAAACACGTAGTTCATTTTAAAATTCTTTCATCAACGAGACATACGGCAATTCGATTTTACAATTGGGCCGTCATCAAAATTCATAATTTGACTTTTTATAAAAATATAAATTATATTTTTATCTTCATTTGATGGTTTTGGGCAATTAAAAGTTAAAAGGGAGTGCATTGACGATTTGAGTTATCATTGCACAATGAAAGCACGTCCATTCAACCTTTTTTTTGATGCATAGAATTTGGAAGTAAATGGTGAAATATATGTTCAGTTGAACTCCATTGGCGCTGAAATATTTTTTGTTGCGTGTATGCTCGCAGGAGAGATAATTATAGCCGAGCTTTTCGCTTAGTGGAAGCGACACATTTGAACATGTTAGACGGTACTTTTTTCTGCACTAACTATGCCACGGTTCTGGACTAACTATGCTACGGTTGCTTCTTTATATACCAATCTGGTAAATGTGTTCTAAAATTCAATACATTTCAAGCCATTTGCGGTATATGGCAGATTTCGCCATTCAACAAAGAGGCTTTCAAAATTACAAGTAGCTAGTTGTACTGGAAACTGCAATAAAATGCATGGACGGATTATTTCAGAAATACATGGCGCGGCTTAACAAACTTCCATTATCTGGTACTATAAAGAACATGGAGATGGAAGGGGGAAGATGTTCTGGACGAATAAAAGAATTATCTCTTGAAATCATCTATATTTGGGATACTCTGAGAGTCCGTAAAATATTACAAGTTATAAAAAATAACAGCATCCTCAGAACACTTATCATTTAATAACACAAAAAGACTGGAATGGGTTTCGAAAAAAACGTTAAACGTGCATGTACTATTTAGATTTATTTGAGTCAATTTTGAACTTTAAGAAAACTCGCGCATTATATATTATTATTAGTGGCTTTCTAGATCAAGATTGCCAAAGTTGAGAAATGTGAAAGAAAATGTTGTAGCCGATAATGCCAATGCATGGGACGCTCAAAATTAAATACCTCATGTAAAAATAAATTAATTATATTTTATTAAATATTAATAACACCTGACACATATAAGTAACAAGATTGTGATCAGAATTAAAAATGTATATTATGTAAATCCATATGTACTAATAATACAACACAAGTATAAATGTTGCTTATGGTTTGTCCCTTAACTGTATTAACAACGATTTAGACATATATGTGACATTACGACAATTATTCCTTTAAACGATGACTTGAAGCTAATTTTTAGAAAATTGTCGAAATTGACGGAATCCATAAATTGATATCATAATCGGGAACCTTGTGCAATATGGAAATACAATTTTTTTTAAAAGTTGGGAGAAGTTGGAGGAATGCATGTTAAAATCTGAAATAAAAATAAAATACCCTTTGTTACGGCTACTAGTAGTATAAATAACAAAATAAAAATTATGTTGCACTGCACCCAGCGACTGGAACCAATCAGTACACCACTGGTCTGGTTAATAAGAGACCTTCAGTCTAGTAATAGGCAATAAGGAGGAGGTGTTGATATCTGTTATATGAAATATTGATTAAAGTTTCTTAATTTTCTGCGATTCAGCAGAACATTTGCATTCAATTTCTCTTACATTGCTGCAGAAATTCGCTGAGTTCTTTTTCAACTTCTTGGAAATTTATGCAGTTTTTTTTTCTTTAATATTTTTGCCAGATATTTATTACTGAGAGTAATAGTGTGGCAGTTCATAGAAGGCAGATTTGAAAGAGGTGGAATTAGCTACGTAAACATTATATACTATTTGGTTAAAAATAGTTTTCTCAGATGCACCTTACTATAGAAATCCGATTCCCAAACGAATCGCATTTACCGTTAGCTATAAATATAACGCTAATAAATATAACGCTAATGAATATGGAAACGCGAATGAATGTGGAAACGCTAATGAATATGGAAACACTAATAAATATAAGCCACAGTAGCATACATCATATAAAAATATATCATGAAACTCATGTAGTATCAGAAATACGACTATTTAAAGACGGATACTAAGTGGTCGATAATGCTCCTATATCAACATAAAAAAGTTATTGTGCCTATTTATTAATATTTGTCCCATTATTGATAATTATTATAAAGATAAAATATAAATCCAGTGTATGACAAAAATTTTATCCACTGCATTTCGCAAAGGAATACAGCTGTTTAAATTCAGTTTTTTGCGATTATACAGTCAAAAATCTTAAAAGTTCTAAATAAATACAAAATATTCATATAAATACAGAATTCATCAAATTTTGTAGTTTTTGAGATATCAGACAAATTTTTCATCACATGAAGATTGATATCAATTGAAAGAATTGGGAAATATCTATAAAGTTTAGCTCACGTATTTTAATCGATACATACACTGTGAATAATCATTTTCAGCAAGCAAGATGTATTAAAAGTACTCAAATTCGTCTTATTGTTTTTAAGACAAAATCGGTATTTTGTATGTTAGAAGGGAAAATCATATGTCCAACTCATGAGATGGTTAGTAAATAACTGTTAAAATACATTCGAATATTTCCAAGCAAAATTAAAAAATAGCAGTTTATTTAGATAATAAGTATCTAACGTGTTAGTGTCTTTACAGATCTTTCAAAAGCCGCTAAGATGATCTTTGAACTTTGAATTTTTATCTTTGAACTTTTATAGAAGCAACCACAGGGTAGAACCCGACATAGGCGAATCTTCGATTTTTTCCCTGAGGGCCGAGAAAAGGGGGAGTTTTGCTAGACCCTCCAGAACTTTCAGTGTACCTTTCGACGGAAGCGATGTTTTTTAGTGGCTGCAATGAATCTTTGAAATTACGCTAATATTACCGTTACATTGAAAATATTGCTTTTGTTTGAAATGTATTATCAACCAATGCTAGTTAAGTATTGTATATATATTCGTAATCTAACATTGTTGCATTGGAAATATTTCCAATATTTGTAATGCACTGGTGCTAGTTACATATTGGTTAAATATTGGCATGCCAGTTTTGGCTATAACTTGTCTGCCAATAATGGGCCAATGTTGGAAACCAGTACCCTCACAGCAAAGATCGTCACTTGTCTGACAGTGACGTTGTAGTCACGTGGCACCTGGGTCACAATGTGACATCATATTTGTGACTTCTATGCGACGTTACGTATTAGTAACTTTGTAACTTCATTGTGACTATATATTATGTGACTTTTCCCCAATTTAATTAACACGTAACAATGTGGCGATATTGCAATGGAAATTACAATGTGACGTCACAAACAAGTTAATATGCGGCGTCACAAACGACCATGAAAATGACCAAAATGACTTAGTTGTGACCTCAATATGACATTGCCGAGACGTACTGCGACGTCCCAAAGTTACAGTGTGACGTAAATCGTACGTCACTGTGAAAAAAATTGTTGTTAGGGTAATGACCCAATATCGTCAACAATCAAAATGCTCACATTTTCATATTAATAAAATATTGGATCCATATTAGCATGCTAGATAGGGTACTTTCCCTATCTTTCACAGCCTGAAATACTATTAGTCCAATATTTTTTTACAGAATATAGCCCAGCCTGTTTTATTTTATTAGCTGCGAGAAAGGTAGAATGAATATATAAATCATTTCAGAAATCAATCGTGCGGCATAACAAACATCCATTCTCAGGTCCTCTAAAGAACTTTGGGGATATTGGGAAAGAACAAGGAAACGTCCACTCAGAATCGTTCATCTTCTGGATCCAGTCACCGTTCTCTAATGCGATAGGTGAACGCGGATGTCCTCTTTCATTATATTTGACATAACACTTATCAATTAATAACGTAACTGTCAGGAATCTGTCATTCAAAGCAAAGCGTACTTAGTAATTGGTTTTATTCGGGTTTTCAATGTTTCAATGTTTTAAAAAGTGATAAGAAAACTCGACATATTTCTCATCGTATCTATAGGGTGTTTATAATTAAAATACCCCTATGCAGGGCTTTCTGAAGACATATCTGCACTGCAGAACGTTGTTCAACCTTTGCTTATTTTTTTAGCTACATTGTTGATGATTTTGGGAAGAAAGCCACAATTTCAGACGTTCATGAAAATTCCAGCTTCATTTCTGAAATAAAAAGCTAATTATCATTCACATATATATATATATATGTATATATATATATATATATATATATATATATATATATATATATATTTTTATTATATATATATATTTTTTTATTATATATATATATATATATATATATATATATATATATATATATAATAAAAATTGATAAGCATTAAAAGATTAGAAGTTCGGGATTAAAAATTCATATAAATGAAATGCAACATTTTCCTAATTATAAGAAATATATTAAAATAAGATATAAATAGGATACAAATGGAATAAAAAATGGTTGGAAAGGCTAACGGGCAATATGCTAAAAACCTAAGGGGGGATTGTGACCCCTTAAATCTCCGGTTTCAGCATGCTGCTAGGCCGCGGCATACTCCCTGTATGGCAACAATTCCAGTAGCACTTCTCCAATGTCTGTACTTCGAAAGAATATACCTTGATTTTCAAAGCAGTAAAGAAGAAATTATACCTAATTCTCATAGAACGCTGTCATGATCCAAAGAACAATATGGAATAAGAACTCATCCTTCCTCTTTGTTATTTAAAACAGTCATAAGCCATACTATGTTTCACATACTCTTATATCAAGTCATTACAACATAAGAAATAAAGATTTGAATCAAGCTTTTATAACAACTACTTTCACTCATGTTGAAAGAAGAAACAACTGAATGTTGTAATGACTTGATATAAGAGTATGTGAAACATAGTATGGTTTATGACTGATTAAAATAACGAAGAGGAAGGGTGAATTCTTATCCCATATTGTTCTTTGGATCATGACAGCGTTCTATGCGAATCAGGTATAATTTCTTCTTTACTCCTTTGAAAATCAAGGTCTATTCTTTCGAAGTACATATATTGGAGAAGTGCTACGGGAATTGTTGCCATACAGGGAGTGTGCCACGGCCTAGCAGCATGCTGAAACCGGGGATTTAAGGGATCACAATCCCCCTTAGGCTTTTTTAGCATATTGCCCGTTAGACTTCCCATCCATTTTTATTCCATTTGTATCCTATTTATATCTTATCTTAATATATATATATTATAAAAATTGTAACTCCAGTTTTCGTCGGATCTACGCATTTCAAGATCTCTAGAAGTCGAAATAACTATTTTTAGCGTAACTTCTGTGTGTGTGTCTCTGTGTCTGTGTGTGCAGATTTTCTATTCACTCTAACTAAAAAACTAATTGACAGAATTTCATAAAATTTGGTAGGTAAGTCACTTGGGTGTGACACTTAGAGCAGGAATAAGAAGTAGAGTGATTTAGCCCATTGGATTTTCCTCAAGCACGTGCTCTGCAGTTATTCACGTGACTACCGGCAGAAGAGCTGCCACATTTGGCGGCTCTATCTAATACTCGGTGCGTTTGGCATCTCTAAAATAACAAGAAATGCTTGCTTAGTGCTTAAGAAAATAACTTTTCGGTGCATATTTTAAGAATCCCGCGAAAACAAAACATATAATGCTTGATGATATTAGAATAGGAAAGGATTTTGTACTTCCTCGTTTAGTTTTTGGTTTGTTTGGAATAAAAAATTAGCCTTCTATTAAACTTTTTATTTAAAAGGTAGAAATGTTTTAAATAACATTTCCTTTAATCTGGATTACCTATGGCAGAGGTGGCACATGTGATTCTCTTCTTTTCTTTCTTCATTTTTCCTAAAAGTGTGATCGTTATTTCTACCAAAAATGTCCGCAAATTAAACCTTTTTCTTATTTGAATGAATTTCTATCAGATTTTTTAATTAAAGATTTCTTTACTTTATGATCGATTTAAAAAATAGCTTTAACTGTGCACAAGTGCCCCATTGAAGGGGCATTTGTGAACATACATGGGGCGTAAAGATAAAAATAAATCAAAATTTTCTGATTGTTAAAAAATCTTTAATGTAGTGAATTTATAGATATTTATTACAAATACTTATAAATATTTATTACCAACTAATATTTATTACAAAAATATTTTTGAGAACTGAAGCTAAAATAACATAATTGCGCTTTTTAGAAGAATGTAATTATAAACTTGATCATGTAAAAAAAATGCACTTTAAATTTTTTATAGAAAATGAAAAGATATACTGTGAAGAATGACTAAGCGTTTTAAAAAGTGAGATGACAAATGTATTGCTTTTAAACATAAAAAAGTTGGGATCACTAAGAATTGCCTTTTCTGACACTGTTCATATGTGGAAAGAAGCCGAAAAATCTTTTCGGTTTGAGCAATATTTGAAAAAGAAAAATATAATGAAAAAACTTCTAACAACACAATTTCAAATGTAAACGAGTTTAATGTAATGAAAAACAACTTATTAGAGCAAGAGCTACTAGAAAATTATAGACTAAAGACTCGATATATACCGCAGAAGAAAAAGACATTCCAGATTCAGATTTTCTTGAATTATTCCTCAGAAATGAACCCCTCTTTACAGGCCCAAGACGGACAATTCTTAAATGGTTTAAAATCTAAAGAATTAAAATATACAACAAAAGGCCGATCTATTCTAAATTTGGAATTTCTAGCTGTTTCGATTTTCAAATTACTCCCAAAAAGTAGTACATTCCTATTACGGGCCCATGTCGGTTGTCGGGTTAGCCCGATAAGGTTCAAAATTCAAAGAATTAAAATGCACTATAAAAGGCAACGATTTTGATGTTTCTGTGGTTAATGGAACCTGATAAGTTAAAGCATTAATAATATAACTCACACTGACAAGCATCCGTCCAAGTTATACAAAAGGAACTTACCATGAAGCAAAAAATACAGTTCCCTTCTATAAATATTATACATATCAAACATTTAAAACGGCATTAGATATTTTTCAACAGGCATTTAAACCAAATTTTGATATATTATAGTCAAATAAATTATTAAAACCTGTTAAACAAAATAATTTAGTTGATTTAAACTAGCAACTACCGTATTATCAATATTAAAAAATATATATGATATACTTAAACACAAAAAACATGATACTTATTTAGCACTTTGAAAGTAAACATAGCAGAAACATGTTTAGCTTTTATTTTTACAGAGCCATTTGGCGAATAAACTGTCGCCAAAACGAACCGTTTGAATAATTTTGCATGTATGCAAATCATTTAAACGAATTTGACTAAAATCCAGTTTCTTTTCTAATAAATAGCAAAAAAGTGCAAGTAGTACATAAAAATAAAATAATTTATCAAAAAGTAGCAATATTATATAGCTTGCTACAATGCCAATCACAAATTTAGATCAGCCAGGCTGTTCAATAGTGAACTGCACAAAAAACTGCACAATAACAAAAATTTAATGAATAGTTATACATAACAGCGAAACGTTATGGATCCTCCTTTTACTTGTATTTCTGTACAGTTGTAACAGCAGCATGACGAAACCATTTTAACCTCTTTTAAATTGTTAATTTGACAAGCGTCCATTGAAAAAACGATGAAATGACGGGAGGAGAAAGAAGTTCTTGCCGATAATCACGTGGTTTAACGATGGAACACCAAATCAAGGGTTATAGTAACTCTACTTCGTATCTCTCCTCTAAGGTGTGACCCTGGTTCTGACTTGTTTTGGATACGATTTGGGATAAAAGAACCCGCATGTTTTTGTGAAATGGCTCTCAAAAATTGTCTGTATCTACTCTAGCTGAGAAACTAATGGACCGAATTTCACAAAATTCGGAAGATAAATCGCTTGTGGGTTATGCTGGTGGTGATTAGATTTTGGTACGATTAAGAAATAATAATCTGCCTTTTTTGCAAAATGGTCCGCAAAAGTCGTCAAAATCTAAAATAAAAAGCTACGTATGCACAAATATATCTATTAAATGCTTGTTTTATACGTAATTTTTAACGAAGAAAAGAATAAAACCAACCCCATTACATTAGAACTAGCCGTTCTTGAGATATACGCCGCCTTTAAAAATAAGCCCAGTTACCAAATGAGAACAAAAATTGAATTAAAAGTGAATTAAATTTAATTAAAATAAAGAGAGCGTGGATATAAGTCTGCAAGAACATTCATGTGCTGCCCACATCAGATTTTTTAATTTAATTGGGGTTTTATGAACATCTCAATAAGCGTTTTGAATACTGTGTTTTCTGTTTCCTTTCTTCTTTGGTATTTTAGCGATTATTCATTATGTCCCTTCACTTCTTTTACCCCCATTTCTCTTCTCTCGCAGCAGCTTGAACTGTACGTAAACTTAAAATACACAATTTGAGCTAAGTCTTTTAATATTTAAAGTTTTCCTTTGAAATTTTCTAAAAACTCTCACTAAAAGGGAAAGTAAGTATTAGTCGTCCCGTTCTGATACAATAAATAGATAATCAGACAGATCAAAGCATGACTTACAATTTTACTTATTTATATAATAAAAATTTTTCAATTACATAATAACTTTTCTTTGTAGATTACGTTTCTGGACTTCTTATTAGGTGTAAAAATATAGAAATATATTTTTTATTTTCGGTTTTTGGGCTTTTTTTTATTTCTTTGATGTTTAAAGCTTCCATAAATTTAAAAGATAAATGCACAAGCAACTATCAGGTCACATCATGGGATTTTAGATTGAATATATATTGCAGATAGTGTTAAAATGTGTGTTTCTGAAAAATTTATAAGAAATGCACATGCAGATAAATTCTCCAAGTTTTTACTACAAAAAGCAGCCCAATCTGTCGTACTTACACGACATGCAGAAAACAGAATAAATGAAAATATCATTTCAAAAGTCAACCGTGCGATGTAACAAACATCCATTCATGAGGCTCATAAAGAACTTGGGGGATGTTGAGGAAGATGAAGGAAATTGTCACTCGAAATATTCCATCTTCAGGATGCATTCACCGTCCACTAATGTGACAGCTGAACAAGAAAGTTGGATTTTATTACATTCACAGAGGATATTGCTTATTAACGAAAAAGTTTGGAGTGCGTCACTTAAAAATAAACTTAAGTAACATTGGATTTTCTCCGCGTCGCTTTTTTAAGTATCACTAGACTTCCATTAAAATATTAAAATACTTTTATAGTAGCTGAAGAACATGCATTTTATCTTACCAAGCACTATTAAGTTTAGTACAAAAATATTCATGGAAAAGTCGTCTGATATATTTTCTTTAAATTCGATTTAGAATTATATATTTTGTGCTTAAAATAATATGCGCATTTCCAATACAATTGTGGTGCTGAAAATTGAAAAATAACTTTAAGTTAACCTTTAGAAACATTTAATTAATCTTAGAATCTGGTCGTACATCGTATAGTCGTAAACATTTGCGTTGCGCCGCATATTAAAACCCATCATTAATCTTTAGTACGAGTTCCTGGAATAAAATACATTAACATAATACCACACAATTAACTTTACCCATTTTAACTTTAAAATATATATTTATTAAGCACCTTATAATCATAATTAGATTACAATAATTTTACTTATATACTTAAGGAGGAGAGTGGATATTCGAGACCAGGCATACAAAAATTTCTAAAATGATTATGAACTTTTACATATGTTATTAAGCACATGCCTTCTTGTTGTCGTTAGACGTTTGTGGATCATTGGTTGTTGAACCACCGCATCATCAATGCACTGTATGAGAATCTTTATACATCTGTTTATGCACCTGTGCCGACTTTTATGCATATCTACATCCCGACTGTAACTGCCTCTCTAAATGTATTCTCCAACTATTCTGTTCACCGCTGTAAACGTTTATGCATGTCTATTTCGACTATAACTGCTATCAACAATTTTATCCAACTGTTACTACATCTCTCTATCTGTATTGTCTCCTTTACAGCTCTGTAGTAGCTATATAGAACCTTCTAACGATTGTCACTTCTTTTTGCTTGGGGTCTGATACGTCTCTTCGGCGACCATTAGTTGACCTCAGGGCGACGCTGTAAGACATCCTTATTGGTTAATATTTTAACCAATCTCATGGTTTTGCTTTAGCCTCCAGTAACTGCTCTGGCTCGACCAAACCTGTACTTGAAGCCCCTTTATTTATGGCATTGCTGACCTTTCGGGTCAGGACTGCAATATATTGGCGTCTTCCGGTCTGGTGCCATTATCTGGCTTGTTAGATAGCATAAATCCACATATAAACCTGTCTACGTGAATCCTGGTCACAAGAATGAATGAAAATCTGATGTGGGCAGCAAATGGTTTTCCCTACGTAATGTAATGAATTTACTTATTTATTGTGAAGTGAAAAAATAATGTAAAAGACGCAGGACATAATGTTTTAACGTTAAGTTGTACATTTGACGCTTTTTAGGATAACAACATGCAAAACTATTTCCAAGTACCCAATTTTTGCAACTGTACTTTGCCAATTATCAATATTGATAACATCCGCATTATGCAAAATAGGTCATATATTAAAAATTTTCAATAATTAATTAATCAATTTGATGTCATTCTTATTAAATTGGCGTTATTTTCATTAAATTGGGGTCATTTAAATGTTTTGACGATATTTTTGTTATTTTGGCACCATTAAAAATTCGCCACGTCAATGATATTCCGCAAACATGATTCGCTAAGTTTGCCAAATTTATCGACAAGCATTACTGACAGACATATGGAATTTTCTTTATAAATACATGACTATCGACGAATTGTTGAGCACCAAAATGCAATTCACTCTCACAAATTGACGAACTAGATTCAAGAAAATGATGTTAATACATCTGTCGCATAATATTTTGCATGAAAAGTGAACATATATCACGATGTGAATACTGCTAAAATTTATGATAAGCTTTTGATGAGTTTTTGATAAATTTATTTGAGAAACGTGTAATATCTATGGAACTGTTCGTGATAGCGTTCTAAAATTATGACATTCGTATTCTATTAAAACCTTACATTAAAATGACCATTTATGTAATATTATTGAAAGTTTTTATTTTTTAATGATTGTTTCAAAACTTCATTTGAAAATTGGGGGATCTTCTGAAAATTTGATTGCGTTTAAAATCAATATGGTTCCAGTATTCACCCATTGTAATATTTGTACTAAATTTTGTTCGAAACGCCCCATTTGTTAGTGAAATATCACAAAGACTCGCGGACATAAACACTGACATGCCACACACACAGATAGAAACATGCATACATACACGCCACAGACATCCTCTAAACCGTTTGATCCGTTTCATTTGAGTTCAAGGATGCTTGAAACATACTCTCCCGTCAAAAAACTAAATATTCGCTAAATATGAGCAGGCAGACGCGGAGTCTAATGCTCGATCTCTTTGTATGATTAGGAATGAAATTGATCAAATCTTCAATTTAATAGAGAATATTGTGGATAATGTGAATGTGTGTGGAAAGGCATCTCATATTTTTAATATTAGCGAAAGTAGCCTTCAGTCAAGCAGTCACCAGGTCACCAGTGTAAAGCAATTTGAGAGAATCAGAAAGTTTGTCATGTCATTACTTCCGTAGAATAACGTGGGCCGGTTACCCTTTTTACCCACGTTTCTATCAGATGGCTTATTTATACCACCATCAGTGATATTAAAGCGAAAGTGCTCCTAAGCCTGCTTGTAGCCTGTCAACTAGTTCCCCCTATCTGTATGTCTGATACCGATAATATTGACAGCGAGCTGTTGCTCCCATGGTTGAAAGAGCACTCCATTTTTAATAAAAAAATCTGGAAAAGTCTTGCCGCTGGTCGATGGGGTTGATTATCCTATCTGGAGCGTAGACGTTCTAGATTTCGCCATGACTAATTACACTGTCATCATTGTTTTACCTAGGATGGTGCATATGTGTTTTCGAACAAAGGCTTGACAATTAACAGGCAACAACTTGGTCTACCATAGTTCAGGGCCACACACAACACCCATCAATGGAAGGCAGTTCTTAACCACCAAGTGTATCGTTCAACAATCTTTCTTCAATTCCACAGCTGGAAATGCACATAACACACAAAAGAGTCAAATATCGTCAGGTGACTGCATTAGTGACATCAGATGCGCATAGAAGTCTAGAAGTTGAAAGTGAAAACAAAGGGCGTCCATTTTAATCCTTCAAAAACCGGAAAACGGCCCAAACAGACGCAAATCACCATGACACCGAATCAGGTCTATGAACCAACAAGATGACCATTCCAACTACAGTGGCAAATGCATGCCTACTTTTATCATTTTTCAAGAAGAACTGGAATGTATGTCTAGAGTACAACACATGGTTCTACAAAATTTGCGCTGGAGTCAAAGAATATAAATGCTTTGTGTGTCAAGTATGCGAGAATGAAGACTAAGGCGAAGTAATATGCCTATGTTACACATGTATGGTGCCCATCTTATCTACAGCATGGGGAAGGTGGTCATTTTGCATTGTTCTTTTCATTTTGTTTCTGAATGGAAATATTTCAATATACAGTAAAAAATCTTACAGCCAGTATTAATAAAAGTGTATTTTATAATTTAAAGCACGTTGTGAAACCTTTTATTAAGTGCAGGGTGATTCAAAAGTTCGGAGCAAAAGTAAAACGCTATAAAAATATCTATGGTCGGAGAGACATGCGGTTTGCAGATTAATATTCACCGTGGTGGGGGGTTTTGTGTGGCATGAACAAAAATTAGTTCAAACTCTCGTCACTCGGGGGGCTGCAGCAGATAAAGCCATGGAGATGACTTATTCATGGATGTGATTGCACACATGACTGGCCTGCGAGATCTCCAGATCTCACACCCTGTTATTTCTCGTTGTGGGGATACCTAAAATCACAGGTCTATAGAGGAAAGTTCCAGTCTTACCAGCACTGAAAGGCGCCTTACGGCAGGAGGTAGCAGCCATTCCCGTTATTACGCTGTTTCATGCTGTATCAGACGTAATACCGCGAAGGCACTCAGTACTGGAATGTGGTGGTGGACACATTGAACAATTGCAGCTGTAAATCATGCTGAAATAAAATATCTCATTTCATAATTATTATCTCGCAATGTTTTCTTCGCAGCAGCGCTCCCCTAGTGTCGAGATTTTGAACTATTTTTAATGCCATACAACCCCCCCCCCCTACCACGGTGAATATTAATTTGCAAAAAGCATGTCTCTCCGACCCATAGACATTTTTATAGCATTTTACTTTTGCTCCGAACTTTTGAATCACCCTGTATTTCAATCTGTAGAGAAGAAAATAACAAATTTGCCTACCCTCCAATTACTCTATACTTTAGAAATAGAAAATCGAACGCATTTTTTTTTTCTAAGGCAGCTAGTACCGCATAAAGTAAAATCAAATGTAGTTGTTGTTATATACATTTCTGCAAAAATAATTTCTGAAAACTTCTAACAAATAAAGACAGATAAATTGTTCAACATTTTTCTACAGAAACCAGTTCTGTCTACAACACGCAGAAAATAGAATGAATGAAAAAATCATTTCAGAAGTCAACCGTGCAGCATCACAAACATCCATTTATGTGCCTTACAAATAACTTGATGTATATTGCGAACGGTGGAGGAAATTGTCACTCGAAATAGTCCATCTTCTGGATGCACTCACCGTCCCCTAATGTGACAGGGGAACAGGAAAGTCAGGTTTCATTACATTCGACAGGGCACTTATCGTTGTATGACATAAAAGTAGGGAATGTGTTACTCCAAGGAAAACTTATGTAGTGTGTGACTTACTTGCGCATGTTTAAAAACATGAAAAAACATGCTCTCAGCATGTGTAAAAATTGTGGGTAAAACATATTTTGATTATAAAATTTGTGAACAATTGTATGTCTACAGAGTGGAGGAGAGACTATTGAGTTTAAAGTCAAGAGATGGATGATTGTACAAAAGCTGTACTACCCAAAAATATATTTCGAGTATAAATTATGTAAAGAATTGTATTTTTACGAATTGGATAACAGACGGAATATTTCAAGATGAAGTGATATGCAGTTTGAGTAATGTAATACGCATATCTCCAAATTTGTTGCCAAGGGCGACTTGTTTGCCTTCAAGGTCGCTAAAGTTGTTGACGAATCCACAGACATATAGACATATACATTAGAATTTCTTAAATAGTATACATTTTCATCAACTTTTATATTATTATTAATGAAATTTTGTTGTAAACTAATTGAGACTGCAGTTATTTATTTTTATTTCCATTTTTAATTATTTATGTATATTAGCAAGGGGACCAGAATGTTTCCAGAATGTACACTCCTACAGTCCTCAGAGACGAATTATTTTCTACCTTAGAGTTGATAATTTTAAGGAGATAATTACAATTGACCTCACGGAAAAATCCGGCTATGCTACCAAAAATTGCGGCAATTTTTAAAACTTTGAATTTAAATTAAAAAACTAAATATGCTTAAATTGCTTACGCAAATAGCCATTTTATATGTTTTTATACAAGGAAGCAAATGAAATGCTTTTTAAGCTACTAAAATAAAACATGTTTTTAATTATTTGCAGGTTTTAGTAATTAAAACAACATTAGTAATTAAACAATTTTAGTAATTAAACAATTTAGCAATTAAGGAATTTAGTAATTAAAACAATACAATTCTTTCAAAACGAAGTAAATATGTAAACTTTGTTATAGTAATTTTACATTAGGAATTGAGTAAATGATCATTTAAGGATCATATAAATAGCAGTTCCTCAGTTATTTCATTGTTTTTAAACTCTTTGTATTTTTTTCCGTCGCCGCATCATTTGACGGCGTTTCGAATTCATCTATCTTAAATGTCAGAGATCGACAAGCAGACCACACATGCTTTTCTCTCATATCCTTTAAATCATATTCTTTTGTATGTCATAGATAATGCTGATCATTTTCAAACATGTTCTCAGAAGAAAATAAATGGCTATACTACAAAAAAGGTGGCCGTTTTGACCAGTCCGCACCAAAATATAAACAAGAGAGATCAATCATGTATAAAGCTTTGATTATGAAACACTTTATAAATTAAATGTAATTTTATTTAAACAATTCTAAAATATTTTAAATTATCACTGTACTATAGTAATTTATTATATTTTAAAACTTAAACGTCATGGGGAAAAACGTCCTTTACTCAAATAACGTCATCGAAATGTGCATCGTCTGGCTCTCTATGTAAAAGCAATGAATGTTTCATTCATATAAATTATTCCAAACTCCAGAGCTAAATAATTTTGTGCGAAAATAATTAAGCAGTTCTTATACAGCTCAATTTGGTTACATCCATTAAATAAAACCATAAAATAAACCTTGGTTACATTCATTCTGCATCCATTAAAGCCAGGCTTCGTTGAAGAAATAATTAAAGTTTGATAATCATTTAAACTCTAAAATATTGTAATGGCGTTGGCACAGGATACAGATGTACAGAAAATACGCAAAAATAAAGCATTTTCAGGACGCATGCAACATTAAATATAAATTTAAAAGAACTTTAAAAATCACGATTTCTACACTGGGAAAAAAAAGATGAATGCCATATTTTATTTTGAAGTGGGTCACGTGATCTATTCATATAATGTGGGTGTAATTATTATTTTAATAACTTTTGAAAACTACGGAACATATTTTGCTGAATTTTTTTTTGATATATTTTATGGGATAATTTGAATATATCCTAAAATTTCTGAAGCAGTTTGTGAATTTTGACTTCATAAAATGTTTAAAACTTTAGGTCCCATGGGGTTCAATGTATTTCATTTTTTCAATCCGGGTTCAATGCAAAACTAATTGGGTGATGTTATTCATTTACATTCTCATATGTCCCATAGATCGCCTCAACAACATGTTAAAATTTAATTTCGATAAAGTCAGTTTTACGGCAGTTATAGTGCTAGCGGACAGACAGACAGAATGAACAAAGTCATAAACATTTTTCAACTATGTTGTAAAGTGTTGAGAAATGCCGCAAAGATTTGAGAAATGTTCACATGTGCGGAGCTTCGACCTTTCCATCATATGTTATGGCAGTTCGGAAAACTTTTGAAGGATCCCATTCCACAAACTATTTTTTTGCAATATCTAAAAGTTTAGAATTTCTTTCAATTTAATATTTCTAGTATTCTAAAAACCGGCTAATTTAGTTTCCTGCATAGAAAAATCTGATGTGTGCAGAACATGACTTTTCTTATGTAATGCAATGGATTTACTAGTTTTACAGTCTAAAAATAATGTATAAGATCCACGGCGCTGTGTTTTTATCGTTGAATTGTAGATTCGGCGATTTTCCGGATGACAACATGCAAAACTATTTCAAAATGCTTAATAAATTTCTACTTCGCTCAATTCTAAACAAACAATCATCAATATTGATAGCCTCCTCAATAAGAGATATAGTTCACACATTAAAATACTTTAAAAGTTTACGTCATCAATTGGACGTAATTTTCATTAATTTAACGTCATTTTTGCAATTTTGACGATATTTTTGTCAGTCTGGGGCGAAATATCGTCGAGTTGGTAATACTTTGCTGAATTATTCGCTAAGTTTACTAAATGCATCACTAAGTGCTACAGACAAACAGAGAGAAAAGTATTTTTTTATATACTAGAAGGTCATATAAAAAAATACTTTTCTCTCTGAAAACTCATAAAGGTTTTTATATACTTTGTGTCATATGACTGATTTGTGTCACAATGACACAAATCAGTCATATGACACAAATTAGAATTTGCTAGATATTACACCCCATTTGGCGCCATTTTTATCAATTTGGCGACATTTTTTTCATTTTAGTAACATTTAAAATAGTCGGCCAGTTGGCGACGTCTCGCTAAATGTCTCGCCATACGTTACAGACGGAAGGACGGAGAAATGTGCTACTCTTATAGTCTATGCTTATTTTCTTTCCAAGATACTGAACTTTCATCATTTAGTCGTCATTTTCATAGATTTAGCTTCATTTTTAACAATTTAGCGACAGTTTCTTTGATTTGGCAAAGTTTAAAAAAATCGCCAAGGTGGCGACATTTTGCCAAAATCTCGCTAAGCTTTATTTACAGAGAAATAAGTTATTCTTGTAGCAGATAAATGACTAGTACAATCCAAATACAAAAGTGTTACCCAAAGTATATTTTCTCATTAATGGAACTAGCTAGAACTCCACGAGAATGATGTCGCCAAATTGATCGCATGATATTACTTATAAAAGTTCATAATAGGTAATATTTTTTTATTTTATATGATTTTTTGATATTTTTTGTTTAAAATGCGTAGTATCTCGAGAACGGTTCATGCTAGCGCTCTGAAATTTGAGTCAATCGTTTCCTAATGAAAAATGACATAAGAAATAACTATTTGCGTAAATTTATTAAAAATTTTAATTTTTTGATAATATTTTCAAAATTTAATCCGAAAATTTAGGGGGGTTCTGAGCAGTCGATTGCGTATAAAACAATAGGCTTGCAGTATTCACTGATTGTAATTTTTGTACCAAATTTCGTTTGAATCGGTCCATTCGTTCATCAGATATCGTCTCCACAGACTCACTGACACACACACACACACACACACACACACACACACACACACACACACACACACACACACACACACACACACACACACACACACACACTCGCAGACATCACCTCGAGAACGTCTGATTCATGTTCAGGGATGTTTGAAACGTGCTCTCCCTTCGAAAACACGAATTAGAGTTTTCGACCCCGTCACAATACTTCCCTTATACATTATATGTATATAAGGAAAGTAATATGCAGAAATTGACTATTCACGCGATATATTTAAGAATAACTATAAATGAGTGCGGTTTTTGTAGTATAGCCAATTTATTTTCCTCTAAATATTCTAACATATGAGCAACACAGTATTTTTAATTTAATTTTAATTTATTAAAAAAAATAGCTGCCTTTTTAGTAGCATAGCCAATATTTTCACTGAGGACAACTTTAAAAAGTTTTAGCACCCCTAAGATATGAAAAAATTTGATTGGCCTCGTAGGATCGGGAAAATGCACATAGAGTCTTGATTGACTGACTTGGAGAGTGGGTGATGCATCAAACGTATCGAGGAATATCAAAATATGTAGAATATCGGATTTCTATTATGCGATCCGTCTTAGATTCGAGACCAAGGAAGAGATCCAAAAATTGCAAAAATTAAATTAGGTAGATGTAAAGGAATAATACAAAGACTAAAAACCAGTTTGCTTAATTATAGAGCACTTCTACTGTAGCTAGAATCTTGATTTTGGTTGCCTTCGATTAATCTCAGCTTCTAGAGCAAGTGGCAAATTTAATATTTCTAAAATCTGAAAAAATTGTAGTAATGTGGGGGGGAGCGACTTAAAGGAATATTTAAAAAATCCAAAACCACTTTTTCAAGAGATCGCGCAATTCCACTTGAGCCAGACTCTTTGGGTCTCATGCGATACATTTCAACTTCCAGACAAAAATATATATATCAAAATTTTTAAAAATTCGAATTTGAGAGTGAAAATAAATGGGAATTTTAAAATCTTACACCATATTGTCTCAATAATGGGCACCATTTCATTTTTATGATTAAATTTGAAGCTGTTTTTTATATTCAGAATTTAGGTTTTTTTATATAGGTGTCACATTTAGTGGCAAATATCCATTGAGAACACCGGATACGCAGCTGAACTGACTGTTATATGGATATGTTCCTTGATTATATAACCAAAGTCATCCTTCTGTCTGATACATGATTTTAACATCTTCAACTAGAAAGCATCGTGATGTAATCGATATAACAAGGAAGGATCACACATATCCAAAGAAAAAGAAAAGTGCAATGGAAAAGCATTTACTTGGACCTCATTACGTGGTTACACACCAAAAAGAAAATATATGAAGAAGAAAGTGGCCAGCAACGAAATAATCCACGTTGGCTCCAGTTCAAGAAAACAATTTAGAACGCTGCATTGTTATTCAGTTCATTTACTGAATATTATATGAATTGAGTTCGCTTTGAAGAAATGGAAGCTTTGCCAGCTGGCTCCCTCTCCTTTAAAGCACTTCTTGAAACTTGTTTCTCGGATGCAACAAGAGGATGGCCAGAGGCATTCAACAGAGTGGGGGAATTCATGACTAGAAGAATAGAAGCGGTTATTGTATAATGTGTCAGATAATATATTTTAAATAAATAATTTTATGGAGATAATTACTTAAAATCGCCAAAAGTTAGTTCCTCCAGTTCTTACTAAATTTGATTTTAGATCTATATGATTCATCATATTCGCTTTATAAGTACCCAATCCTGAGAAATAGTTGCTTCAAGGAAAATTTTTGAAACGGAACCAGAAGTGCAAATTCTCAGCAAATAATCATACCTCCTGCAGAATTTGATGCTAAATTCGTATCAGTTATGATCTAAGCTTGTATAGCCAATCTAGAAAAATCGACATTTAAATGCAAACTCAAATTTTAACGGTGAATGGAAAAAGAACCAGAAATGGAAATACTTAGTGAAGAAGCTATCGTCTCCAGGATTTGATGCTTAATTCACATCTCTTATCATCCAGATTATTATATTGTATTTCTAAGTTTAAATCTAAAAATCTGATGTGGGCAGCACATGACTTTCCATGCAGACTTATATTCACGTTATCTTTATTTTAATTAAATTTAATTGACTTTTAATTCAATTTTCGTTCTCTTTTGATAACTGGACGTAAAGGTGGCGTCAAAGGTGATGTAAATAAAATACGAAAAATCTAAAATATCTCGAGAACGGCTGGACCTAGTGTAATGCGGTTTGTCTTATTCATTTCTTCGTTAAAATTACGTATTAAACAAGCATTTAATGGATATATTTGAGCATATGTAGTTTTTTATTTTAGATTTTGGCAATTTTTGCGGTCTATTTTGCAAAAGAAGGCAAGTTATTTTTTCCGAATCGTACCAAAATCTAATCAGCACCAGGGTGATCCACAAGTGATTTATATACCGAATTTTGTGAAATTCGGTCCATTAGTTTTTCATCTACAGTGGATATAAGCTTTTGCGGGCTATTTCGCAACAAAAGGCGGATTCTTTTATTCCGAATGGTACCCAAACCTAATTAGCACCAGATTCGCCCACAAGAAACTTACCTACCAAATTTTATGAAATTCGGTCCATTAGTTTTTTAGTTAGAGTGGATACAAAATCTGCACAGACAGACAGACCCACAGACACACAGACACACACACAGACATCACGCTAAAATAGTTTTTTCAAAAACTCGAGTTGTGATTTTCGGCATGATTCCAATACTTTCCCTATACATTACCATGTACTGCAGGGAAAGTAAAAATTTAGGAGCATATGAATAATTAATCATTCTTACTAACAATTAATTGTATATTATTAACATAAATTTAAATTCGATATTATTATTATCATGTGATACATATAGAATACCATCTAAATACTTATACATGTGCATATCATGCACACAGTGCTTATAGATTTTTTCATAGAAGTATACATAAACACAGATTAGCCTATAATGAAGCGGCACATATCTCTTATAGGATACTAAACTGTTGCTTAAAAATAACTACCATGTTGAATATAATTTTCATAGAAAGTGAAATTAAATACTTTTTTAAAAATATATGATGTAAAAGTCAAGTTATTATTGAACTGTTCAATTAGTATTTCTAAAATAATTTTAAATAGATCATCAATATCCATATTATTAAAAAAAAATTAAATCGTAGGTATATATGCAATTGATATTAGTAAGAGTTTTTGATTTTTTAACTAATTCAAAACTGTTTTTTACTGTATGACTATTATTTGCAATGCCAATTAACAGAGAAATTTTATTTAAAATGCTTTGAAAAAAATTACCAGCAATAGTAAGGTAATAATTCTGCAAATTAGTAATTGTTTACTACAGTACATGCGATTTATAAATCTTAGGTGTTAAAACTATATAGGAAAAGTTATAACAAGTATTTTTGAGATGTAGTTGCTTAAATGAAATTGTATAATTTACAAATTTGGTTATGTTCAAAAGTAGAAGAAAGCTACTTAGTATCCAGTAATATGTGTATTACAAATTATAACATCTAGATATACCGTTATAAGATGCCAATGGTGTGAATCTACGTTGTCTTTGTAGTTTTCGAAATGACAATGACAGGAAGATACTTTATCCAATTTATAATATTTAATAATCTCTCTCTCTCTCTCTCTGTATATATATATATATATATATATATATAGCCCGGATTCATACGTGTAAAAATGTGATGGATGTAACAAATTTACCGTAAAGGTCTAGCTAGTGGAATTTTTTAAAACTTAATAAAACTTGTTTCAGGATATGTAACTGGTAAACCTTTGATTCTGGTTACCAAAAAGCAGGCACGCAATGGAACAATTCAATTTCATTTCTGTGGTAGTATTCATGTTATAATTATGGTGGAAATACTATACATATATATGGTGTAAATACTGTACATATGGTTTAAATACTATATACTTATTCTAAAGAGTAATGTACGATAGAAAATGGTGATATATGATTGCAGTAATTGTATTTGCGTCTCATAGTTAGTAGTTTCGAAACAAGGAAAATTTATAATATGATGCAATTTGCAATTGTAGACTTTAGGAATATTATTTCGGAATAATGTAATACAATAATATATAATAATGTAATATAATGTGTCTGCATAAAATTTTATTGCTTTTTAAAACCACTTTAGGATGTATTTTCTAAGGTTATTTGTTTTGTTAGTTTCATAAGATTTTCCTTGCGCAGCCTTTGGTTACAATTCATCACCTATTTTGTTACACATGTGATTTGATACACTAGTAATGAATTCAGATGAAATGGAAACTTCGGAAGTACCTAAAATAAATGAAAACTATAGAAACGCATTTATTTGGATCTGATTATAAAAATACACAAGAATAAAATATAAAGAAAATATGTGTACTGGAACAAGATAATCCTTGTTGGCTTCTATTCAAGAAGCAATTTAGAGCACTCCATTGCTTTTCAGTTCATTAACTAAATATTATATGGATTGAGTTTGCTTGCGAAAAGTGAGTTTTGTCCTTGTTATTTAGCGTTCTCTTTAAGATGCACATCTAGAATATTGTTTCTGGAATATAACAAGAGGATAGCCAGAGGCATCCAACAACGTGCAGACAATATGTACTGTTGTCGAGTAATACTACTGAAAAGTTTCTCCCCCTGATTTCCCCTGACAGTAGTTACAAATTTTGCACTTGCAGTATTAAGGTCTGTAGGTATTGGATTGTACAAGCATGCTTTTGATATCAATAACAAATAATTTTCCACCGCTTATCTCATACAGTTATTACTAATAATTGTGTCCTCTGTTTCACACAACTTTTCATTTAACTTGTTCCAGTAATCCCCGTGATATTTTGTAATTTAAATATTTATTTATTTATATTGAGATTCCATTTGTTATTTTGACCATGTTTAAAAACTCGACTTTTCCTGGATTCTATAGAGGTGAAACCATTATCTACGTACTTAAACATTTAAATATTTTTGCTTTTTCTAATTTTTCAATTTATAGTTTATAATTGTTTTGTAATATGTTTATGTTATGTTTTATCCGCATGTATGTTTTGCCGATCTGCTATTAATAATATGAAAAATTTAATAGCGGGTTTGCTGAATCTAAAAACACCAGTGTATTTGTATCCTGTCTTTAATAAGGAGAATAAAACGCTTAGGATCATTTAAAGTAATTTACCTCTTTTAGGTAACATAAATGTTTAAACTATTTCAAAGTTGGTGTAACTTGCTACGTATTTTAATTTTTATGTTATTATTTCGTTAAATTTATCTGAAAACGTGCTATATTTCAGGAACTGTTTTGCTAGTGTTTTAAATTTGGGAGTACAATTTATTTCCTAATGACAAATTACGTAAGAAATCATTATTTACTTAACATTACTGAATTCCCAATTTTTAATTAATTTAAAAAATAATTCAAAAATTAGATCATTTTTCGAGCATTAAATCGCATTTGAAATCAATAATGGTCCATTACCCACCAAATGTAATAAACATACCAAATTAAGTTCGAAACGCTCCATTCACTCATGATATATGGCGTCCACAGATTCACGGACTCATACATTAACATGCGCACACATTAACATATATACACACTAACATACATGCATGCATACACACTAACATACGCACATATTAACATACATACACACTAACCTACATCCAGAGCCAACGGCCGTACTGTGCTGAAAACACCGGTTCTCGTTAGATCCCCGACGTCAAGCAGCATCGGACGCGGTTAGTACTTGGGTGGGTGACCACCTGGGAACACCGCGTGCTGTTGGCACATTTCGGGCGTGGTAGCCCGGTGGTTTGCGCTCTGGATTTGCACGCTGTCACACCTGCCGCCGTGTTCATGCGGAGTACGATCACGTTAAACATGTGGGTCCGTAAGTTCTTCCGCTAGGTTGGTGGTAGGGGAAGGAGAGTACGGTCCCTGTGGATGCCTCCCCCACTGGGTTCCGGTCCAAATTGGGTGGCACTTCCCGGCCGTCCAATTAGTTACCTTACACCTTTCTGGTAGGTCGGACGGTCTGGGTCTCAACAACAACAATACTAACATACATGCATACATACACACTAACATACATACATACACACTAGCATACATGCATACATACAAACTAACATACATACAGACATACATAAACACTAACATACATGCATACATACACACTAACACACATACATCCTTTTTAAAAGTTCGATTTAAGTTTAGGGATGCTTAAAATTCTCTAATTCGAATTTTCGACCCCGTCACAATACTTCCCCTATACATTTTACTATGTATGTTGAGAAAATAAAATTGTCATATAGTAGAAATATGTCCTTAGTTCTCATTACACAGTTCTAAACAAGAAGAACATATATGAAGAAAAAGTGGCCTTCAACGAGATAATTCAGATTGGCTTCAGTTCAAGAAACATTTTAGATCGCTGCTTTACTATTCAGTTCATTTACTGAAGACTATATGAATTGGGTTCGCCACGAAAAATTGGAAGCCTTGCCAGCTGCTTCGCTTTATTTTTTTAATGTACTTCCAGATTCTTCTAGCGGAGATGCAACAAGAGGATAACCAGAGGCATTCAACAGAGAGGGGAAATGGAGATGGAAAGTAATTGAAAAAATATTGTATTATCTTGCAAAGAAGTTTTTTGAAAAATTATGCATTATGGGAAAATGTTCAATGTCTTGGAAGTTTCAAAAACAAGAAATTTAAGAAGAAGTCTCCAGGATGTAGCAAATTGTGTATACTCTTCATTTTGGATGGAACTATTAAGCATTTTTTTTAGCGTACATATTTTGTACATACATATAAACTTTAGGTTAAACCGTAAGTGATATCTCCAAAACAGGAAATAAGAATTTTTACTAAATCTGTTACCTCCTCCTGAATTCGCTGAATAATCCATATCAGTCATCCTCTAAACTCTGTATACAACCAACCCTGAGAAAAAAATGCTGCAGGGACATATTTTTTGAACCTAAAGTAAAAGAAAACCCCACAGAATCTTTACTAAACCATCCCATCTTCTTTAGAATTTAAAGCTGAATTTATATGTCATCATCCAAGCTCTATCTATAGCCAGTCCTGAGGAATAGACATTTCAAGTACATTTTTTGAATAGGAAGTTGAAAAGACACAAAAATAAATCAATTTATAGTATTTCCTTATCTCCTCCAGAATTTGATGCGCAATTCATATAAGCCATAATCTAAACTCTATCTATAGTTAATTACTTTCCTTATATACCTAATGTATAAGGAAAGTATTGTGACGGGGTGGAAAATTCGAATATGAGTTTTCGACGGGAGAGCACGTTTCAAGCATCTCTGATCATGATTCACACATTTTTGAGGTGATGTCTGTGTGTATGAGTGTGTGTGTGTGTGTGTCGAAAACCCAGACCATCCGACTCATCCTAAGACATAGAACAACTTAATGGATGGCCGATGTGTGTGTGTGTGTGTGTCGAAAGCCCAAGCCACCCGACTCCTCCTAGGATTCAGAGCAGCAGAGTGGATGGCCGGGTGTGTGTGTGTAGAAGACCCAGACCGTCCGACTCGTCCGGAGGACTAAGAGCAACTATTTGGACGGCCGGGTGTGTGTGTGTGTGTAAAAGTATGTGTGTGTGTGTGTATGTGAAAGTATGTGTGTGTGTGAGTGTGAAAGTGTGTGTGTGTGTATCAGTGAGACTGTGGGGACGATATCTCACGAACAAATGGAACGGTTCGAATGAAATTTGGTACAACAATTACAATCCGTGAATACTGGAAGCCTATTATTTTAAAATACAATCGAATGCTCAGAACCCCCATCCCTAAATTTTCGAGTGAAATTTTGAAAAGAAAATCATCAACAAATCAAAACCTTTAATAAAGTTACGCAAATAGACATTTTTTATATAATGTCTCCTTAAAAAACGATTGACTTATGTCAATCTTTAGAACGCTAGCATGAACCGTTCTCGAAATATTGCATATTTTTCAAATAAATTTATCAAAAAATCCCATAAATTAAAAAAGTATATTAACTGTTGAGAAACATGTTCACTTTTCATATGTAATATCATGTGATACATTTGGTGACATCATTGTCTTGGATCTAGCTCGTTCCATTCATGAGAAAAGATACTTTGATTACTGCCCAGATTATAATACCAACAATAAGTTCGGCATTACATTATGTGAAGAGGCTGACAGGCTATCCATAGTCGGAAGTTAAGCCATCCCTAGCAGTTGTGTTAGGTCGGTGCAGCTGAAGCCCGGAAAAAAATCAAAGAAGAGATGAGAAGATGAACTGATGAAGAAATGAGGTGCAGAGAGAAAGAGGATATGTTCAATGGACACAAACGATATGATATGATGATTTGACCGAATATACCCGAGGGAGCCTTGTGTTTTCTGAACGTGAGCGCCATCTGTACTGCGACACCATGTGAAAAAATCTGATGTGGGTAACACATGACTTTCCTTATATAATACAATGAATTTACTACTTTTACAGTTAACGAAATGTTATTCTTATAGTAGATACTTATATTCCTTCCAAGATATTGAATTTTCTTCAACTAGTCGGCATTTTCATTGATTTAGCGCCATTTTTATCTATTTGGGGAGATTGTCGTTAATTTGGCAGCATTTAAAAAGTCGCCAAGTTGGCGACATTCCGCCAAATTTGTCGTCAAAATCTTGTCAAGCGTCATGGATGGAGAAATAAGATATTCTTATACCAGATAAATGACTATTAGCGTTCAAATACAAAAGTGTTACTCAAGGTATCTTTTCTCATGAATGAGCTAGATCCACGAGAATGATGTCACCAAATTTATCGCAGGATATCACATATGAAAAGTGAACATGTTTCTCAACAGTTAATATATATTTTTTTAATTTATGGGATTTTTTGATAAATTTATTTGAAAAATGTGCAACATCTCGAGAACGGTTCATGATAGCGCTCTAAAGTTCATGCCAATCGTTTTCTAATGAAAAATTACATACGAAATGTCCATTTGCGTAACTTTATTAAAGGTTTTGATTTTTTGATGGTTTTTTTCAAAATTTCACTCGAAAATTTAGTGGGGTTCTGAACATTCGATAGCTTTTAAAAACAATAGGCTTCCAGTATTCGCGGATTGTGATTTTTGTACCAAATTTCATTCGAATCGTTCCATTCGTTCGTGAGATATCGTCTCCACAGGCTCACTGATACCCCTTCCCCCCCACACACATATACTTTCACACACACACACACACACACACACATACATCTCCTCAAAAATGTTTGATTCGTGATCAGGGATGCTTGAAACGTGCCCTCCCGTCGAAAACTCGAATTCGAATTTTCGACCCCGTCACAATACTTTCATTATACATTATGTATATAAGGGAAGTAAAAATTATGAATGCCACAGTGGTGTATGATGCCGTTTTACTTCTTTAAATATAATAGCAGATAGCAAGAAATATGCTATATACCGCAATTTTGCAAATATTTATAATTACCGACAAATTCTACATTGCCAGCTTCTAATTCTTTGAAACTGAGCTCAGAATTGAGCTGAAATAGATTATGAGGGACAAATTCAGACTCACAGTATTCTTAGTCTTAGTTGCCTTCCTGTTATTTTCAAAACATGCGAGTTTCAAAAGTTATACTTTTTTCTTTAACAAATATATCTTTCGAATGTTAAGAAATATTTATTAAAATGCATATTTAAATAGAGATGTCATTTCCTCCTATCATAAAAACCATACGTGTTAAAGTAATGGTCGTTGGAATATTCCAGGTTATTTCAATGACATCAAATATTCCGCGTTATAAGGACAGTCACTTTATAAACGAGGCGTACTATTTTAATGCTGAACTTTCAGTGCTAAAATGTGCTTATCTGTCTTATTATTTTCCTAATGTATGTTCTTATGTCCTATATTAAGTTGTTTGATGAACATATACGTTTTCGTAAAGCAAAAGTCAGTATTCTACTGGTTCTAATTCATGTTTTGCTTTCCTTTTAATATATTATAATGTGTAGGGAAAGTATTGGAATCGTGTCAAAAATCGCAACTCGAGTTTTCGACGAATCTACATAATTTGAGCCCTCTAGAACCCGAAAACACTATTTTCAGTCTGACACCTGCGTGCATGTCTGTATGTCTGTGTAATGTATCCGCTCTAACTCGAAAACTAATTGACTAAATTTCCTCAAATTTGGTAGGAAAGTCACTTAAAAAATAATCTGCCTTCTTTTGCGAAATGGCCCTAGATATTGTCAAAATCTAAAATAAAAGACTACATATGATCAAATGTGTCAGTTAAATGCTTATTTCATACGGTAATTTTCGAGATATTTTTCGAGAGATACGGTAATTTTCGAGACTATTCTCGAGATATTAATTTTTTTTTTTTTGATTTTGAGAAACTGATGACATTTTGCACAGTAGTTACAAATCTATTTGATGGAATTTCTTAACATTCAGTTGTTAAGTGTGTCAAGAGATGATGCTGATTAGATTTTGGCATGGTTGGGAAATATATACCGGACCTTTTTTTACGAAGTGTCCCGCAAAGATCTTTAAAATCTTAAATTAATGACTAAAATTGCTGAATTATATGAATTATATATTTAATCTATATGCAATTTTTGACAACGAAGATTCCGTGACTCCGTGATTCTAGAATGAACTGACATTTGAAATGAGATATTTTTTTGACAAATGAGACATTTTTTATTTACATTTTGGGGAGTTGAAGACGTTTTAAATTGCATCAGCTTGCCAAATGAAACGAAGATACATTAAAAATGCAAATTAGATATAATGTCAGAAAAGTATCCATGTTAGTTTCTGCAACAAAACTCACTTTAATGCGTCATGAAACATAAAAAAAGTACATTGACCTGTAGGGGAAATCACTTGCTGCTCATATCAGATTCTTATAGTAGGAATACTGCAACTACAAAGCACATGTATTAATACTACTATACTCAGAAATAGTGGTTGTTGTTGAAACCCAGACCGTCCGACCTACCAGATAGGTGTAAGGTAACTGTTTGGACGGTCGGGAAGCCACCCAATTTAGACCGGAACCCAGTGGGGGAGGCATCCACAGGGACCGTACCCTCCTTCCCCTACCACCAACCTCTCGGAAGGACTTTCGGACCCACATGTTTAATGTGATCGTACTCCGCATGAACACGGCGGCAGGTTTGGCAGTGGCTGGAATCGAACCCGGGCCTACCGAGTGCAACTCCAGCGCGCTAACCAATGGGCTACCGCGCCCATCAGAAATAGTGGTGTAATTGTATGTTTTTCTGTCACTACGATGTTTTGGAAGCCATGAAGCTATTTTAAGTGTGGAAGCCATGAAGCTTTTTATGGAGATTAATTGGATTAATCTTAGTGACAAAGAATTTTGGCGGTTTTCTGCTCTTTCTACCACCGTAGAACAATATTGTTATGAAGTTTTCTCTGGAATCGCAGGCGTACTTGTGGTGCGCAAAAGCAAAAAGGTTACTTAAAGTTGAACATTTAACTTAATTATCATTAACATATCTATTATCTTAACATGGTCTTAAAATCGTGCATAGTGGAACTCATTATTAAATTATAGTACATTGCGTTCTCTGTGTCCGCTAATAACCCTCCAATTATTTAACTTTTGCGAGAGTTCTGTAAAGGAATTATTAATTAATATAATACTAAATGGATCACAACATTTTAACTTTAGCAATAAAATATGTATTAATAACATAATCTACATAATTATTTAATTACAACAATTATTCTTCTTATTAATTATTTCAGCGGAGGGACCACGTGAGACCAGTATGAAAATGCCTAAAATGTGGTTAGGACCAGATATCATATTTGAGGAACACATACCTTCAAGTCTGTCTTGGACTTTGTTGGCAGCACGTACTTGGGGCCGTCCTTATTACTAGCATTAACTCGTGGTGTAATGCATCGCCACGTCAATTCGTCGATCATATTGTACTGCTGACTCAAACATTCGCACTTATGTCATTCTCGTAGCCATATCTGTATTCGTCAAGTCATACGTACATATTTTTTACTGAGTATCATCATCGTTATATCATCATGTCGCACGAGTATTGTCGTTCTTATTAACCAAGTCATCGTGCTTCTATATCGCTATCTTACTGTTATTCAACAAGTGTTGTTATCAAGTCACAGGTTGTGGCTCTTTTGCCTCGGGACTGTCACTTCCTCTTTTCTCTGATTTGCAGCATTCAGGGTGACGCAACAAGTACTTTCTCCATTGGCTTGCCATTCCATCCAATGTCGTTACTTCACATTTTCGTAAGAGTTCGTTCGGTCCCCTCTGTCTTGACGCCCCTAAATTTATGGTTTTCTGACCTCTGAGTTCACGTGTCGTAAATCTTGGCGCCATTCAGACTGGAGGTATTGTCCGAAGTTTCAGATCAACATAATTGGCATAAAACTGTCTCACTAAAACACGTGTGAGATCTATTTCTGGTCTCACAGTACTCTTAGGATATAAGAATGAGGCCAAATTTCTGTATAACTAACATTTCTTTTAAAAAAAGTACTTATAAGCGTAAACAGAAACAATATATAGCAAATAGATCGATAACTACATGATCACTAAACAACACAAGATCAACTACAAGAACACTAAACAACTATCAGATACGATAAAACAACAAATAAATGCTCAAATAGCAGATACTATTATCAAAACACTGGCGTATGTCACAATTCAATTTAATTCATATCAAGCCAATTCTACTCCAACTGATCGATTACTCTCTTATAAAATCTCCACAGAAATTTATAGAAAGGGCTCTTATCACCGAAATCCGTCGTTATTTCGAGAACATTTGAGTGGATGCGAAAACCGACCAAAAGTCGCCAAGTTGATGAAATGTCCCTATATGGCAACCATGACTCAAAGGTTGTCAAATTTTGATAACCCTACTTTCACGTAATAGCAATGGCTACACTGAAACAAACTGCTGCTTGTAAGATAAGGACTTACAAAATTATTTCTAAAAAGCAGGCATATATCAGAATTAAGATATGCCTTATTTTTACAAAGAAGTTGGGAGTTCCAATGCCAAAGTTTGCCTGCAGATGTGTTTTTTCCTTGTATTGAATCAATATGAAGCAGAAGCATTTTATGTGTTCTTAACAATATCAATGCTTTTTCCTGTTGTAGGAATATCGTTAGATTCAACTACTGAATTACTTCCAAAACACATTTAGGCAAGAAAGATAAATCATATATAAAGCATTGGTTATATAGCACTCTCCAACTAAAATGCAATTACAGTTATATTTTAAGCGGTTTCAAAAATTGCCATCGATAAAATTAAGCTTAAAACTTCATTGAAAAAGACATTGCTAGTTACACAAAATAAACTAGATTCAAATGACGTCATCGAAAGTATAATTTGAGAAGTGTTTACGATGTTTTTGCAGTTAATATTAAGTCACAATTATAATATTTCATTGTTAGAGAAACTATAGCGTTTGCTTATCTATCCTGTTAAATTATTTCTTCGAAATTGTTGGAAATTTAACAAAGCATTAATCAAGTTAAATTAATTCTTTCAAATTGTTGAAACTATAGCAAATCATGTTATTTTATAAATCGCCTACCTTTCTATGTAAAATCAATGAATATTTCATTCATATCACTTATATTCCACCCTCCAGAGGTAAATGATTTTGCATGAAAAAAAATCAACTCACCTTACAATCGTTTGGTTTGTTTGCTATAGTATATCGTTAAAATTAGGCTTATTTTGCAGAAATAATCAAATTTTAGTGATCATTTAAAATAAAATATCTTGTGTTTGCGTTGGCACAGAATTCAGATACAGAGATCATGCGCCAAAATAAAGCGTTCTTTTTACGGATGCAACACTAAATATAAATTTAAACGATCTTTAAACATCTACGGGAAAAACACACAGCGTGAAGAAATAGAAGCCATATTTTTTTTGCAATGAGTGACGTGATATCTTCATACACTATGGGGGCTAATTATTATTTCAATTTTTATTTAAAAGAACTACCCAACATATTTTACTTAAATTGTTTTTACACATTTTATGTTATAATTTGAATATTTCCTAAAATTTTGAAAATAATTTGTGAATTTTAACTTTGCTTAAAGAATGTTTGAAAAATTAAGTCCCTTAGGATTCAATGTATTTTATTTCTCAAAATTGAATCCGAAACAAATTGCGTGATATTATTTATTTTCATTTCCATACATCCCACAGACAGTCTCAATAACATACTAAATTACCACTTCGATAAAGTAATTTTCATGGAAGTTACCGTACGGACGGACAGACAGACAGAATGACCAAAGCCATAAAACTTTTTCAACTATGTTGGGAAGGGCGCGGTAGCCCATTGGTTAGCGCGCTGGAGTTGCACTCGGTAGGCCCGGGTTCGATTCCAGCCACTGCCAAAACTGCTGCCGTGTTCATGCGGAGTACGATCACGTTAAACATGTGGGTCCGAAAGTCCTTCCGAGAGGTTGGTGGTAGGGGAAGGAGGGTACGGTTCCTGTGGATGCCTCCCCCACTGGGTTCCGGTCTAAATTGGGTAGCACTTCCCGACCGTCCAAACGGTTACCTTACACCTTTCTGGTAGGTCGGACGGTCTGGGTTTTCAACTATGTTGGGAAGTGTTAAAAACAGAAACAGATATGGAGCAGGTGGATGAAAACAGAGAGGGAGACGTACGTTATAACCGAAACTGTCGCATTACAGAGGGCATTTTCCGGGTTTCATTGTAATTTTAAAAATCAAAACTTTATGATCACTCATCAATAGCTGTTAACATTACGAATTCTGACCCTTTGTGCAGAATATTATCACTAAGCATTTATCGATACCACTAAATCGATTCTCAACCGGGCAGACGATTTGCATTTATATGCAATACATTGATTTTTGCGTCATTCTGAAAGATAAATGAAAATAGTGTTATTGACATTTAGGTTTTTTTACTAAGCATGCATTTACCAGCTTTTTCACTTAAAATAGTGTGATTAATTGAGATTTATAATTTATGCTATTTAAATTGTTTTTATGGCTAGCATTCTATTTTTTCCTAAGGTGAATGATCAGATAATGTAGTACATTTCATATTGACAAACAGAGTTATCATAACTAAAGTATGTCATAACTATAATTAGGATTTGCATAAAACTGCCTTTGAATTAAATGGATTCGATTTTAAATGATAGTGGATATAACTGTAACGAAACAGAACGTGGCATTATGTAACATCATGAAAAATTAAATGAGCAATACATTTATTATTTGTGAACATTTAAGTACATGAACAACATATTTGGAAGGTGCAATGGCTACACAGTGTACTAAAAAAAGTTCGGGGCAATAAACCCTAAGTGTTCTGAACAATTAAATATAATTTATTACTCCAAAATAATGACAGCTATATGTGACTAAAATTATGACAGCGCAATAAAATTGCAAGAATCAGACTTTTTGAGTTTTGCACGTTAATGTGTTTAGAAATTGGCAAAATTTTAGATTTCGCATTTTCAGACAAATGTGTTTCTCGATTTAAAGCTGTTATAAGATAAATTTTTACTGTATTTGAAACATTTTTGCAATTGCAGAATATATCCACGGCGAACGGTTGAGGATATATATAAATCATGCAATGATTTTTCTGGGCACTATGTATATTAATCTAAGTTTTATCGATCATATTATGGATTCTTAAAATTGCATGAAATTTACAATTTTTATTTTTGTCCTGAATTTTATTTGGCGACTTAGTGCATTTTAATATGGCGTTATATCGCCAAAATTTTAAATAACTAAGCTCGAGAATGGTTTATTGTAGCGTAATGAGGCTGGTTTTTCACAATTCGTCATAAAAATTAAATACTAAACATACATTTGATTAGTATATTTAAATATATTAGGTCTTTCATTTCAAATATTGTATATTTTGGGGGTCATCTAACATATTAAAAGAAAGTCATGCTGTTCACTGTATAACGGGAAATTCAAGCAACAAACAGCTAAGAAATTCGGTATAGGTCAGGTTTCAAGCTACTGTGAAGAGATTTTTATTTAAACTTAAATTATTTTTCTTATTAAATGTTGAAGCGCGCTGTTAAGCGATCTTCATGTACTTCGGTTCTTTCGGGATCAAACATATTATTACACAGTTTCCATCTTAACACCATCGGAAAGATCAGAGAGAATGATTTCTGGAAAGTGTTTAATTGAATCAGTAGTGCAATCTAATTATTTTAATATAAAACATCAACAATGTTTATATCATGGGATTTCATTTTTTCATTGTTACAACCGAAAACTAAAAATTCGGATGTTCGAATATTTGCCATGAACATGGAGGGCTATATTTACATACTAATACTAATTAGTTATTATTTTTTATGATTTTTTTACAAATTTTTAAGTGGGTCTATAAAATGTGAGATTTTTAATATCGGCGAAAGCAAGAAAATTCGACCCGGAAAAGCGAGCGGTAAAGTTCTGGCTTCTTGACTTCATAACTGTGGAATGTCCACAACTCCGGGTTTCATGACGAAGAGTTACTGCGTTCTCTGATTTCGTGACGTCATAAGATCATTTTTTAAACGGGTATATTGTTAAAACTTGCATTAGTTTTCGAGCAATAAATGTTGGTGTAGCTTTAATCAGAGGTTTGACTATTAAATAGGTATTGGTTCTAGTGTGAAAATAAATACCAGTTCTATTTTTATCAATCCTAAATCAACAGTATAGAATGGAAAATTAAATAAAATCTGAATCAGGGACCAAATCAGATCGACACTCTACACTCAGTCCTCCACATAATACACCGCTAGGCTATAATGCTACCATGTAGGTGCTAACCATGTAGGTGTTAATCATGTAAGCATAACAACACAGACAAATTATGTTCATCTCATATAAAAAGTTTCTATCTTTCATCCAATTGAAAAAATCTGATGTAGGCAACACATGATTTTCCTTATATAATGCAATGAATTTACTACTTTTACAGTTAAAAAAATGTTATTCTTATAGTAGATACTTACATTCTTTCTAAAATATTGAATTTTCTTCAATTAGTCGTCATTTTCATTGATGTAGCGGCAATTGATGTAGCAACAATTTGGCGAGATTTTCGTTAATTTGGCAACATTTAAAAGTCGCCAAGTTGGCTACATTCCGCTGACTATTAGCGTTCAAATACAAAAGTATTACTCAAAGTATCTTTTATCATGAATGGAATGAGCTATATCCACGAGAAGAATGTCACCAAATTTATCGCAGGATATCATATGTGAAAAGTGAACATGTTTCTCAACAGTTAATATATATTTTTTTAATTTATGGGATTTTTTGATAAATTTATTTGAAAAATGTGCAACATCTTGAGAATGGTTCATGCTAGCGTTCTAAAGTTCATGCCAATCGTTTTCTAATGAAAAATTACATAAGAAATGTCTATTTACGTAACTTTATTAAAGGCTTTGATTTTTTGATGGTTTTTTCCAAAACTCCACTTGAAAATTTAGGGGGCTTCTAAACATTCGATTGCGTTTAAAAACAATAGTCTTCCAGTATCCACGGATTGTGATTTTTGTACCAAATTGCATTTTAATCGCTCCATTGGTTCGTGAGATATCGTCTCCGCAGACTCACTGACACTCACACACATCCACACACATACTTTTACAGAAACACACACACACACACACACACACATCATCTCGAAAATGCTTGATTCGTGATCAGGAATGCTTGAAACGCGCTCTCCCGTCGAAAACTCGAATTCGAATTTTCGACCCCGTCACAATACTTTCCTCATACATTATGTATATAAGAGAAGTAAAAACCACCCATTCAAAAAACAATTTTCATGAATATGCATATGTCAAAACGAACTTGCCATACTTCCCCCATCACCAAGTCATGCGTGATGAACAAATGGCCATTCTTTCAACATGATGAACGTAATTTCTCTTCTGATCACACACCAGCCTTTGGAAATCTTACGGATGTCGCCTTTTGTGTTGAATATTATCACTAAGCTGTCTACCCCCCTCTCATCCCCATGTATCGATTATCGACATTTCAGACGATTGAATTCAAATGCAATACATTGAATTTTGTGTCTGTCTGCAAGATAAATGACAACATTGTCATTAACGGTCCCGGGTTTTTCTGAACATTTATCGGTCAGTGGACAGGGGCTTGTATTACGAAGCAGTATTTATGACTAGAAGGTATATTCGTCATATGATGGAATGAAAAATTTGCAAAGCATTGTCTCCCATTCAGCGTTATTTTTATCAATTTAGTGACATTTTATCAATTTGACGGCACTTTCGTCAATTTAACAATATATAAAAAAGTCACCAAGTTTGCAACATCCTGCCAATTTTTTCGCCAAGCATTACGAACGGGCGGAGAAATGGGTTATTAATATAGTCGTTTGTTACGTTATTTCCAAGATAAAGAAATTTTATCAAAGAGTCGTCACTTCCATTGATTTAGAGTCAATTTTATCAAAATGGCGACATGTTCGCCAATTTAGCAGCATTGACAAAGACACGCCAAATTGGCAATATACCGCCAAAATTCATTCTTCACCAGAATTTGACCACGGAGAATCACACGGAGAAATAGGTTATTCTTATACCAATTTCTTATACTTTTTTCCAAGATATTGAATTTTCATCTATTAGTCGTCATTTTTACAAATTTGGGTTCATTTTTATCAATTTGGCGATATTTTTATCAATTTGGCGATATTTTTATCAATTTGGCGAAATTTTCGTCAATTTGGCAACATTTAAAATATATCGCCCAGTTTATGATATTGCGTCAATTTCGACACCAAAATTTCACCAAGCGTTTCTCAGAAATAGATAGATAAACAGACAGATAAATGAAGGTGTTTACATTATAAATATGTGTCTTTTTTAATGATGTTTGTGTCCTCCACTCTCGACTCCTGTCTCCGTGTTCGTGTTAAATGCTTAAAGGATTATTATTTTTTCTATATCTTGATAAAATAAATAGCTTATAATTTTCTAATAGTTCTATAACGGAAGCTCACATAGTACAATTAGGAGCTTATAATTGTTTCGAGGACCGTTTTGAGTCCTCTTTCTCGAGGTCATAAACAGAGTGTTCTGTTCATAATCTCAAAGAACCAACTGCGATTTGTATGGTAACGATACATTTCAACAAAGCCAGGGCACCCCCCTCCACCCCAAAAAAAAAATTGACGAAGATATCGTCAAAATTGCAAAAATGACGCCTAATTGATGCATTTATTATTAAAATATTTAAATATATGGACTATATTGCTTATTGGGGATGCTATCAGTAATAATAATTGTAAATTCAGAGCTACGTAAAATATAAGTCAATTGGGTACAAAATAGTTTTAGATCTTGTCATCTGTATGTACATTTTACCGCGCCAAATGTACAATTTAACGTTACAAACACTGTGTCGCGGGTCTTTTCATCACTTTTTTTTTCACTGTTAAAGAAGTAAATTAATTGCATTATATAAGGAAAGTCATGTGCTGCCCACATCAGATTGTTTTTTGTGAAATGGCTCTCAAAAATCGCCTCTATCTACTCTAGCTAAAAATCGAATTTACCAAATTTCACAAAAATTGGTAGATAAGTCATTTGTACTTTACCCTGGTGTTGATTAGTTTTAGCATAATTCGGAAAAAAATGAACCTGCCTTTTTAACAAAAGGGTCGCAATAATCTTCAAAATCTAAAATAAAGACTACGTATACTCACATGTATCAATTAAATTCATGTTTTATACGTAATATTTGACGATATTATAAATAAGATAAACACCATCACTCAATAACTAACCGTTCTCGAGATATTATGGTTTCTCGTATTTTTTACTACGCCGCCTTTGAAAATACGGCCAGTTACCAAATGAAAACAAAAATTGAATTAAAAGTGTAAATTCTGTATAATTCAAATAATTATGCGCGTTATTTTGTGAAACTAAACTGAATTTAATGAATTATTAAAGAAAGAGAAAATGATTTTGAGTCCGCAGGAAAAGTCATGTGCTTCCCACATCATATTTTTGGGATAGACTTAAGCACCCCTTTCTAAGCGTAAAATATATTTCATAAATATTCATATATTAACAAAAACTTTCCATTCTCTCTGCATTACCTGGTCATGCGTAATACGGAAATGGTCATTCTTTCAACTTGATGAAAGTAAATCCTTCTATGATAACACTCCAATCACGTATATCAAATTACGTGTATTTTTCAGCAAACCATTTTCCAACACCTTTTTCCTTTAGACCTTTTCAACCTTTTTCCAATACACCTCATTCTTTCAAACATCCTTTCAAAACCCAACAAACATTTCATAAATATGCTTAAATTAACACAAACTTTCCATGTTTCCTCCATTACCTAATCATAGTCCTGAGTGATCAGAAATGGTCATACTGCCAACTTGATGAAAATAAATCCTTCTATGACGACACTCCAATAACGTGTATAAAATTGCATGTATTTTTCTAGCAAAAACTTTCATCTTTTTCTAGCAGACACATCTATCTTTCAAAACGTAAAAAAAATTTGATAAATAACCGTATATTAACACAAACTTTCCGTACTACCTCCATTACGGCATCATAGTCATGTGTGTTGCGGAAATGGACATTCCGTCAACTTGATGAAAGTAAATCCTTCTATAATGACACTCCAATTACGTATATCAAATTACGTGTATTTCCTAGCAAAAAAATCCTACCTTTTTCCAATAGACATAACCTCTCTTTTAAACGCAGTAAACATTTCGTACATATGCATATATTAACATAAACTTGCCATACTTCCTCCATTACTTAGTCATGCGTGATACGGAAACGGTCATTCTTTCAACTTGATGAAAGTAAATCATTCTATGATGACACTCTAATATGTGTATGTGCATTTCCTAGCAAAAAAAAATCCACCTTTTTTCAATAGACGTAACTACCCTTTTAAAACGTAGCAAATACTTCATACATATCCATGTATTGACACAAACAATCCGCAAATCCTCCATTACCTAATCATAGTCATGCGTGATGCGGAAATGTCATTCCGTCAACATGACGAAAATTAATTTTTTTATGATGACAATCCAATTACGTATATCAAATTACCTGATTTCCTAGCACAAAAATCCACCTTTTTCCAATAAACTTAACCATCCTTTCAAAACGTAACAAACATTGCGTAAATACGCATATATTAACACAAATTGTCCATACTTCCTCCATTACCTAATCATAGTCTTGCGTGATGCGGAAACGGTCATTCCTTCTTTGATAACACTCCAACCCCTGGAAACATTACGGATGTCGCCTTTAGAGCTGAAAGTTATCACTAAGATCTCTATCATCCTCCTGAATCGATTATCGACATTTCAGACGATTGGATTTAAATGCAGTGCATTGATTTTTTGCCCGTCTGCAAGACAAATGACAGCACTGTCATAGAAGTTAACATGTTTTTCAAAACATGCATTTGTCGGTCAATACACAGTGTATGGCATTGTAAAGGAAGATTTATAATATGCGCATTTTTTCGTGTTTGTTTTCTTCACTCTTGGAACTGCTACCGTCTACTGTTTCCGGTTTTGTGCTACATCTCAGACAAAGTAATGGTTTTATTTTAATCGCTTGTTCAAATATAAATTGTATTATATTTTTAAAACTACCCTTTTAGAAGCAAAATTAAAACACTCCATCATTACAATGAATAAAATTGCTGGTGATAATATACATTTTCAAAACTGTTTACTTCTTCTTCGACCCAGACCGTGAGATCTACCCGAAGATGTAAGGTACCTGTTTGGACGGCCAGGAACTGCCATCCAATTTCACCGGAACCCAGTGGGGGCTGCATTTACAGGGACCGTGCACTTCTTCCCCTAAAATCAGGATTTTTTATCCCTTTTCTTCAGGATAAAAAATGTGCACTCTTAACAGCAATTAAGAAACATCTGCCTTTATTTTTTATACCCAAACTACAAAGAATTATTAAACTTCAAGTGTAGCACTTGTGAAGGATATAAGTAACAAGTTGAGTGCAAGAGAATTTCAGCAAAATACCAGCAACCTCTGTATAGAAAAAATCTGGAGCAGCACAGCACATGACTTTCCCTGCAGATTCAAATTCATTTTGTAGTTTTGTATTTCATTATGCATTAAATTGAGTTTAATTACAGAAAATAATCTGGATAATTTTCTGATTTATATCCAATTCGTTTTTTTATTGCATCTTCGTTTCGCTTGGCAACTTAATTCATTTTAAATTCTTCAGACAATTAATTAATAGTATTTCAATAATCAAGGTAGCATGGAAATGAGTATACCGTTGTCTTTTGTTGTACTTTATAATTATTTGGATTTTCAATTTTATCGGGCTAGCATGTCTTCTGCCCGCCATACGTATATACTCGTGCCACATGAATGTTGAAGACCCAGACCATACGACCAACCCTAAGGCTTGTGGTAGCTTATTGTGCGGCCGGGTCGTGCCACATGAGTTGTTGTTGAGACCCAGACCGTCGGACCTACCAGAAAGGTATAACGTGCCACATGAGTGTACTTGTACTTTAGAATAACTGAAGAACCGGAGTAGATATAAATTCCAATTATTTGCGGTATATTTTAATTTTTTGGAATTTGAACTTTATCGTGTTAGCCCGTCTTGGGCCCACCATAGGAATGTACTCGTTTTTGGTGATTAACTCGAGATCCGGAGTAGCTAGAAAGTTCAAATTAGATATGTCGTTGTTTTGCATACATCTGAGTTACATACATTTTAATAAATGCTTTTTCATACATTTACGTTACATACAAATAATAAGGGTTATTGTAGAAAGAGATTAAAAATATATTTAAAATATATTTTTAAAATAGTATTTCTAGAAAAGCTTTTGCTTTTATTTGTTCACTATTGAACACTGTTTTCACCTCGTCACCTAATTTCTCCGCTTTTTCATACATTAACGTTACATACAAATAATAAAGGTTATTGTAGAAAGAGATTAAAAAGATATTTAAAAGATATTTTTAAAATAGTATTTTTAGAAAAGCTTTTGCTTTTATTTGTTCACTATTGAACACTGTTTTCACCTCGTCACCTAATATATACTAGATAGACGTAGAAAATACTTGATAAAAATTCACACTTTAGTACAAAATATGCGGATTTCCTCTATTTCCAAGCCCTTGCGTGACAAAATAATGGTCAGTCGGTAACATGTACGAAAATAAAATAGATTTTGATTCACATGATAGCCTTTACAAGCATCATATATGCCCCTTTTTTGCTCTGAATATAAGCACTAAGCTCTTAGCAATACCATTCAATCGATCTGCCAGGCATTTGAATTCAGATGCAATACATTGATTTTTTTTTGTCATTGAGGAAGATAAATGGCAACAGTGTCATTAACGTTCTTGCTTTTTGTTGAACATCCATTTACCGGTCAGTCTATAGTAGCCAGTATTGTCAAGAGAGATAATGTATGTTGTTTCAAATCTCACTTGCTTTCACCACTCTTAAAATGGCTGCAGCATTGTGATCGCTGAAAGTAACTCACAGCTTCCGTTTTTGCTTTATTTTATATTATTTTGTTTTATTTTTTTATGTGAATAACATCTATGGGTAGGTTGTATCTGACTGAAATCGGAGAGTTACGAAAAATGTAAATACTATGGACACCAATATCCAAGAAACTAGTGACTTAAAATGTAAATAACGTCTATCTAGTTTGTCGTAAACATGGCTCAGATTATGAATATATAAAAATAACTTTAATATTTTGTTATTATAATTTTTTCAACTAAGATTTTTGTGTCCGAGCAAGTATTTGCGTATTTGAATTATATTGATTTTACTCAAAATATCTTCTAATCTATAAAATATAGATATAAACAGTAAGCGACCAGAATATTCTGTAGAAAGTGCAGTTTATATGTCAGTATTTATTTCACAAAACTGATAGTGTTTTAGAAAAATCGTTTTTTCAAGCTGAAGACGATTGAAAAATTTCTTATTGAAATTTCGAAAACTAAAACTGCTGGATCAGTCAGACTGCTGAAAACAGTCTTACGAGAATTTAAAATTGTATTTCAAATCATGTGATCAGTTTTCATACTATGTTTGTTATAATTTCTATGCATTAATATTTTAACCTATTAAAGTTTTCCAATGGAAATATATATAGCATTTAAATGCCACGATTGTTGCAACACAATGTGGTTCTAAGCATCCTATATACTACTTTCCTTATATACATAATGTATAAGTAAAGTATTGTGACGGGGTCGAAAATTCGAATTCGAGTTTTCGACGGCAGAGCACGTTTCAAGCATCCCTGATCACGAATCAAGCATTTTTGAAGTGATGTCTGTGTGTGTGTGTGTGTGAAAATATATGTGTGTGTGTGTGTGTGTGTCAGTGAGTCTGTGGAGACGATAACTGACGAACAAATGGACCGATTCGAACCAAATTTGGTACAAATATCACAATCTATAAACACTGGAAGCCTATTGTTTTTATACGCAATCGAATGTTCAGAACCCCCCTAAATTTTTGAATGAAATTTTTAAAAAATCGTCAAAAAATCAAAACCTCTAATAAATTTACACAAATAGGCATTTCTTATGTAATTTCTCATTAGAAAACGATTGACATAAATTTTAGAACGCTAACATGAACTGTTCTCGAGATATTGCACATTTTTCAAAAAAAATATCAAAAAGTTATATAAAATAAAAAAAAATATTTCCTATTAAGAGACATGTTCTCTTTTCATATGTAATACTATGCAATGGATTTGGTGACATCATTCTCGTGGATCTAGCTCGTTCCATTCATGAAAAAAGATACTTTGAGTAATACTTTTGTTTTTGAACGCCACTATTCATTTATCTGCCGTAAGAATAACTTATTTCTCCTCCATAACGCTTGGCGAGATTTTGGCGACGAATATGGCGGAATGTCGCCAAATTGGCGACATTTTTAATTGTTGCCAAATTAACAAAAATCTCGCCAAATTGATAAAAATGACGCTAAATCAATGAAAATGACGACTAATTGAAGAAAATTTAATATCTTGGAAAGAATATAAGTATCTACTATAAGAATAACATTTTTTTAACTGTGAAAGTTGTAAATTCATTGCATTATATAAGGAAAGTCATGTGTTGCTCACATCAGATTTTTTTATTTTGTCTCAATGAAATTAGGCAGTGAAGTGAACTTGGGATTTCTAAAAATGCTAAATGTTTGATGATTTTTGAAGGAAATAAATTAGGAAAAGGCGGGTACGATCCCTATTGATGCTGCCCCCAATGGGTTCGGTCTAAATTGGGTGACACTTCCTAGCCGGCTAAACATATACCTTACATATTCGGGTCAGTCGGACGGTTTGTGTCGAAGACGAAGAAAATTATAAATGGAAGTATGAAATTATAGTTGGTATTTATTTCACACCAGGTAACTCTATAGATTTACCCGTATCTTATATCTCATCAGAGGTATTGTGGAAAACCCAGGCCGTTCGACTCATCCAGAGGACTTGAGCAACAATTTGGACGACCGGGAAGCCATTAGAGATATTTTGTGTAAGTCTAGTTTATATGGCCATAAACAAGTAACAATGCAATTAGGTGTTTTGACAGGATGTTTATGGTCGCGGTATGGCTGATATCGGACCGGAAACTCAAAGCTATGAACACTTTGAAAGTAATTTGATATTTTGACATGAAGTCTATGTTCGGAGTATCGGACTGATATCGGATCGAAAACTCAAAGCTATGAACATTTTGAAGGAAATTTGATATTTTGACATGAATTCTATGGTCGGGGTACCTGCCTGATATCGAACCGGCAAATCAAAGCTATGAACATTTTGAAAGTAATATCTTGCTCTTTAAAAGCAATACAAGGATATACAATTGGATTTCTTAAATTCTTAATTATGAAACATAGTAGTTCTAATTTCGATATTTTAATAATGTGAACTATTTTGGATATATGGTTCGAAAGTGTTTCGTAGCAGAGAGTGACACAGTAGCTGGCCCCACACACTTGCTCTCCTGGAAAGGGCCGTATATATTTTGTATAATCTTTAGGATATCTGTGGCAAAAGCTCGATCGTGTCTGTGAGGGAGACCAATGCCCACGGTATTCAATGAACACAATCGGCAGCTCAGAACAGGTTAAAGGTCAGGTGTGACGTGTTTTCAATTGTGACGCCGCAAATAATGGCGTAGCGTCAGCCTTTGTCCACCAGGAGGAGTGAAAAATGTGTCTTTTTGCGATGATGTAAACTCGTGAAAGACGTTGAGATCGTTGTCATTGAAGGAAAAGGTTTGCGAGCTCGTTTTTTCCGTTGTCACCAATAGAAAGGCCCCCTTCTGTAGGTTCCTTCTCATTCGTTCGAATTCGAACTTGGTACAAAGAATATGATAGATCCGTGCGATACCACTTAGACCAAAGTGTATAGTCGGGTCCTAGCGAATGACATGGAAAGTGCTTCATAAAAGAGAGTGACGCAGAACCCAACACATGTAACGAAAGCGCTGCCATATTGTTACGGTTACCTAACAGAAACCACTGCTACATTCAATCGAGTCAGTTGGCTTTGGTGACAAATTCGATAATTTTAGTTTGAATTTGAAGAGATATCGCCAGCTTGGCGACTTTTGACTAGATCTAGAAACTTATCCAATCTTATAAATTGGCTACATGAGTTGCGGGAGTTTTCTGGAATTTTTAACAAAAGGTATATAATCTCGTCCTATTTGCGTTGGGTTGTTGACTTGATACGAGTTAAACGTATCTGCCGAACTCCATACAGAATCTAACATGTAATTTTTCTTATTATTATATGTAACCTATAAGTTTTCCCCTTATCCAAACCATCTAACCTATCCCTAGGTATTAGTTAACTGATAGGCTGACCAGAACGGAATCGCCCAATTTAGACCGAAACTTAATAGGGATGACAATCGCAGGGGCCATTCTTCTCCTGATCCATCACATCTTGGATGGACTTACAACCGATCTACAGATTTAATATGCCCATACTCCCCGTAGCTGCGGGGATACACTTTTGAAACTTATAGAAAAATTCTGGTAGAAAAGTAAAAAAAAAATAAATTTTAGATCGGCATCATCTGTACGTGGACATCTGCTTCATATGGCGGAATATGCTTTTCGCTTGCGTTCTCACATACTCGTCCAGTGGAGTGACTTCAAACGTAATATCTAAATGTTTCAACCTCAATAACTTTGTCGTTTTTGGTCCTATTCAGACGAAATAAACTACATTCCATTAATCTACAGATACTGATTAATTAAAATATTAATAAACAAACAAATAAATAAAAATTTCCAAAACATCAAAAATTTTTGAAACATTTTCCTATGTACCCTACACCACCAAAATATTCGAAAGGATTAAAGGATGCTTCACATCAATCCATAACGAGCAATAGAGTTACTCGTTATGGGTTACTCGCTATTTTTTCTGTTAATCACTCCTATATTATTTTAGGCATACCTGCATGCAAAACAATTGTAAGTAAATATATTCACACCTATACAGGTTATCCCAAAGAGATTGAAACGAGCTTTAATTCTTTACCTTTTGGAGATAAGTGGGAAACGTAAATTGCAAAAATGTTGAACGTAAGGTAATAAATAAGACTACGTAAATGACATAGTCGTCCCATTCATTTAAAAAAAATTACGCTTTTAAATTGTTATACGACCCCCTTAGACAAATTTGGTCAATCAGAATTTTTTTTATTTTTAATGAAATCAGATCTTTAAAAAAACCTTATATATGTATCTTTAAAATCATCTGAATTATGATAAAGGAAAAAGTCTGACTTATGGCATTTTTCCGTACTATGTGAAAGGCTGTTTCATTAGTGAAAATAGGGACCAGAAAGAAATTGACGATGGACATTGTTTAGATCAAAAATACGTTAATATGCATCAACCTTTATCACAAATACATCTAAATAAAGCACTACACATACAGAGATCATATAAAGCAGTGGTACATACTATGCGGTTGGGTATCCTATGTATTATCATGCAATTTTATCTTTTTTGTGATATGTCACAAATTTACATTTTTAATTTGACATAGGGTCCCCATTCACAATGTTCAATTTTCAATTAAATATAACTCGCTCAATTTTAAAAATACAGATATGCGGTTTTTTTAATGAACATGTTGCATTAAAAATAAAAATTTTGTGATTGACCAAATTTGTCTAAGGGGGTCGTATAAAAATTTAAAAAGTGTAACTTTTTAAAATTAATAGGACTACTTAATTAACGTAGTCTTATTTCCTACCTTACTTTCAACATTTTTGCAATTTACATTGCCCTCTTATCTCCAACAGGTAAAGAATTAAAGCGCGTTTCAATCTTTTTAGGACACCCCGTATATCTATACATTAATTTATACGTATATCACAGCATATACGCAGAGAGAAACTCCAGGAGCCAAAAGTTTTTCCATCTAAGAAAAATATCTGCCATCACTGAAGCGTAATATCTAGACTTCGACTCTTCAGACGTATACGTCCCATCAGTCTCCGGGTGAAGTGTCCGGTCCAGCGGTTACTGAGCCGAATTTATTAAAAGACGACTTCCTGGATCACCTGTCAGAATATGGGGGCCCCGGGTGACTACTCCTCACCTGACGCAATATCCATTAAGTTTCTTATATGGTCAAAAGAATCGATATTCCGCGTTACAGTCGATTGACTTTGAATGCGAAGAATCGATTTTTTTTCCCTCTCCCCGTCGCTGGCTGATGGAGAGCAACAGCGTCATTAAAGTAATGGCGAAGCTTCTTTCTTGAAATGCGTTCATCGATCATTGCTTGGAAGCTGTTATTGTTATAAGGAAATTTTCGTTTTATTTACAGTAAAACATTTGAGAAACAGGGACTTTGGATTGTTCTTTTACTTTGGTGATTGTAGAATAGGAAATGTATCATTTCGTATGGCAGTTTCTGGTAATATATTTTGAATGTTTGTTTGTGTGCGTTTGAAATAAAAAATATCATGCTCATTAAATATATATAATTTCAAATGAATGCATTTCAAAATATAAATGGCGTTACATAAATTTATATTTGTATATTATTTAATGTATAACAAGAAAAAGCATAGTTTATTAAAGTACCCACTTTGATTATTTGTGTGTAATTTAGATGTATAAAAAGTGCACTTATTAAAATATACGTGACCTAAATGTATGAAAGAGAACGATATACTATGTTTGGAACATACTACATTTGGTTATTGAGTTATTCCTTAGAAACGGGAACATTTCTATAACGGATCCCCCAGAACGAGCTAGCCCAATATAGATCAAAATCCAAAGAATTCAATTATACTACATAAAACGACAATAAACCAAATTTGAACCTTGTTTTGATGCTCCGATTTTCGAGTCATTAAATTTTTCAAATACATACATATATATATATATATATATATATATAATATAGACATCATTCTGGATTTAATTAAACTCAGAGCCGCAAAATATAATGTAGCACTTGAACCAAAATATCAAATAAACAAATCAAAAGAATTTTTTATCACAACATTTAAGAATAAAATATTCGAAAATATTCCATTCAACCAAATATTACATAATATAGAAGAACGTCTTCCTTTGCCTAATCTAAATATTAAGATATCCTATCGCTTTGTAAGAACCAACGGTAGAAGATTATTCAACTACAATAAATTATGTAAAACCGTGTCTTCATTTAATATTGAATCCTGTCAATGTCATAAAAATATACATTGTGATCCCTACCACAAGCATATAATTACTGGAAACTTAGATTTTATAAAAGATAATAAACTCAAAAACTTATTACAACTTGGTACTAAGTACCGAATACAAGAATATAATGATATTTATAATGAATTTAATTACGATCTGGAAACCTTCATATACAAGATGGCTGTCAAACACAGTATACCTGTACAAACTTTTAACGCATGGAAATATGCCTTTTACAGTGCTTTTTGCCAATTCTACCCGAGAAGAAACAAGGATTCTGAGAGTTCTCAATTTCCGTTTTCAATCAAACATTTTAATGAAGAATTCGTATTGACATACACCGACAAAATCGTATCGAATTTTGCATTCACGTGTAAAAAATTCTATGTCGATACTTTAACACAATGCTATAAGGATTGTGCCATGTATACATTAATTCCTAGTAACGAATCAATCATCACTAATAGAATAAAAGCACTGTATAAAAGAATTGGTATGGATATTAAATCAGTAAAATTTCCATACTTGATCCTCATTCCCAAGTCACACAAAAAGCCAGTCAAGTTCCGTACTGTAACAGTGGGATGCGGATCATACCTAGAACATGCAAATAAAAAACTTCTGAAATTACTCCAATATGTTATGACTGATATTAAGAAGCAAAACTCCATAATGTTAAAAAACGGACAAGAATTGATAGACCGACTGAAATTTTGCCATAAAGATTTAAACTTCAGAAGCTACGATTTCAGGGATCTGTTTAATAACATCGATTTAACAAACCTACAAATGATCTTGAAAGAATTACATGAAGAGTATAATTTAAAACCATATATAACTCTCAGAAGATATTTGGATTTGATTGAGTTGGTTTTAAATGAAAACATACTATATGACGGTATGCATTTCTACAAACAGGTCAAAGGCATACCCATGGGTGGTGCATGCTCATCAATATTGGCGGATATTTATCTATCCAAATATGAAAGAGGAACCCATCTATTATCGGAAATACCTTATTTCCGTTATGTTGACGATGTGATATTAGGGGGTTATGCAAACACCCCTGACATAGATTTTGCATTCTACCCAAGGGAATTGGACTTAATTGAAAACCCGATCAATGAGGATGGATCGACAGACTTCCTGGATTTGTCAATAAGAAAGCACCAACAGTATGGAATTTATACAACCATACACGACAAGAGAAATTCATACAATATCAAAATTAATAATATTATTGATTGGAATTCAAACCTCACTAAAAATATATTCAGAAATATTATTATCGGGTACTTCAGAAGAAACAGAAACTACAGTACTTTTAAAAAAGACTGCATTCATGAATGTAATAAAATAATAAATGATGCATTAAAAAGAAATTACCCTAGATATTTTTTACAACATTATTACTATTCCTTTTTCAAAGAAAGAAATTGTACATTGTTTGATTCTAAATGAGAATTCTTAATCATATATATTTTCATATCTGCGATCCTATCATCTTGAAGTCTTTTCGCGCATGTGCGACTTTCCCTTATAAAATGTTGTGTTTTCATGCTGGATAGTAAGGTGTATCTCTTCCATGCTTGGTTCCATCTTTGCTCTTTTGTCCGTTCGGGTGCTTCTGTCTTTGCACATGTGGGAGATTGACCATTGAGTTACATTGGTGCCGTGAGCGTTGCCCGGGTCGTAAAAGCTGCTTTAAGCGGGAAAGGGGTGTCGCAATCCACCCCAGCCATTCTATGCAAATCATATGGTCACTCCTGTTCTCGCTTATTTTTTCTTCTTGTTTATATCCTTATATATATATATATATATATATATATATATATATATATATATATGTATATATATATATATATATATATATGTATATATATATATATATGTATATATATATATATATGTATATATATATATATATATATATATATATATATATATATATATATATATATAAATATATATATATATATATATATGTGTATATATATATATATATATGTGTATATATATATATATATATGTATATATATATATATATATATATATGTATATATATATATATATATATATATATATATATATATATGTGTGTGTAAAAATAGAAAGATTTCTAAAAAAAATTATTGAAATAAGTTTTTAGTGTACTTGCGCACAGCAGCATAAAACACCAAAAATATATAAAGACATAATAGAAATATAAAAGAAGGGATGTAACGTAAAGTGCTTACACAAAGGCGGTAAGGGACCTTACCGCCTTTGTGTAAGGTCCCTTGGTAAAGGCCGTATTTGACCTTACTCCCCAGTTAACAACATGCATGTCTTTAATGCCGCGGCATGCACTCCTGGACGCCAGCACTGACATTAGCCAACCTCCGGAGTGATAATCAAAATCATCACAAGACCCTTGATAAAGGAATTGGATATGAAAAAGTAAGGACCAAGTTATAGAGACAGCTAAATTCCTGCACATGCTACATATTTATAACAACAAAATATTCAATTCAGCAGCTTTGATGTCTGTGATGTCACAAGCATAAATATGTTCGATTCAAATTCACAAAGTCTTCAAATATCTACACAAATTCAACCCATAAATTTCGTTTTCTCTGTAGTAATTTTTGATGTAATGTGCCATAAAACGTTTAGGATATTTTTGCATGAATGCCTGTAGTAAGAATTTTTTGTCACTTTCCAGTCTGGTGACGTCACTGCTTACTATTCTTTTTGTTCTAGCTAGACCACCAATGAATACATTTCTAAATATATATTTAAGTGTAAATTAGAGGTCCAATGTATGATACCTGCTGTAGCAATATTATAAGTTATTCTTTTATCATATATATAGAATGAAAGTATATTATGGTTGAAATCAATACTGAGATCCAGAAAATTTATTACATTATATAGCAAATCAAAGCTATAAGCAAATCAAAGGCATCCCCATGGGCGGGGGATGTTCGTCAATTTTGGCGGACATCTATCTTGATCATTTTGAAAAAATGTCCCATATTAACAATGAATTGATTTACATACGTTACGTCGATGATTTGTTAATAGCTTATGAAAACGAACATTTTCAAATGAATTTTGAATTTTATCACTCAGATTTAATATTAGAAGAAAATCCACCAACCCAGAATAATGTAATAAATTTTCTGGATCTCAGTATTGATTTCAACCATAATATACTTTCATTCTATATATATGATAAAAGAATAACTTATAATATTGCTACAGCAGGTATCATACATTGGACCTCTAATTTACACTTGAATATATTTAGAAATGTATTCATTGGTGGTCTAGCTAGAGCAAAAAGAATAGTAAGCAGTGACGTCACCAGACTGGAAAGTGACAAAAAATTCTTACTACAGGCATTCATGCAAAAATATCCTAAACGTTTTATGGCACATTACATCAAAAATTACTACAGAAAAAACGAAATTTATGGGTTGAATTTGTGTAGACATTTGAAGACTTTGTGAATTTGAATCGAACATCTTTATGCTTGTGACATCACAGACATCAAAGCTGCTGAATTGAATATTTTGTTGTTATAAATATGTAGCATGTGCAGGAATTTAGCTGTCTCTATAACTTGGTCCTTACTTTTTCATATCCAATTCCTTTATCAAGGGTCTTGTGATGATTTTGATTATCACTCAGGAGGTTGGCTAATGTCAGTGCTGGCGTCCAGGAGTGCATGCCGCGGCATTAAAGACATGCATGTTGTTAACTGGGGAGTAAGGTCACTACCCCTTACCGCCTTTGTGTAAGCACTTTACGTTACCTCCCTTCTTTTATATTTCTATTATGTCTTTATATATATATATATATATATATATATATATATATATATACAAATATATATATATATATATATATATATATATATATATATATATATACAAATATATATATATATATATATATATATATATATATATATATATATATATATATATATATATATATATATATATATATATGTATGTATATATATATATATATATATATGTATGTATATATATATATATATATGTATGTATATATATATATATATATGTATGTATATATATATATATACATATATATATATATATATATGTATGTATATATATATATATATGTATGTATATATATATATATACATATATATATATATATATATATATGTATGTATATATATATATATATATATGTATGTATATATATATATATATATGTATGTATATATATATATATGTATGTATATATATATATATATATGTATGTATATATATATATGTATGTATATATATATATATATATGTATGTATATATATATATATATATGTATGTATATATATATATATATATATATGTATGTATATATATATATATATGTATGTATATATATATATATATATATATATGTATATATATATATATATATATATACATACATATATATATATATATATATGTATATATATATATATATATATACATACATATATATATATATATATATGTATATATATATATATATATATATATATATATATATATATATATATATATATATATATATATATATATATATATATATATATATATATATATATATATATATATATATATATAAATACTTCTATGGCTGACCCCCAAAACGAAGGAGCATGATAAAATTGGAAATCCAAAGATTTAAAATATATAACAAAATAAAATTACATACAAAATTTGGACTTTCTAGCTGTTTTTGTTTTCGAGTTATTCTAAAGAAACACAGTGCATTTCTATAACGCGACAAGGGCCGTCTGAGGTTCAAGATTAAAGAGATTAAAATATACCACAAAAGACAACGCAAAAGACAACCACAATAGACAAGGGATTAAAATATACCTCAAAAAACATATCAAATTTTATGTTACGGTGATGAATGGAATCTAATTAGTTACGAACTCAAAGGTTTGAATCACTCTGACAAGAAAATAAACAGCAGATCAAGTTAGAAAAAGGTTGCAAAAAGAAAATTATTAATACTTGATTCTAACATGCATATTTTTTCAACCACGAAATGCATTTCAATAATTAATTTTCAGGCAATGTGATTGAATTCAAGGAATATTCTAGTAAATTTTATCACGTTATACAGGATGTGATTTTTAAGTTTTATCACCCTATACAGGAGTTCGTAATAAGGAAAATTATAACACTCTGCCTGTATATCTGTCATGGCAATTATAACTCGAGATCAACTTGACGTATTCAAGTGTTTTATTCTGTTTAAATTTTATTTGTAGCAGGTTTATGTTTAAAAATATTTTCGATTTTGTACCTCTGACTGTTAAACATTGGAAAATTTAGATTTATTTAAAAAATATATATATATAAAAATATATATTTATTTTTTTTTCCGCATCCTTTAAAATAATCCGCAGAAAGTATATCTATAATTTATGGAGTTATAGCCTAAAGCGGTCAGATCATGTACGGGAAATTTGAAAAAAAAATAAAACTGTAAAGGGGGGGGGGGTTCGTTTTTATAAGAATGTGATTTTTTGACATTACGCGAAAAATATCTTTGAAAGTCCTCAAAATTTTTTCGTGAAAATTTCTGAATTTATAATGTATATTAGTCCCTGTAGAGTGAACCTAAAATGTCTCATACTTTCTGTGATGAATTAAAATAAAAACATATTTTTAAAATTAACATTTTGGACTTTAACAAATTTAACATGGTGAATTAAGATAAAAAAAAATTCTTATATTTGAGTTCTATTAGTACGAGATTAAATTTGGTTAAGAATCGTAACATTTGTACATTGATGAAGTGATAACCCACCATTATACTCTCTTTGTGTTAGCCCCTTTACCATATTCTAAAATACACAACATTACTCATTAAAAACCAACACTTTTAACTTCAACAAATTAGCTTTTATTAACACATTAATTATGATAATATTTAAAATATAATTAAAGCTTAGTACTGTGGTGCACAAAAAAGGAAAAATAACGCAAAGCATACTTTAACTTACCTTTTGGTTGCCGCCGCTTTTGCGTGAGGTCTGACACACATCTTTGGACCGCCGGCCGACTAATCGGTTGCTCATGTCCTTGCTGACGAGCCGGTCGGCCTGGGTCTTCAACACATCTTTGGACCCGGCCACACAAACTGCTACCATAAGCCTTCGGGTTGGTCGTGTGGTTTGGGATTTCTACACCTCTTTGGATGTCCTTCCGAGAGGTTGGTGGTAGGGGAAGGAGGGTACGGTCCCTGTGGATGCCTCCCCCACTTGGTTCCGGTCTAAATTGGGTGGCACTTTCCGGCCGTCCAAACAGTTACCTTACACCTTTCTGGTAGACCGGACGGTCTGGGTCTCAACAACAACAACAACGCTTCTTTGGATCTGATTGGCCGACCTTAGGGCAATGCGAACAGACATCTTGAATAATTATTAATCATCTTTACCCAATCTCCTGGCTATATGTAGCCTCTTAGGTTTATGGCCTAATTGACCTCTCGGGTCAAAGTGTTGTAAAAACTGGCGTCCTTACGTCTGCTTCCATTGTCTAAAATTACAGCCTTAATAAAGAACATAAAACTGTCTCTGCTAAATCTTGTCTCAATCTGTTCCTGGTCTTACAAGTACAAAATTACTTAAGGAGGAAAAGATGCACTCGTGTGTGAGACCAGTTTTATCTAATGTATTTACCAGAGATAAATAAACCTAACATTTGTTAAGATCAAACATACCTTTGCATCTTTATGTATAGATACTGAATCATCTCAATGTTGGTCCCAAATCATCATCCGGATTATTCGTGGATCGACACTAGATGTCACTTGCTGACTGACTTTTGCAAGGCTCAGCATTTATCAACTCTAACACTCTGACTATGTTTTGCAAATAACAACGGTCTACTCACAACATTCTGACTGTACATCCTTACTGTGTATCATCACATCTCTGACTACTGACACTCCACTTTCTTTGACTACTGACACTGACTACTGATTACTGACTGCTGACACTCACTACTGACACTCCACTGACTTTCTCCACAGTATCCCTTTTTCCTCGGGTGAAGATACGCCCTCCTTGCTCTCATTGGCAGTTCCTCAGAGTGAGGTCGTACAGTTGCTTCATTGGTTCCGTTATTATCGAATAAGGCTTGGTATAAGTCTTTGCCCTAGGGTACTTTTTATGCCCCAACCACAGAATATAGTGTAGAGAAAGTATATTGTTTATTATTATTGTTTATTATTATTATTATTGAAAGTATATCGAGATTTTGATGCAATATATGTTTTAGGACCTCCTGAACCTCTTTTGACTACTTTTATATTTATCTCCGTCTGTCTGTCAGTTTCTTTATCTGTGGTCGATATCTTATGCGATTTTTATACGATAGTTGCCACAAATATTAAGATATTTTTAAGAAACTGTATATCCGGTTTTGTTATTGAAAAGTATATATGTTACTATATATAGTACTAGATATGTTTTTTTTAAACTGAGCGGCGAAAATACCAAAATGTATTAAAAATTTTCATTTTTGTTAACATGGCAGCATATAGGAAAAAATTTGACATATTTATCTATAAAAGTACTTATTTATATCTTAATTATCACGAAGCTTCACAGTTTCAATAATTGTAGTGAAAAATAGTCGCGATACAATTTTTGTGTTTGTGACGTCATTAGATCCCTTGGAGGAGCAATTTACTCCCCCCCCGCCCCCATCCCAATGTGATATATTTTTAAGCTATTCTTATAAAATAAGTATATTATGCAAAACAAAAAAAAAGAGAGAGGGAAGGGGGATTATGTTCTTAAAATTTTGAAAATGTTGTGAAAGCTGATATATTGTTCTATAGCCCAACGGTTTAAGAAATGCGATGTATATTTGAATAACATATAGAATCGAATCATTAGAAAAATATTATATATATTAGATACTTTCCATACGAAATATTAGATTGTAGCAAGAAACATATAGTGGACACATCACCTTTCTACATAAAAGTGTTTTTTTTTTCTATGTTAGGAATAATTTATATAAGCAATTGTAAAAGCCGTTGCAATATGCTATTATTTTTACAACACAGAATACATAAAGCAAGTTTTATTCTTGAGGTCGCTTTGATCTCACTCGAGCTTGGGAAATACCCCCAAAAATAACAAAAATTGAGATCTCATCATCGTAGAATCCAGTATTGAAATATTGGATACAACTGCATTTGCTCAATTCTAAAGCATGTGACGAATTATCTGAACCAATAAAATCGTCTGTTGCATTTGTTAAATATCTGACTTGGCTGCCGACCAGAACTGCCATTCACAACAATGCAGAATTAAGCGGTTCATTTACTGCAGACTCTAATCAGTTTTGAATTTGGAACTTTTGCCAGCTGGCTATTATTTAACTTATATTTTATGGGTTAGAGTTATAAAAATGTTAAGTCCTCTGTGTCAAAGAAGGAAAAAAATGTGTGTGTTTGTTCTCTGCTGTAAGCATTCATCTAAAAAAGTGATAACAAAAGTTCACAGAAAAATTTCAGAATTTGCTTCAAGAAATATTCAAAATAAGTTGAGTGAAGAATTTTGACTTTTTACTATCATTGCCATATATAGTAATGTACAGGAAAATAATTAGAATATGGTCAAATACTGAAATTTTAGTTTTTGATGAAATTTTACATTTTAGACAATCTATAGTACAAAATATTTTTTGGAATTTTTTGCGTAACAACATTTTGTAAAATAAAATCCACATTTTGTGATAACGGTAAACAAATATTTCGATCCTAAAATTTATTGTATACACTTATAGGGCTTTCGAAGAGCTGCAAATTTTTGCTTATTGTTAATAGCTATCCTTTTTAGTTTTAAGATATAAGCATTACAGACTTACAAAACGTAAAATTTTCTTACTTCTTTAACTTGACAAGACGATTATTCAAAAAATAAATATTGCAAAACTAAATTTATCTCATAGATATATTGGTCGTTTACAATTTATATTTATCTTATATAGTTTATTATATATTTTGAGTGAAAGTTGGAGAAATGAAACAGACACCTGCTTGGAGAGCTACTTTTTCAAAAAATTTCGAGAAAAAAATGTTTTAAATAATAAAATATTGAAATTACTTTTATGTTTGCATAATCTGGACCTTATTTTTGAAAAAGCAAGAAAATCTATTTATATTTTTATCTATTATGTTTTGGGGTATAAGCGCCCAAAGTACTTACAATTTTTGTAACTCTCCTTTTTATCCGTCAGGTAAACCCCAATCATAGTTATTATTCATATTAAAATATTTATTGCCCCAAGCACAGAACTAAAACAGTAATAAACTGTGAATGAAACTCTAATTCCATAAAACTATAATTCCATGCAACTTCCAATGCGAAGAACTTTTAACCTCCGTGGTAATTTTTTCGTCAAACTTGCATTGCAGGCAGTGGATTACGGTGAAGTTGCAGTCGGCAAACTGGTTTTCGATTTAGTTAACTGCTCCCTCTCGGACATGGTAATACTCCCCAAATTTGCAAAACTTGAAAACCAAATACCATAGAATTCAGAATTTAAATTTTGGATGCAACTGTATTTGCACAATTCCATAACATGTAACGAACTATCTGAATCAATAAAAATCGTCTGTTGCATTTGTTAAATATTTGACTTGGCTGCCGACCAGAACTGTCATTCACAACAATGAAGCATTAAGCGGTTCATTTGCTGCAAAGTCTAATCAGTTTTGAATATGGAACTTTTGCCAGCTGGCTCATGTTTTAAAAAAGTGTATTTTAACGGATAGAGTTATTGAAATTCAAATCTTTTGTGTTAAAAAAGGATAAATGTGTGTTTTCTGTGCTGTAAGCATTTAACTGATAAAAAAAGATGATAGAATTTTACAGGGCATTTTCAAAACTTGTAAGAAAAATTATTCAAAATAGTTTAGTGAAGAATTTTGGAATTTTATTACCCTTACCACATAATTGAAATTTTAAGTTTTGACGAATTTTGACATTTTGTACACTCTTTAATGCAAACTGTATTTTGGAATTTTTCACAACTTGGCGAAAAATTAAAAAGTCTTAAGTAGAATAAAAGGAAAGAAATTACTTTTTAACTGTAAATCGGATATATTTTTAACACTTTCCAACATAGTTTTAAAGTGTTTATGTCATTGTTCATGCTGTAGGTCTGTCCGTTTTGCACGATAACTGTCGTAAAAATAAATTTATTAAAATGAAATTTTAGTATGCATTTGAGACCGTTTGTGGATCATATGGGAATGTAAAAGAGTATAACACAATTAATTTTGGATTTAACTCGGGTTGAAAAAATGAAATACATTGGAACTCTATGGGACCTAATTATTCAAACATTTTTCAAGCGGAGTTAAAATTCGTAAATTGTTTTAAAACTTTTAGGAAATATTCAAATTATTATGTAAAATGAGTAAAAATAAATTTCATCAAAATATATAATGTAGTTTTTTATTAAAAATTGAAATAATAATTACACCTATATTATATGAAGAGATCACATAACGCATTGCAAAATGATATATAGCATCCATTTTTTTTTTCATATTGAGTGATTCTTAAGGAATAGTGATTCTTAAGGAACGCTTATATTTATATATTTGGAATTATGTTATTATATTTGCATATTATCTGTGTCTACGCAATTACAATATTTTTTACTTTAAATGATCACTAAACTTTGATTATTTTTACAACGGAGCCTAATTTGAACGTATGTAGAATGCAAATATAACAAGCGATTGTAAGGTGAGTTTTATAAGAATTGCTGATTTTTCAACACAAAATTATTTAGCTGTTGAGTCTGGAATGTAAGTCATATAAATAAAATATTCATGGATTTTATATGGAGAAGCAGACGATTTTCTAGCATTGCCTTTTTTAAGGAATTTTAAGTAGTTTTCAAATATAATAAATTATTATAATGCTGGGATAATTTAAAATATATTAGCTCTGAATGTATAGAATTTTAGAGATATTTAAATAAAATTGCATTTCAGTTTGAAAGTCTTTCATAATCAATGCTTCATGCATGATTAATATTTCTTGTTAAATAAGTATCCGGTAGAAATAAGAAGACTAAATGAAAGAAAAATGCACATTTTATATTTATCTATAATTATAAAAGATATCTTGTATATATGCGGAATCGAAATCTGCAAAATTTAGTACAAAGATATAAGTCAAAGAGTTAAATATAATTTGTTTTAATTATTTTTAATCATTTAAAGTTAATATTTAAATATAATTTTGTCACAAATTTTATTATCACAAATTTTCAGTCTTACTATCATTGTAACGCCAACAGCTTTTATAATGAAATTTTATAGGTATTTGTAAAATTGTTCCCTATATTTCCATGAATGTAAAAAAATCGTCGCAGATTGTGAATATCAAAATAACAAAATACACTTTAATATTCTGGACTACTAGACGGCTAAGACTCCCAGATTGATAATCACATATATTATGAGTAAAAAATTAAAATTAAATCATCAAGAGTATATTTCCCTTCATCTGAATCTTTACTATGATGCCTGGGAAATACGCGTGTACGAAACTAAATCATTCACCGAAAGAGGCTATATATTAATAAACCGATGCAGCCATTTTTACTATGCTCAGATAAATAATTAGATATTGACATTTATTTTGGTGAGTTGGTCGTTTAAAGTACGCCAGATTTGAAAATGAAAAAACAAATAAATGAATGAAAAACATATACTTTAAGATAATTTTAGAAGCAGTTAAATTTGTACTTTGCACGACTTTTGTGAAAATAACTGATTTCAACGATTATAAATAGCAATTACAAAATTGAAATTTGAAAATAATATTACGTTTTGTCCCTTTAAACTAACTGGAATGGAGTTCAACCGACGTTTATTATACCACAATTCATTTTTTTTTCAAATTTTAAAAGAAACTTATTAGAAAAATCGGTATCATGGATCTAAATGATCACACATACAGCGTATTAGCGGGGTTATAACTTGCTAAAGTCACTTGCTAAAGCGAGGGGACTAATAAAGTCACGTACAAAAAATTGTATCGCTGCTATTTTTCACAATAATGATAGAAACTTTTAAGTCTATTGATCATTGTGCCATAAATAAACCCTTTTATTCATAACTAGCAGCATACCCGTTCTTCGTACGGAGTATATAATATAAAGAAACTTGAAATTCATAATCATGCGCAAATTCTTATAGTATACTAAATGACATGTTTAATCAAAATATTCTGTTAAAATATTTAATATAATGCTCCTAAAAAGAAGTTTAAGAATCTCTGTTCTCGCTATATAAAATTATCTTCATGGACATATCTGAAGAATAAAACATCTTGGACCCCTTATGTAAGCAAATATAAAAAAAATATATGGAATTGAATCAATATATGCAAAATAAAAGCGTTAAAATTGTATGGGACCCGTACTAATTATATACGCGAATATTAGAAAATATAACCTGTATTAGTAGATTACATGTATAAATTGAAAATACCAATAAACCCGTAATCTTTCAATCTGAAGACAGTCATTTATTCCAATATATGTCAAAATTAAAGTACTAAAATTATATGGGGAGATATACACGTACTACTTATAATGTCCGATTATTAGTAGAAGATTACCCGTTTTGCAATATGAGTCACAAATGTTTTTTGGTAAAATACAACAGACGACGTAATAAATTGAATATATAATTAATCCCCTTAATCTTCATACCAGAAGACTGTACTTGATTCCAATATATATGCCAATATATGTCAAAATATATGCCAATATACCTGTACTACTTATATTCTCGTAGGTCAGAAGATATACCCGTGCATTCCTAGAAGATTACTCTTACAACGTACAATATGCGTGTGTCAGCAATTTTTGCCGCAATAAAACAATGGCGTAATAACTTAAAAATATCAATAATCCCTGAATCAATAATTCCGGAAAATATCAATAATAATAATGTTTAAACCTGAAGAGTATAATTGATATTATCCAGTCCAAAATGAAATGGCAATGAAATTTATTTTATATACATATCTTCATTATTCAAATCGGAAAGGATTTAATAAAAATCGTCTGCCGCATAAACACATTGGATTTAAATCCGTTGCTAAGCGACATGATATCATTTGCTTCAAATAAATTGGTAGAAAAAATATCGTCTAAATAGTTATATTTCTATTGAACATTTGGCGACAGTTTCGTCAAATTAGCGACATTTTAAAAAATCGCCAAATTTATCGCCAAGTGGGACTATAGAACTGACAGTTTCACTTTGCGACAAATTGACGAAATATCATCACAATACTATCCCCTAACAAAAAACAATTAATATCATTTATGTAGCGCAATTTTATCAATTTTAAGATATTTTTATAGATTTGAAAAAATATTTATATCAATTTGGTGACATTTTAAAAATTCGCTAAATGTATTACTAAGTAGGATGGTTGGTCTGACAGATAAATGCTAACCAAACATCATTTCAGTACTCTCTTCTAACAAAACAAAAAAAAATTTCATTGATATGTAGAAGACCCAAGCCACACGACCAACCCGAAGGTTTATGGCAGCTGTTTGTGTGTCGTTTATATCAATTTGGCGACATTTCCGTCAATTTGGCCCAGTTTAAGAAAAGTTGTCAAATTAGCGATATCCCTCCAAATTCGTAGCTTTGAATTTGCAGATCTGAATGAAACATTCTTATCCTGTTTCAATATACTAAATGAAAACACTACAATTGTATTAGAAGATATACCCGCTCTACTCTTTTTCTGTTTCAACAATCGGCTATATGAATTTATTGGCTAAACACAATATATGAGTTTAGTAGCTAAATACGATATAAGCTTGAAAACTCTTTGCCAAAATAAATGAAATTGATGTACGCAGTCAGAAATTAATATAATTAAAAGAAAAATCAAACCGTCCATTCATAAGATATTCTTTTATATACATTTATCCATTTATTTATTATTTAAATCGAAAAAAAATAATAAAAACATTAGCAAACACATTTAATTTAATTGCGATGCCGAGCAACATGATATATCCTCCTAAAATGTTAAAATTTATTAACCACTAACAGCACACCCGTTATTCGTACGGAGTGTATAATTTAAAGAAACTTAAAGTTCGCAATCATGTGCAAATTCTGTTAAAATATTAAATTTATTGCTCCTAAAGAGAAGTTTAAGAATATATGTTCTCACTATGAAAAATTATCTTCACGATCAGATCTGAAGAATAAAACATCCTGCCCCCTTTTGTAAGCAAATTTACAGAAGAAAAAATAGGAATTGAATGAATATATGCAACCCCGTACTAATTATATTGACGCAGATCAGAAAATATGCCAATGTGTTAGTAGAAGATTACCCGTATTACAATATGCGTCTCAAAAATATTTGCCAAAATAAAAGAGATGACGTAATAAATAGAAAACATCAATAATATCCATACTCTTTATACCAGAAGGTCGTAATTGATTCCAATATATGCCAATATATATCAAAACATATGTCAATATACCTGTACTACTTATATTCTCGTAGATTAAAAGATATACACGTGTATTTGTAGAAGATTCGTACAACATACAATATATGAGTTTAAACAATTTTTGTCATAATAAAATAATTGCATAATAACTTGAAAATATCAGTAATCCTTGAATCAATAATCCCCGAAAATATAAATAATGATAATTTTTAAACCTGAAGACCGTAATTGATATTATCCAGTCAAAAATGCTATAAGAAAAATCAAATCGTTCTTTTCTAAAATATATATTTTATATCCATTTATTTATTATTCAAATCGAAAAAATAATTATTAAAATTAACAGACAGATTTAATTTAATTGCGTTTCTGAGTAACATGATATAAGATAGAATCTTATAACATGTTAAATATGTCATGTCTTATAACATAAACTGCGAAATTAAATAACGATTTTGATTTCTCTATACTTCTCATTGTTCCGTAAAAGCTTGTTTTAAATAAACCATGAACCATGGAGATAGATTTCCCCTTTAAATCATGTTTCAAACAATTCATGTTTTCAGAAAGTGACTAATTAACGCAAAAAATCTCCCATCAAACTCAGAGATTAAATTTGAATTCACTTTCAAACGATTTTCAAGCTTTTCGTTTGGATAAACCACGGAGTTAGGGAGTAGAACTCCTAGGAAAAAGTTCCGTTTTTCATTAATATCTCGACAACCCCAGGTCTTAGAAACTCGAAACTTGGACAAAATTTATGGGGGGATATTTCAAGGCTATTCACCAAATTTCATTAAATTCGGTTCAGCCGTTTTTCCGTGATGATGAGAAAAACGAAAATTTCGTTTTTTACTAATATCTCGAGAACCACTGGTCGTAGAAACTCAAAACACGGATATAATTTTAAGTGGGGCTATTTCTGGGCTACCCACAAAATTTCATCAAATTCGGTTCAGCCGTTCTCCAGTGATGGTGTGACAAACAGACAGACAGACAGACAGACAGACAGACAGACAGACAGACAGACAGACAGACAGATTTTCATTTTTATTTATATAGATTATATCAAATTTAGTCCTACGCTAACATGTTAAAAAATATGAATTTATGAATAAAATTTAAAGTTTTAGCTCAGATTAAAAAAAATGCCATCTGATTCTAGATTTTTTGAAGACAAATCCGATTATAAAGTTTCTTGAAAATCCATTATTATTTGTGGTTGCCGTCGTGTACACAAGAAATCGACCGCAGACATCAATCAGAAAGACAGATGGATATATCTCCAAAATTATACAAAACGTGTTCAGGAGGTCAGGTTAAAACATATATTGGCATCAGAATTTCGAAACCGTAAATATACGTGAAAACAATATTTTCTCAAAACAACGTATAAGAAAGTATACGAAATGTGGATGGAGTAAAGAAAATAAGCCTCAAGCATTTTGTTAATAAGAAAATAAGACTCAAGCATATATTGTCATCAAAATTACGAATACGAAAATTTCATGCATTTTGAACTATACTGCGGTGCTCATTTGAAAAGAGATATGCAAAGCATATTTTAATTAATATTTTAAACATGGTTTTTGATCGTAAGTCGTATAAAATTTGCATAGTGCCGCATTAAAAGCCACCATATAATCTTTAGTACGAGTTCCTGGAATAAAATGTATTAGCATAATACACACTACTCACAATACTACTCTCACAATAAACTGCACCCATTTTAACTTTAAAATAACATTATTTATTAAGACTTCCAATTCATTATTAAATTAATTACAATTACCACATATAATTAAGGAGAAGATTGGACATAAGAGGTCAGGTAAGTTATTATTATCGAAATGGTTATAACCTTTTAAAATATTTGATAGGTACATACCTCCAATTATGTCTTTGGATATTCACACAGCTCGTAACTTAATGAATATTTCAATGGGCACCTTAGCTGTTTCACCATTTTTATGCATCTCTCACTACATTACTCTGAGTGATCTCCGTTCCACACCTGAATCTGTCCTCTCAAAGGTCTCCGTTTCACCTCTCTTACTGATCTCATCTAAATCTGTTGCTACTCTCTACATTACTCTGAATACAATTGAATAGGATTCTTCATATCTGGATATTTCTTTCTATATACTTAGAATTTCTACTATATACTTATAATTTGCTTCTGACTATCGTATAGCTCACACATACATAGTAACACGGTCAAACAGGTAAGTTATTATTATCGAAATGGTTATAACCTTTTACAATATTTGATAGGTACATACCTCCAATTATGTCTTTGGATATTCACCCAGCTCGTAACTTAATGAATATTTCAATGGGCACCTTAGCTGTTTCACCATTTTTATGCATCTCTCACTACATTACTCTGAGTGAACTCCGTTCCACACCTGAATCTGTTCTCTCAAAGGTCTCCGTTTCACCTCTCTTACTGATCTCATCTAAATCTGTTGCTACTCTCCACATTACTCTGAATACAACTGAATCTGATTCTTCATATCTGAATCTGTTCTCATCTGTGCTTCATTTCTCTCTGTTCTAGTTCTTTATATTACACTGAATGAAACTGAATCTGATCTCATCATATATTCATCTGTGTCTGTAGAACTTTGTCTTGTGTTGTCACATCTTTTGCCTAAGGTCTGATACGCCTCTTCGGCTGCCATTGGTTGATCCCAGGGCGATCCGGTAATATTTCCGTATTGGTTAACCCTTTAACCAATCCCACGGTTTTTCTTTTAGCTTCCAGTAACTGTCCTGGTTTGACCCAATCTGCACTTGAAGCCCTCTTATTTATATCACTTGCTGACCTCTCGGGTCACAGCTGCAATACATTGACGTCTTGCAGTCTGATGCCATTGTTTGGTCTGCTAGATATCATAAATCTACGTATAAAACTGTCTAAGTGGATCCTGGTCTCACAAATACTTTATCAATAATAAGAACGATACATTCTCGATAATTAAGTAACAAAAAATATCAATCATGCATGAACATTAATTATGAAACACTGTACCCACGCTAAGACTATTTTTCCTATTTAAAAACTGCGACGTTATATTTTGACAATTCGCGTTTTATATCGCATAGCTCACACATACATAGTAACATGGTCAAACATGTGTCAATTGCGTTAATTTTAATAGGATTTCCAATATAGACAATATATATATACCTAGAATTTCTACTATATATTTATAATTTGCTTCTGACTATGCAGAGATCGTACATAAAAGTTAAATTAATTTGTTCATTAGTCTGCACTTGTTCTCTCCTCCCACTTGGTCATTTGCAACTTTGTCCATGGTTATATCCCAAATATATAATAACAAAGAAATTCGATGTCACGGATATCTGTAAAAACAAAACACATGCTTATCGTAACGTTTCGTCCTTGCAAAACTTGCATTTAGAGGAACAAGTAGTTCCAAACACCGTATTGAGCAATTTCTTCCTCTCATTAAAATGGAATGACTGTGTAGAACATTTCAAGAAGGGACTGCTCTATTCAAAGAAAGTTCTATGGAAATGTATCAGTTTCCCGATCTACAATGTCAGCGATCATTGTTCTAATCAGACATGCAATGTGGGATTAATTTAGGAAAGGGACAATAACTTTGAATCTCGTGCTGGTTCATTTAAAAGAATCTAGAGCAACTAGTTGTTGTAGAAGCATATTTCTGTTTGAGCTATGTTTGGTGAAATTTGATCCTCAAGTTTTGTGTATTTGGTAAGATATGATGGACTATAGAAGTATTGAAGAAAATTATTCCGATATTGAAACTTTTTATAATGTGTTTGAAATAGCGGTGGTTTAATAAAAAATGAAGCAATAAAATATAAAAAATCTGGTGTGGACAGCACATGACTTTCCCTGCAGACTTATATACACATTCTCTTTATTTTAAATAAATTTAATTCCCTATTAATTCAATTTTCTTTCTCATTTGATAACTGGACTCATTTTCAAAGGTGGCGTAGAGAAAAAACGAAAAAACAAAAATATCTCGAGCATGGCTTGTCCTAATATAATGGGGTTGGTCTTATTCTTTTCTTCGTTAAAAATCACGTATAAAACAAGTATTTAATGGATATATTTAAATATACGTAGTTTTTTATTTTAGATTTTGTCAATTTTTGCGGGCCATTTTGCAAAAACCGGCAGGTTATTTTTTCCGAATCGTACTAAAATCTAATCAGTACCAGTGTGACTCACAAGTGACTTATCTACCAAATTTTGTGAAATTTGGTCCATTAGATTTTCAGCTAGAGTAGATACCACCTTTTGCGGGCCATTTCGCAAAAAAAAAATGGTTCTTTTATCCCGAATCGTACCCAAAACTAATCAGCACCAGATTCGCCCACAAGTGGATTAACTACCAAATGTTATAAAATTCGGTCCATTAGTTTTTTAGTTAGAGTGGATACAAAATCTGCAGAGGCAGACAGACAGACAGACACACACACAGACACACACACACACGCAGACGCCACGCTAAAATAGTTTTTTTGTACTCTAGAGGTCTCGAAACGTGTAGATCCGTCGAAAACTCGAGTTGCGATTTTCGACATGATTCCAATACTTTCCCTATACATTACCATGCATTGCAGGGAAAGTAAAATGGTAAAAAATATATAGTGGTAAAAATATAAAAAATGCCTTCGCTAAAATTGTTTTTCAGTTAAATTGTTTGGCAATTGATTTGTTCTCACAGTTGGATGTTCCGAATGCCTGTCTATGTTTCTTGATAGTTTTTCCATTGGTGTTAGAAATATAGTTAAGTATTTTTCCAATTAAATTGTTGATAATTAAAATACATAGCACCATTTGCACAAGCTTTTAATTTATAATAGCCTCGTTATGTATTAAGTTTCTCAAGCATCTGCGATGATGTACATGCACGACCACTACGCGGGCAGGTGACTACTAATAAAAGTAATCACAACTATTAAAATCAGTACGATAGATAGAAATAAAAATAGAGAAATGTAGACAGGCCAAGACTAACACCGATATATCTAAAATGTGACCTATAAAACAGAATATAAGAAATGCATAGCAAGGTGCACAGCAGCAATAGGGCAGGTTACGGGTAGAAATATTGCTCAAATCAATCCAATAGAATCTAAATCAGATACATATACCCTTGCTATTCATGCGCTATGTCCCGATATAATCCCGGTATATACCTCGGTAAGTTCTACTACAACAGTAGATTCTAGCTAACGATATACACTAATATTGCACATTTCTGGAGATTAATGAAAAATAGAGGACGATACTACATACCGGGTGTGGCAACCAAAAAGAAATAAGCTAAAGTTAAACTTTTTAAATATTAAATTCATTAAGAATGACATGGCCGTTAATTCATATTAGTGGAATTAATTATTTAATCGTACATTGCTAGTTGTGCCTCTATATAAAACCCTCCAATTATTTACCTTTTGTGTGAGTCCTGTAAAGGAATAATTAATTATTATAATACTAAATGGATCACACCATTAAACTTTAACAATAAAACATTTATTAACAACATCAAATCTAAATTATTTAATTACACCAAATATTCATATTATTATTTATATGCTTAACAACAATTATTCTCATTGATTATTGCGGCGGATGGGACATTTGCGACCTGAAATATTAAAATTACTATCATGTGTCTATGACCTGTGATTGTTAATGAGCACATACCTTCCAATTCGTCTTGGGCTTTGATCATATATCAAATGCTTGCATCATTTATATGCACCGCCGTAACTCTTTGGTGTGCGGCTCCTTCTCGTACATCTGATTGCACTCTCACATTATATAGATCTAGCCAGTATTTTTGGAACATTTGCACAATTCTTTAAGTCATGTTGTACAAGCTATATGTGCACCCGTTGCACAAATCTGCTCACATCCTTCTTAAGTCAAATCTTATTCATTTCTCCCTTCTGGTCTGCTCTTAAGTCAAATCTCTATCATTTCTACTGGTATGCTCTTAAGTCAAATCTTGATAATTGTCTTTTCTGGTCTGCTCTTAAGTCAAAATCTTCATTATTGTCTGCTGATACATGCTCTTAAGTCAAAATACCATAGTTGTCTACTGGTATGCTCTTAAGTCAAAATTCCATCATTGCCTTCTTGATTTTCGGGTCATAGGCTGTGGTTCCCTCGTTGGGGGGGGGACTCCTCCTTTTCTTCAATTTGCGCTTATTGGTTACTCCTTTACCCAATGGCACCATTCCACATCTCGTAAGGCCCAACTCAGCCGCTCTGTCATGACCCCCTAAATTTATGGTCTTCTGACCTTCAGGTTCACGTAGTGATAAAAATCGGTGCCAGCCAGACTAAACGCTTTGCCCGCCGTTTTGGCCACCATAAATTTGTACATAAAAGTGTATCATCAAATGTGAGATCTATTTCTGGTCTCACACCGGGTAATCTTGTCTGCCTCTTTGCTGGTTATACCCTCATCTGACGACACATTTTTCAAAATATCACCAACTTGGTGTCAAATATAACGAAATATCACTAAATTGGAGATTTTTGAGTGATTAAGCAAGGGAATTTGAATTGTATCAGAATACTTACTGTTGAATTTTAAAGAGTTGTGCACGCTAAAAAATCATTCACAGTAGTTCTAAATTATGTATTCGTTTCCAACAAAACACAATAGTTTTCACTTTAAAGCTTTTTCATTTAATTTTCAAGAGTTCATCGCGTTTTAAACAAAAACCTAAAACACCGAGAACGAATAATATCACTAATGAGAACACTGCAGATCCTGGAATCCTGTTCGGCATCAACAAGTTCTATTAAAATCCGATAATTCAGTCGCCATGAGATTAAGCCTTACTGCCCTTTTCGCGAAATTAATTCCAAAACCGGACGACTAAATAAAACAATGATCGCTTCTGTTGCGAAGCTGGAAAGAGAACTATTTCCATAGAAGATTCATTTGCATGTAACAAACGCGATCTCGAATGCCAGGTAATATCAATTTCATTCAAATGGGAGAGAAAGAGATTGATACGATGTTTGTAACTATTTAGATCCTCTGAATAGAAGGTTTTATAGGAGAACAGAAGTTCAATCCTTAACTTTATAGATATTTTATGGATCAAATTTCATTTCAAATAACTAATTAATGGATTACTTCTTTGGTTTATATTTTCTTTGTATTGTATTCCGTTGAGTGATGTATGAATATAAAAAATCAGATGTGGGCAGCACATGACTTTCCCTGCAGACTTAAATTCAATTTATATTTCTTTCTTTCATAATTCATTAAATTGAGATTAATTTCATAAAATTATATGGGTACTTGTTTAAAATTACACCAAATTTGCTGTTTTAATGCTGTTTTCGTAAAAAAACTGCAACAGCTCCAGAACGGTTAATTTTAGATTATCTCAAGGCTGGTCTTATTTTCTTCGTAAGAAATTATGTATACATTTTTAATCAATACATTTAAGCATATTTTATGTTTTGTTCCATAGTTTGGCGAATTTTGAGGACCATTTCACTAAAAAAGTAGGTTCTATTTATCTTAATCGTTTAAAAAGCTAATCAGCCCCTGAGTAACCCACAAAAAACTTACCTACCAAATGTTGCAGAGAAAGAAAATTTAAATGGATAAATAATTGGATTTTCTTATCTTGTTTTCTTAGTTTTAAAAATACAGTTGTTTTAATTTCGATATTTTAATATTGTTAACTAACCTGATGTGCACAGTCAAGAACGTTTCCTTACGAAAATAATAGGGTACTTAATACTTTCCTAGGAACTTTGCGTAATGCTTTCAACTGAGCAAAATAAGCAAAGTATTTTGAATCTCCTTACACAGCAAACTATCATGAACAGGACGAGATAACAGTGATTGGAGTTGATACGAGTAGTGCTACAGTGATATGCACAGAGATGTATATTTCTTGTTAGATGACCGATGACGTGCGTGACTTGTTGCCTCCTTTGATACGCCAGATCCTTTGTCGATTCTTCGTAAAGTAATATTTTATTAATAAGAAAAATACACTTTGCACGAAGAATATGGAAATCGTGAGCAACGTATATAAGCACAAATAAAATGATAATGCATCATATAGATGTTTTGAGGATACGTTGGATCTCCTTCGTCAGTGCAAAAGAACCAACAAACCCCAAGTACGAACGATAAATCCAAGGTATCCAAGGCATTTTCATTTTCGGGACATCTGTGAGAAAACTCATACATCCCCACATCGACGCTAGAGATCTTATACGTAGTTTGGAGTTATTGATGGACGTGAAGTATTCCTTTATCTGGAATACTTCACGAGGTTGCTTGACGAGGATTTTCAGTCTTTTGTTGGCTTAGGCTGCAGTCAAAAGTACCTTCGACGATGGACAACCGTTTTTGAAAGATTGAACGAGAAATGGGTGCAAAGGCAAAAATAACAAGAACGTAGAGTCGTACAAGACAGAGCACCAGGCGCGAAGCGCCTTTAATCTCCAGTTTCAATATGTGGTTCTTATCGTCAAACTGTGACATTAATTCAGTGACCCTAATTGGAAGTTCGAGGTTTTTATTTACTACTTTTTGTTATTTGTCCTAGCTCCAAGTGTGGCAGTTTGTTGCACATTTAGAGTTTAAGCAGTTTGGGGGGTTGATGCAGATCTAAGGATTACCTAGCGTTTTGGTAGTTTAGAGTTTAGAATATTTTTTTTAATAAAATAATAGTCGCGAGTTTTATTTAAAAACCAGATGTTTGAGGTGGGATCTTTTAATTCCGATTATCGATGTTTAGAACAGCGCGGGGTCTCTTACGAGATTTGGCCTTGCGATGATCATAGTCATGCAGATTGAATAACAGTTCGTTTGGAACGTAAATTTCTGTAAAATTTAAGCGCTAGCTTTTTAATTTGGGCTCTAACAGTTTTTATTTTGAAGTCATTCCTAATTACCGAGTTTCTTAAGTACCTGGGAGCTTTCCTGATTATCCGTAGGATTTTGTTTTGTTTTGTCTCTAGGAGGTCTATTGTAGTTTTACAGGCATATCCCCATACGGGTGCTGCATACAGCATTCCCGGGCGGATGACCGATTTATAAATTAGGAGTTTATTTTGATAACTTAGATTTCCGTTTCCTATCATTGGGTATAAGGCTCCTGTGGCCATATACGCTTTTTTGATTAAGTTCGTTACGTGCTGTTTCCAGGTTAGGTGGGAATCTATCGTTACACCTAGGTATTTAGTAGATTTTTCCCCTTTTAGGGCATGGTTGTTTCTGTACAGAGGCGGCGGAGGTTTACGTTTTCTAGAGAAATAAATCCAATGACATTAATTGGGGTTTAATTTTATTCGCCATTTTTGCAGCCAAGTTTGGAGTATGTCTAAGTGTTGTTGTAGCTGTCTGTGCATTACTGAGACATAGGGGTGTTTTGCAAGTACCGCACTGTCATCTGCATAGAGTGCCAGCTCTGTGTTTGGAGTCCTAGGGATGTCGTTCAGGTATATGTTAAAGAGTGTCGGGCCCAGGATAGAACCTTGCGGTACACTACTTTTAATGAGCTTGGGTGTAGATAAGTTACCTCCTACTCTGACTTGAAAGTGTCTGTTATTTAAGTATGAGATTAAAAGTTTGACAAGAGCGTCAGGGACTTTTAAAGTGATCAATTTGTACGCTAATCCACAGTGCTATACTTTATCAAAGGCTTTTTGTATGTCCAGAAAAATCGCAGCTGTGGGTGTCTTGTTATTGAGACCAGAAGATATGTACTCTACCACTCTCAGCAATTGATGAGTGGTGGAGTGCTTTGACCGAAATCCAAACTGCTCCGGAATGATAATGTCATTCTCACTAAGGTGCGTGTTCAGTCTCTTAAGAATAATTTTCTCAGTGATTTTACTAAGTGTCGGTAGCAAGCTAATTGGTCTGTAGTTGGCTGGAATTGTGGCATCCTCACCAGGCTTATGGATTGTTATAATTATCGCTTCCTTCCATTCTTTGGGGAAATAGTTTAGTTTTAATATTTTATTTATTAAGATAGTCAATTAACATATTACGTTTAAGGGTAGGTTTTTAACCGCAATATTTCTGATTTTGTCGTGCCCTGGGCTTTTACGGTTTTTGAGATTTTTAATAATTTCTACTATCTCCTGCGGGGTGGCTGTGTCAATCTCAGCCGTTACCGGGGAATTCCTGAAGTTATTTAACGTTTGACTAACCATTCTTAGGGTGTCCTGACACATTAGATCGTGGTTTGTTTGGAATTGTTTTTCATAATGGCTTGCGAGCGCCTCGGCTTTTTCCTCGTCTGAGTACGCGATTTTAGCACCATCTATTAGTGGCGGGAGCTTAATTTCAGGTTTCCTGAGTCTTTTTGCGAACTGCCAGAGCGATACGTCTTCTGGGCTAAGGGATTCGATTAGTGCTTTATACTGTTGCTGCTTTTCTGCGACAATTTTTTCCCTGACTTTGCACGTGAGTCTGTTAAGCTCTCTTTTAAGGGCGGGGTCTCTGTTAGCCTGCCATGTACGTATTCTATTTCTTTGCCTGATTAATTGTTTGACATGGTGGGAAAGTGTGGGCATTTTTGGAGACTCACGATGTGTTGTGGCAGAGGCAATTGCTCTCTTGATTTCTGTTGTGAGTGTGTGCGTGGCAGAGTCAATATCCGCCGTGCTCATTATGCTAGGTACTGCTAAGTGCGGCTCGAAGAGTGCTCTTTTGAATACTTCCCAGTTGACCCTCTCTTGTTCCAAAGAGGCTGGAAGAGGTGTGTTCAGGTCGAATGTCACCAGTACCGGCAGATGATCCGAGTCGAATTCATCCAGGGTACTAATAGTGTGAGCGTAATCTATGTTTCGCGTTAGGACAAAGTCTATAAATGAGCCGTTGGCGCCTGAGAAGAAGGTTGGTGTCGACGGTACAATAATGTTAGTGTTTGTCGTGTTTAGCAGTCTGTGTATCTGTGTACCGCGTGAATTGGCTCTCCTACAGCCCCACGCTCGATGGTGCGCGTTGAAGTCGCCTGCGAGTATCGTGTTTAGATATCGCGCGAAAAGCAGTTCCAGTTGCGTAGCTATATCTACTCTACTCATATTTTTGACATATGTTGAGGTTAGGATAAACGGGCTAGTATTATTAATTTTAATTTTTATACTAGTATTTTCTATACCTTGAAGATTTATGTTGTTTAGTTCCTCGTGGGGAATATTTCTTTTAATGTATACTGCTGTTCCTCCATGGGGCGTTCTAGCATTAGTAATCGAGCTAAGATTATGATAGCATATGTAGTTGGCTATGTTTAGTTTTTTACTTTCTCTAACTTTAGTTTTCTGAATTAATAAGGCGTCTACGTCATTTTCATTTACATAGTTCCTAAGTTCATTTATTCTTGGAGATATGCCGTTCGCATTCCAAAATATTATTTTTAAGGATTCTTTTTGGGACCTAGCCATGACGGGTTTGATTCTCACTGTTACTTTTAAAGTCCGCGATTATTTTAAGGGCCTCAAGGACCATTACCATAGGATCGCTCTTTTTTTGTACTAACTCTGCGAACTGCATCAACAGATGTTTTATGTCGTCTAGATTGAACATGCTAATAAATCCTCTGATGAGGTTGAGGATATCCTCCATCTTTTCAGCATCAGATTTATCAGTCGGTACAGTCTCAGCTTCCATTTCCTCAGCCTCAACCGCGGTTTGCACTTTTTTGTGAGTGTCCTTTTGGAACTCGATAGTTTTTTGCTTTTTTTCACCCGTTTTAACTAACAGCTGGGTTTGCGCGATCTCTTCATCCCTGACTCGTTTATTTTGTTTCCAATCCTCAACCTTCCTGTCAAGCCTATCCTTTGCCTGTCTGGCTTTTTCTACTTCCGATCTCTTTTTAATGGCAGCTGTAGCTGCTCTTACTTCCTCCAGGGTCAATTCTCTGGAGGTCGATGATTTGGGGGCCTGCTCTTGCACCGATCTGGTAGGTGCTGAAGGTTGGTGTCTTTTTTCCTGTGGCACTATGTGCGAGGAGTCCTGAGGGGGTGCCTGGGGGTTTAGTCCGAGGGCCTTTTGCCTCCAAGGGGGTATCTGATTTTTTGGGGGAGGGGGGCATACCCCGGTGCCTTTCCTCTGTTCCAGGGCTTCTTCGGGCATTGCCGGAAGTTCGCCGGGTGGTCTCCATTACAATTTGCACACGTTGCCTTCTCTGTCCTGGGTCTCTGGCAGTCCCGTGTGGAAGGGTGCAAAGGAAATGACAAAGGGATTTATATACCCAAGACCTGGATTCAGAGAGAGCCAATCAGAGAACAGCATGACGAATCAGTCAGCTAATATGAAACGAAAAGCAGCACAAGAGATAGGCGTGTGCCAAGACACAACAGGAATATTCGACAAGACGAGAAAAATTCCGAAAACAATTAATGATCCTCCAACATATCTTCCTTTATACCCATTTCTTGTTTGGACTTTGGGTTTGCTGATTCTCTTGCACTGACGAAGGGTATCCAACGTATCCTTGAAACAGCAGTATGCTGCATTACTCTTTATAGTTGTGCGTATATACGTTTCACAAGTTTTTCGTTATATTTTATTAGCTCCATCTATTGGAGGAATTTAAAAAAAATAATGACGGTCAGAAAGGAAATTTTTAGTGTGGTTGTTGCAATAACACGTCCAATTTGGATGACTGGATACGAACTAGGTCCTAACTCATGCTAGGCTAACATTTTCCCGATGAGCTGCAAATTTATAAATCAGAAGCCGTTAAGTGTTGATTTATGTGGATTTGACTACACTTAAAACACAATGGTCAACTTTTATGTCACAACAAAAGCTAGCAGAGATCGAAAGTGAATTCCGTATGGAGTTGTTCTATATTCCTTTAATTAAGTTGCAATGAGATTCAACGGTATTATCTCTTTCCGAAACTAATTCCTGAATGCTTGATTAAAACTGCGTTTGTTGTAATAAGCGTATTGCCGAACTGAAAACCATTTCCATACGCCTCACTTTGAACAGAACGTGTGTTATCTCGGAATTCTGGCACTTCCATTTCGCTTAAATGATATAGACAAAGATAATTTAATATAGGCAGTCGCGTTGGTTGTTTATACTTGATAATCCAATTGCGAACGATAAAATATTACCGAAACAGCATAAAAGTTTCCTAGTAACCATCTAATATTGGATATATTGGACCAATATGAAACAGGGGACATTTTGACGGAATTGGTCCAATGTTGGTTTAAAATATTGGGATAATATTACGCCAATATTGGAAATATTTATGTGCTGCGCTAACAGAAAAAGAACTTAAAGTTCCACTTTTTGATTAATTATCATCAACAAAATATCTATCATTTCAGATGGCCGTAAATTCATACATACATAGTAGACTTAATTATTATTTTGTATATTGCTTTGTTGTTCCGCTATATTAAACCCTCCAATTATTCAACTTTCGCGCGAATAATAATTATTAATTTATATAATACTAAATGGATCACACCATTTTAATTTTAACAATAAAACATTTATTAACAACATAAAATACTTATTAAATTCATTACACAATTAATTATATTATTTCGGCGGCGGGAACATGTGAGACCACAAAAATTTCCTAATATATTTGTTTAGACCCAGATATCTTTTTGAGGAACACATACCTTCAAGTCTGTCTTGGACTTTGTTAGCAGCACGGATTTGATGTAGTCCTTATTACTAGCATTAACTCGTGGTGTGATGCATCGACACGTAAATTCGGCGAGCATATTGTACTACTGACTCAACACTCGCACTTATTTCATTCTCTTAGGCTGTTTGTTCTCCCCACATATCTAATCGTCGTGCTATATTTTCTAAGTCATCGCTCTTATTGTAATGTCGCACTAGCATCTCTATCTGAGAATAAGTGTTGTTATTAAGTCATCGTTTCCAAAGTGTTCTTCTTCGGTCACAGGCTGTGGCTCTCTTTTTTCCTCGGGGGTGTCACTCCCCCTTTGCTTTCATTTACAGCATTGAGTGTGACGCAACAAGCACTTTCTTCATTGGTTAATCATTGAACCAATGTCGCTACTTGGCATCCTCGTAAGGACCCACTCGGCCCCCTCTGTCTTGACGCTCCTAAATTTATGGTTTGCTGTAAACCTCGGTGCCATCCAGACTACAAGTATTGTTCGATGTTTCGGACACAATAAATAACTGGCATAAACTTGTTTCACCAAAACACATGTGAGATCTATTTCAGGTCTCACAATTCATAATTAATATTGTAATGAAAATATTTAGACAATATTGAAGGCTAATACATTGAAGGCTAATAAATACTGACATTGATGAATTGCAGTCCTATTCATGAACGGTACATTAACAACACCATCAACAGCATCAACTCAACAGCATCAACATCATCAACAGCATCAACTCAACAGCATCAACATCATCAACAGCATCAACTCAACAGCATCAACAAAAAGTTATTGTGGAGCCTGTTTGATATGTCTTTCGTCGGAAACAATGTATATTTGAATTCAAGAAAGAATATTACCACGTGCGTTAACACGCTCTGATGAAATAAACAGAGAAATACAACTTTTTGACAGCTGTTGACAGTTGTACCAGAGTGATAACTGATGCAACATTTTTACAGTTTTTTTATTGCCTTTCATTTCATTAGCTCCTGGTTACGATTTGTATTCATTAAGCAATGCTCTGCAACTTTGTAATTTCTGTTTCGTCTATCTCGCTATGTTGTTATGTTCGTTTCAATACTTTTTAATTATTCTCTAGAGGCAATAACTTTTTCTCGATTGGGCAATTTACTCTAAATAAATCCAACGTGTACATTCATGTAGCTCTTCTTACGCAGTTATTGATGTGCTTAAGGACTTTAATAGGAATCATATGTATTTACATTGAAAAAATGTACGCGTGGATATCCTGTATGAATCAAAACTACAAATAGGAAGATGTAACTTTTCTTGGTATATAAATAATTTAACAAGAAATCTTTGTAAAGAACCTTGCGTCCCTACCTGGAATCGAACTCCGGATCTTCGAACTAACCTGTCGACGCTCTACCGTTGAGCTACTGAGACGAAATTGCAAGTTCTTATTGTCGAAGTGGACGCTGCATTATCCACACTTTAATGTCATATTGGCGTGCAACTGTCAATCTAACTGACCCCCTCTTGCTGTTCTTACCTTAGATTAGTCCTGATACTACTATTTGTACTCAGGTTAGTATTATGTGCCCCCAGTACCTCCCGATTTGGAAACGGCGCTCCATATACTAGAGTTCACTGAATCCGTGCTAGTGGTACTAGAGTCACTTTCAGACCTCTGACATCTTTGCACTAACCTACAAGGTTAATTCCTTCTGACGCCATGGTAAACAACATTGCTGACCCAACCGAAAATCGAACCCTGGATCTTGGAACTGGCCAGCCGACATTCTACCGTTGAGCTACTGGGGCGAAACTGCAAGCTCTTACTGTCGAAGTGGACACTGCATTTTTCTTCCGTCAATACTTACATATCTGGGATTTGATTGGTATGGATTATTTTGGGACGTTATCGATTGTACACCAGGACATATTTCACCAAAATCTAAAATCTCAAATTAAAAATTATTCCTGCCATATATGCATTTCCCACTCGGAGTGAGGCGCTATCTGCGAGAGGAAGTGGTTCCTCTATATCGTCCTCCACCTCACCTAAGTGGTAAATTAACCTGTGGATCGAGTCGTAAGTTATTCGTTACTCGTGAAGCAGGCTCTTCTAGGCGACGGAGAAGAGCTGGTCTTGTGGCCTGTCTCTAGACCCGTAGGCGACCGGAGTCGAGCTCTTCGAGATCATCTTCGGACCTCGTCCAGTGAATGATTTCATCGACTTCGCTCTCTCGGCAGTGCTCTCGCCGGTCTGTTCTTAGGTAGTTGTGCCTTCTCCCCCTAGTAGTCGGCATAAACCAATAGGTTACCGCGGGAGCTTCTCTCTGCCATATATGCATGCATCGTTTTCTACTCGTACGCCGGATTCAAATCCGATTTTATAACCCTGAAGGCCAGAGAGTGAACCGTTTGGCCACCGGAATTTATATTCGACTTCATATTCGAAATAAGAGTAACAAGTAAACCGTTTTCATCTAACATATGTAACCTGCCATACATTATTCCATGAATAGGAAAAATGTTACAACATTTAAGATAATTGGTTGGATCCAAATTATGCTGTTTCATTCTATAAGACGTTCATCAACGTTATTTATGCCTGAGTAACAATCATGCAAGATTGTACAGGCTTTACTTACAATGTGTCCCTGTAATGAGAATAATTTTCAGCAACGACCTTTCTGAATCTAATCCACGCGCTTCCCAAATTCGTAAGTTTTAATGAGAGAGGCAGTTTAATTTGAAATTTGAAACTGCAGACGGTCCGTACTGCAAGATTTTACGATAGAATATTCGGTTACATTCACGCTCCTACTATCTCTACTACTTTCAAACTCACTACAGTACATAATGCTGTATGTAGTAAGTATTCTGGAATGGAATAGAACAATGGAATTTTAGTTTACAATGTATTTAATTTCGATCCAAATCCTATTTTTATGGGTCTGAAGACCAGAGAGTGAACCGTTTGGCCACAGAACATTAGATGCGACTTTATATTCGGAATAAGAGCTGTGAACCGTTTGACTACAGGATTTTATATTCAACCTGATATTTGGAATAAGAATAGTGAACAGTTTGACCCCATGACTTTAAATTCGATTTCATATTCGGAATAAGAATAGTGAACAGTTTGGCTTTTTGACTTTATATTCGACATTATATTCAGAATTAGAATAAAAAGTAAGTCGTTTTCGTCTTATATATTTACACCGTCATATATTATTCGATGAAATAAAGAAATGTTACAACAGCTAAGATAATTGGTTGGATCTAAGTTATGCTGTTTCATTCTATAAGACGTGCATCAGCATTATTTATGTCTGAATAACAATCGTGCAAGATTGTACATGCTTTACAATGTGTCCCTGTAATGAGAATGATTTTCATTAACGTCATTTGTGAACATAATACACACGCTTTCCAAAGTCGTAAGTTTTAATGAGAGGGACAGTTTAATTTGAAATTTGAAACTGCAGACGTTCCGCACTAAAAGATTTTACGATAGAATATTCTGTTACAGTCACATTCCTGCTATTGCTACTACTTTCAAACTCACTACCGTTCATAGTGCTGTATGTAGTAAGTATTCTGGAATGGAATAGAAAACATTGAAATTTTAGTTTTCAATGTATTTACACTTTTCGGAAAATGAATTAGCTAAATCAAGTAATTTTGTACAGGAAGAAATTGTTGTTGTTGTTGAGACCCAGACCGTCCGACCTACCTGAAAGGTGTAAGGTAACCGTTTGGACGGCCGGGAAGTGCCACCCAATTTAGACCGGAACCCAGTGGGGGAGCCATCCACAGGGACCGTACCCTTCTTCCCCTACCACCAACCTCTCGGAGGGACTTACGGACCCACATGTTTAACGTGATCGTACTCCGCATGAACACGGCGGCAGTTGTGGCAGCATTCAAATCCAGCGAGCAAACCACCGGGCTACCGCGTCCGAAATGTGCCAATAGCACGCGGTGTTCCCAGGTGGTCACCCACCCAAGTACTAACCGCGCCCGATGCTGCTTGACTTCGGTGATCTAACGAGAACCGGTGTTTTCAGCAAGGTAGGGCCGTTAACTAGAAAGAAATTGTGAAGAAATCCTTCATATAGTGGTAAGTGGTGTATAGCGGTAAGTGGTGTATTGTGGTGTATAGTGGTGTATAGTGGTAAAATTTCTTTTCTGGCGGAACTAGTTAGCATTTTAAACTGTTTTGCACACTTACAACAAACAATCAAATGCATTTCAAGACCCGGATATGACTTTTCCTGAAATGGAAGTAGGAATTTTTAGTGAACACACTCATAAATTCAATCCTGAATCATATCAATTATCAAAGATCTATTTGTAGTGTTATGAAATGCTTGTTTAATAATGCCTTGTTTAATAATTATTTTCTTTCAAAATTTAACTGTCCGCAAATTCTAATTCACTTTCGATTCTAAAACTTGTTCTTAGAAATTTATTCCAAATTGATAAAGCGTCATTTCTGTATTTCGGCCTTTTGGATATTTCCCGCCAGTTTCCGTAAACCTTGGTATAGGGTTTTGTCCCGCGCTTTAGTACATGTACTTCGTATTTGCATTTCATATTCCTTAACATTGGAACTCTTTTTCTTTGCGTCATGAACGCGTAGTAACATTAAAGATGCTTATGTCTGTTTTTGGTAAATATTTCAGTTGGCGATGTAATACCACGGAGATAGGACGTGTTTAGCCCGCGAGGGTAAATATGAATGAAATTATGAGATGTCGAGTAATTCTAATTGTGGAACGGAAATATGACCTGATTCATGAATGTTAATGTTTATCGTCTTTTCGTGGAGAAAAGCTATTGATTCTATGAGATGAATATTTATGTTTCGACAAAAATAAAGAAGTAACTATTTTTATGGAATATATCTGCCTGGTCATTCAAACCTCCAACACTTCCGTATTCCAAGCTGTATCGTCACTGTTTTCACCTTCATTCGGACATCCTAGATATTTAGACACAACGCAAGTATGATAAAAAGAAAATCAATCACGTCCAAAGCTGTTCCATTACGGGGAGTTTGATAGAGAATCCGCCCGAGGAGAATTCCTTACGGCCGTGATCACTGTTGGCATCGTATCACGTCAATTGACCGCCTAACCACTCCTCTCGATCATTGCCAGTTGTATGCTATCAGTGGCATACAACAGTAGCCAATCCTGAGAAATATATGTTTCAATGAACACGTTTAGTTTTAATGTAGAGAAACATCCTTAGTCAACCCTCCTGCTCCCGAAATTCGATACTGAATCCATATCATTCATCATCTAAGCTCTTCAGAAATTAATGTTGCAAGGAAAATGTAATTGTTTTAATCGAGCCATTTCCTAAAGCGGGAGTGAATATTCTTAGTTAACCCCATAACCCTTCTGGAATTTAATGTTGAATACATTGAAATTATTATGTCTATAGTCCATTTTAAGAAATATATGTTTCAAGGTAAATGTAAATATTTTTTATCGGAGGTAACATCTCCTTATTCGGAAGTGGAACTCCTTAATGTGCCTCAAAACCCGTCTGGATTTCGATGGTGAATCCATATCAATAATCATCTAAGTTTTATCCAATGCAGGTCCTCAGAAATAAATGCTTCAAAAATGTTTTTATAAACAATAGTGTTGCAAAATTATTGACGCGAATTATGGAAACAGTGAGGTCAGCAATTTTGAAAATCTTTCTAAGTGGAATCTTACAATGATTAATTTTGCTTTTTGCTTTTATATGATGTGTAAGTTAATTAATATTTTGGTCCAATTCTGTATTAAATTCATTTCTTACTGATACACAAACCCATTATAATAATGTAGCAGAGGGCGAACACATCTTTAAAGAGAAAGTTCGTTCTTAAAAGTAGAAAATGAATACGAATGCTTAATTGGATATCAGGAAGACTTATGAAACATCCATGTAATTAAACGATAAGTTCGGGGTTCTTATATCAGATGAAATTTTATCCCTTTAATTGAGTTTGCCTAACGACTTCTACGTTCGCAGAAGAAATGAAAAAGCGATTGTAATATGAGATAGGAAAATGCCCTTAGAATCCAAAAGAGAAGTTCTTGAACATATGAAGGAGATGATTGTGAGATGGTAATACATGAATGAAACGAGGGCAATATATTCCTCATAAAAGTCCTCAAAAACCAAATCAGCGACCTAACGTCTCAAATCTACATAAACTAAAATGTACTGGGATATATATTGATTACGCTGATATTTATTGATTACGCTGAGGATAATCAATGAAATATATATACGTAATAATAATGTAAACATATACGTATATACATATATTATAAGCGCAATTAAAATGTATAGTTGATAAGAAGGTAATGAATAGTTTATCAGCGTCATCATATCCACAATTCCCTAATCTTGAAGTAAATGCTGTAATTTGGAATTTTTTGGAATTTTAATGTTTTTACTAATGAATAATAATTTTGAGATATTTGGACATGCATAATATTTTACAAAGAATGATTATTTTTTAAAGATTCCTAGAATAATGTTTTGCTTTTCAGAAATTTTTAGAGGTAGCATCTGTAAATATCTAGAGATTTAGGAGGTTGGTTTTTTAATCAATGTCATCACTAAAATATAGATTCAGCCAAAAATCCACATAAGAACAATGTACAATTATGAAATGAGCAAAGGCAACAATTTTGAGACTCATCGGAAGTGGAATCTCACAATAATTACTTTAGTACTTGGTCTAATACAGTTACCTTACACCTTTCTGGTAGGTCGGATGGTCTGGGTCTCAACAACAGCAACAATAATTACTTTTTTACGCTATATAATATAGTATACAGACAGTATTGTTTTCACAAAAATTTTCGATTTTGATATATTGATACCAATATATGTTTTAAGACCTCTTGAACACGTTTTGTCGGTTCTTAGAGTGATGTCCACCTTTCTGTCTGTGGTCGATTTCTTGCTTTCACTATAGGTGCCATAAACATTAAATGATTTTCCTGAAGCTATGCATATAGATTTACTGTTCACAAATCTAAAACTAGATAGCATTTTTTTTGAAATTTGAGCGAAAACTTCAAAATTTATTATCAATTGTATATTTTCTTAACATGACAGCATAGAACAAAATTTGGTATAATTATGTATAAAATGGTTATTTTTGGTTCAAAAATGACGAAACTTAACAGCTTCAATCATTGTAGTGAAAAATAGCTGTGATACAATTCTTGTGTTCGTGACATTATTAGCTTCTACGAGGGGGTAGGAAGTTACTCTCTAAGGATTATATGGTTGAATTTGGTATCCGAAAGATTTTACCAACTCCTTTAAAATAAAGGATATCACACTATAATTGTGATCATTTAGACCAACAATACATATTTTTCAAATTTTTTCATGCAAAATTTGAAAAAAAAAATACAAGGTACTTAAAAAGTAATTCAGATATAAGAATGTAGACTTTTGATCCGTAGTCCAATTAATGTTGGTTTTTGCTTTCGTATAAAGTAAAAATTAATTATTCCACTCACTCTTGTATTAAAATACGTTGCTCACTTACACAACTCCATCATTAATGAAACAAAGGGCGAATACAGGTTTAAAAGAGGAAGGTTCCCTCTTAAAGACAGAAAGTGAACTTGAATGCTTAATTGGATGACAGGGCAACTTTCCTGATTTATCCCTTAATTAAACGATAAGTGAGGGGTTCTTATATCAGATACAAGTATTATCCTTTTAATTGAGTTTTCCTGACGTTTTCTCGGTCGTAGCAGAAATAGCAAAAAATGTATATTGCAATATGAGATAACGTAAAATATTTGTTTTAAATATTTTTTTGTTCCTTACACACACGGTGATATATAAGGAAATAACCTAATATGAGCACCACATGATTTTCCCCATATTATGCAGTGACTTTATATGCTATGGCTATAATAAAATAACAGCAAATTGTAATGGTGAAATCACCATGTAAATTAAAATTGGGCGCTGTTGGCAACGTATCCTTAGTCAGGAAACGGTGAGCGGTTTCCAAAATCATGTCACTCTGAACAAAACGGTGCCGTACTTTTCTTATTTTGCGGTTAGTCTGAGATGCTGGGTGTTGACTTCGACACAATTTTAACCTGGGGGCGCGATAGCCTAGTGGTTAGCCTCGCGGGAATTGCACTCAGTAGGCGCGGGTTCAATTCCATCCGCTGCCAAAACTGCCGCCGTGTTTACATGGAGTACGATCACGTTAAACATGTGGGTCCGTAAGTCCTTCCGAGTGATTGGTGGTAGGGGAAGGAAGGTAGGGTCCCTGTGGATGCCTCCCACACTGAGTTCCGGTCTAAATTGGATGGCTCTTCCCGGCCGTCCAAACAGTCACCTTACACCTTTATGGTTGGTCGGACGGTCTGGGTCTCAATAATAACAACAATTTTATGTTAATGATCATGTTAATCATCATGTAATTGATCTAAACCCACCTTCAATCTTAGTTTGAGAAATTCTCACTCACATACACAAATGAACATATTACTTTCCTTATATACATAATGTATAAGGAAAGTATTGTGACGGGGTCGAAAATTCGAATTCGAGTTTTCGACGGGAGAGCACGTTTCAAGCATCCCTGATCACGAATCAAACATTTTTGAATGATGTCTGTGTGTGTGTGTGTGTGTGTGTGCGCGAAAGTATGTGTGTGTGTCTGTCAGTGAGTCTGTGGAGACGATAACTGACGAACGAATAGACCGATTCAAACAAAATTTGGCACAAAAATCACAATCCGTAAACACTGGAAGCCTATTGTTTTTATACGCAATCGAATGTTCAGAACCCCCCTAAATTTTCGAATAAAATTTTGAAAAAATTGTCAAAGAATCAAAACGGCTAATAAAGTTACGCAAATAGACATTTCTTATGTAATTTTTCATTAGAAAACGATTGACATACATTTTAGAACGCTAACACGAACCGTTCTCGAGATAATGGACATTTTAAAAAAAATTATCAAAAAGTCATATAAAATTAAAAAAAATATTTCCTATTGGGAAACATGTTCACTTTTCATATGTAATACCATGCGATAATTTGGGTGACATTCTCGAGGATCTAGCTCGTTCCATTCATGAAAAAAAATACTTTAAGTAATACTTTTGTATTTGAACGTCAATAGTCGTTTATCTGCTGTAAAAAAAAACTTATTTCTTCGTCCATAACGCTTGGCGAGATTTTGGCGACGAATTTGTTAGAATGTCCCCAATTTGGCGACTTTTTGAAATGTTGTCAAATTAACGAAAATCTCGTCAAATGGATAAAAATGACGCTAAATCAATGAAAATGACGACTAATTGTCGAAAATTCAATATCTTGGAAAGAATATTAGTATCTACTATAAGAAAAAACTATTTTTTTTTACTGTAAAAGTAGTAAATTCATTACAGTATATAAGGAAAGTCATGTGTTGCCCACATCAGATTTTTTAAAAATGTGTTCAATTTAGCTTCAGGGAGCCTCAAAATATGATTATTCGTTAAAATCTTGAAATCAAAAATTTTGCGGTAAACAATACTTTTCCTATACAATAGTGTCAAGAAAATAAAAATAAATACTGAAGTAGTTCGCTAATGATAATATCCGCTTTTATACAAGTGGCGAAGTGTATGTCATAATATCAGGGGGATCTAATTTCAGTAAATTAATATTAATTTGGTGATTTTATGATCTACACTATATTCTCAAAATTATTCTTACAGCTTATTGAGTTTGCATGCAGTAGATTTAAGAATACCATATTTTAGCAGCATAAGATTTCAGTGTTGATTTTTGAGCTCATATAAATTTAATGCGACGCGTTATCAGTTATTCTAAGTAGTTTTGCTTCTTGTCGATTTAATGGCCAAACTTCACATGTGAATCTGTAGTTTGTAGAGACTGAGGTAGAAATATCAGATGATATTGTTTGATGTCCATTACCTATTCATTAACGAAATAAAACATTTTAGGATGAACTGTTGATTTAACAATCTTCTTACAAATAATGTGTATAGCAGATGTTTTGGAAGATTATCTAGGATGATAAAAATAGTAGGAGATATTCTATGGTGTTCAGAAGCGATCTGTGTCTAGTCCTTTATTTCCGTATGATCTTTGTCTAATATTGGCTAGTCCAATATTTCCGTATCAATTTTCACAATCCACTTCGATTCACACCATGTCGATTGAGCAGGAGCTTTTCTGAGCCAAAACAGACAGTGATTCATTCCGTGGTGCAATAATAAAAATAATAATTAAAGTTGGGTTTTTAAATATATTAATTTAGTAAGATTGGCATGGTCGTAAAATCGTACATAATGGAACTCATTATTAAATCATATATTGCGTTGTTTGCCGCTATTAAAACCCTCCAATTATTATCTTTCGCGCGAGTTCTGTAAAGGAATATTAATTAATATAATACTAAATTGATTGCACCATTTTAACTTTAACAATAAATCATTTATTAACAACATAAAATACTTATTGAATTCATTATACAATTTTCCTATACAATAGTGTCAAGAAAATAAAAACAAATACTGAAGTAGTTCGCTAATGATAATATCCGCTTTTATACAAATGGTGAAGTGTATGTCATAATATCAGGGGGATCTAATTTCAGTAAATTAATATTAATTTGGTGATTTTATGATCTACACTATATTCTCAAAATTATTCTTACAGCTTATTGAGTTTGCATGCAGTAGATTTAAGAATGCCATATTTTAGCAGCATAAGATTTCAGTGTTGATTTTTGAGCTCATATAAATTTAATGCGACGATTATTTCGGCGGAGAGAGACAATGTGAGACCATTATTAAAAATACCTAAAATGCATTTAAGACCTGGTGTATTATTTGAAGAACACATACCTTCAAGGCTGTCTTGGCTTGGTCACCAGCACGTACTTCGCCGGTCATTTTACTGAAATTAACTCGAAGTGTAATTCGCCGACACGCAATTCGCCGATCACATTGTACTGCTGGCTCGAACACTCGTACTTATGTAATTCTCTTAGCCTGTTCTCTGTAAGTATCCTCGTTCTGTATGTCCGTTCTTATGCCATTCTGGTAGTCGGTTCTTTCACATCATTCTTAGGTCATTCTATCTCTATATCTTTCTAAGTGTCGTGTTGTGCTGTAAGTCGTCTTTTCGCTATGTCTGTTTTTATCGTCGTTCTTATGTCATAGGTTGTGGCTCTTTTTGCTTTAGGACTGACACTCCTCCTTTACTCTCATTGGTAGTCTACAGGGTGACACTACAAGCTTCTTCTCAATTGGTCAGCCTTTTTATCCAATGCCGTTCTTTTCATTTTCTTAAAAGTCCTTCGACCCTATCTTGTCTTGACACCCCTAAATTTATTATTTTAGTTGATATTTGGGTCAGCGTGTCGTAAACACTGGCGTCATTTAGACTGGAGGTATTATCTGATGTTTCAGAAACAATAAATAATGTACATAAAACTGTCTTACAAGTGTGAGATCTGTTTCTGCTCTCACACATTCCATGAAAATGCTACCAAGTGAAAAGCTAAAAAATGCTCTGAATATTAGAACACTTACAAAATTCCAGACCGCAAGCACAAAACTCCACGGACTTAGATCCATTCAGCTAGAACAAGGTATTCCTGAATACAAAACATGTGAATTTCGCAATATGTCTAAATATTTTTGATAATGTAGTGCAATCAGAATAATTATCGTAGTTAAAACTCCGTGAATTAAAAAAATTAAACACTCAATTGCATTCTATAGGTGCACAGCTTACACTTATACGAAGATGGACTTCCCAGGTAAAGCATGTCAAGATGATATTAGAGTCCAAGCATGTATACAAACACGCACAAACATATTTTAATAATAAAAATAAACTATAAAATTCTGTGTAAGGGCTTTCTAATAAAAGCTGGAATTTAAATACATCAACTAAATTCTGCTGCAATATCTTAATATCTTTCTCTTATGTCTTATTCCTATATCGTCTCCGATTACAATATAAGTCGTTAAGGAAATGCAATTAAACAGATACATATTGTATCTAATATGGGAATCTTGCATGTAACATTTAATTTCAAGGAAGGAGGGGGGGGGGATATTTTCCCCCAACGTTCCACTATCAATTTTATTTTTATTTCCTTCCTTTTCGTGTTATTAGTCTGGAATTGTTGGCTATTTTTAACGCCAGAATGATTATATTTCAAAGTAGCTTAAGGTCCTTGATTTGAGGAAGAAAATATCAATAAAAGTATATGAGTTTAATAATATCAACTTAAATATTGAATAAATGTTCCTCTAAAATAGTGTAAAATCTGATTTGTTTATTTGTGTTCTCTTTATATATGTTTACTGGTTAGATTAGGAAAGTTAAAAAATATATAATTTTAATTTCTTCGTTACATTTTATTCATAATAATATCCCAAATTTCACAATGCATTTTTTACAGAAAGGTGTACGAGAATTATCTGGATAGCACTGAATATATAAATTTTCAATAGTAGTGTAATTCGTTTTAGTTTAATATCCTTTTATATTTTATTTCCATTCCATCTGTAGTCAGAACAGATATAATCAAATGCATTGATACAAATATAAATATTTTATCTAATATAAAAATCCTGCATTTAACGTGTAATTACTTGTTGGATCATAAGTTTTTTCTACATACAATTCTCAATCTGAATCCCCCATTTTTCCGATTTTTGAAGTAGGTTTCAAATTTTGGGTTCAATGTAATGCCATACTAATGAATTTTAAATTGATTGGACTCTTTATCGTAAATGCAATTCAGAAACAATGAAGAAACATTCAAAACAACTAAGGACGAAAAATTGTTTCTATTGATCAGGTTAATGATTCTATATGATGTAGTTTTCTCATGATTTAGTTGCTGCAATGCTGAGTATGGATTAATGCATTCGAGCCTGCCTTAAACGGAATATCAGGCGACCAGAGGGATTTCCCGTCTTTAAAAGGTTTCCGTTTCATGTCGGTTATTTCAGGAAAAGGTAACTTTAAGTTTTAGCTGGAAATATAGATAGTCCATATTAATTAATCTATATACATGTCTTCTGAAAAGTTCTGAAAAGTTTATTTAGATGCGTTTAATTAATACTATACGATATCATAATAGCTAATTTAATTATTCTAAATATGTATATACGCACATTTTTGCATATTGTGACCACAGGAGTATATATAAATTTAAAAATAGTATACCCCATACTCTTGACTGTTAGCTTATTACCATCTCTTAAAATATAGATAAATTTACTGACCGGAAAAATATTACTGTTTACCATGAAACAAATATTTAACACAATAAAACACTTTATTACTTTCCTTATATACATAATGTATAAGGAAAGTATTGTGACGGGGTCGAAAATTCGAATTCGAGTTTTCGACGGGAGAGCACGTTTCAAGCATCCCTGATCACGAATCAAATATTTTTGAAGTGGTGTCTGTGTGTGTGTAAAGTATGTGTGTGTGTGTGTCAGTGAGTCTGTGGAGACGATAACCGACGAACGAATGGACCGATTCAAACAAAATTTGGTACAAAAATCACAATCCGTAAACACTGGAAGCCTATTGTTTTTATACGCAATCGAATGTTCAGAACCCACTAAATTTTCGAGTGAAATTTTGAAAAAATCGTCAAAAGACCACTAATAAAGTTACGCAAATAGACATTTCTTATGTAATTTTTCATTAGAAATCGATTGACATAAATTTTAAAACTCTAACATGAACCGTTCTTGAGATATTGCACATTTTTCAAAAAAATTATCAAAAAGTCATATAAAATAAAAAAAATATATTTCCTATTGAGAAACATGTTCACTTTTCATATGTAAATACTATGTGATAAATTGAGTGACATCATTCTCGTGGAACCAGCTCGTTCCATTCATGGAAAAATATACTTTTAGTAATACTTTTGTATTTGAACGCCAATAGTCATTTATCGGCTATAAGAATAACTTATTTCACCGTCCATAACGCTTGGAGATATATGGGCGACGAATTTGGCGGAATGTCGCCAACTTGGCGACATTTTTAAATATTGCCAAATTAACAAAAATCTCGCCAAATGGATAAGAATGACGTTAAATCAATGAAAATGACGACTATTTGAAGAAAATTCAATATCTTGGAAGGAATATAAGTATCTACTATAAGAATAACTTTTTTTTTAACTGTAAAAGAAGTAAATTCATTGCATTATATAAGGAAAGCCATGTGTTGACCACATCAGATATTTTTTATTGAGATGAACTTAAAAAATTATCCAACATGGTTTTCTGGACGTGTGTCGTACTAATGTTTCGTTGTTCAGCCAAAAATCTTACATTGATACCTATTTCTAGTATTTCAGAATCTCCGAATTAACTGAAAATTCATGAAGTTCTAAGACAGATTTCAAAAAATCGCTTTATGATTTAATAGAACGTTCTTTTTTAGTAGTACCGTTTTCATTAACGAGTCTCTCTCTTGCAAATAAACGGTTGAAATATTTGGATATTTATTTCCATTCTTAGTTCTTACAACATGTACTGTATTAATATATTACTTTAAATTAGCAGCGCTTTTCCGCGTTATGCAGGTTCAGTTTCACACAGGGGAAATAACATAAATTTCTTTCATTTTGGATGAGGCTAAAAATATTTCCCGCTTATGACGGTGTTCCGTTTGATTCAGGATACATTTTAAATAGGTTTCACTGTAGTAGAATAATATACCTGTCAGTGCCAAGGGGTCGTAACATAGCGGATCCAAGTAACAGTTTATTTATTTATTTATTTTCTGTTTTAAGTGGGAGTATATATAAAGCTTTCTCTGGTTTTCGAGAATTTACTTTAAGTTTTGGAAAACGAAATTTAAAGAAATCTGTAATAATACGTCCTCTTAAAAGAATCATAATAACATTAACAATAAAAATCTGTTGTAGGCAGCACATGACTTTCCCTGCAGACTTATATCCACGTTATCTTTATTTTAATTAAATTTAATTCACTTTTAATTCAATTTTCGTTCTCATTTGATAACTAGACTTATTTTCAAAGGTGGCGTAGAAAGAATACGAAAACCCTAAAATATCTCGAGAACGGCTAGTCCTAGTGTAATGGGGTTGATCTTATTCTTTTCTTCGTTAAAATTTACGTATTAAACAAGCATTTAATGGATATATTTGATTATACGTAGTTTTTAATTTTAGATCTTGGCGATTTTTGAGGGCCATTTTGCAATAAAAGGCAGATTTTTTTTTCTGAATCCTACCAAAATCTAATCAGCACCAGGGTGACCCACAAGTGACTTATCTACCAATTTTTGTGAAATTCGGTCCATTAATTTTTCAGCTAGAGTAGATACAAGCTTTTGCGGGCCATTTCGCAAAAAAAGGCGGGTTCTTTTATCCCGAATCGTATCCAAAACTAATCAGCACCAGACTCACCTACACTCAGTGACCTACCTATCAAATTTTACGAAATTCGGACGATTAGTTTTTTAGTTAGAGTGGATTGAGAATCTGCACAGACAGACACACAGATAGACAGACACACATACACACAGGCACACAGACACACACACAGACGTCACGCTAAAAATGGTTTTTTCGTATTCTAGAGGACTTGAAACGTGTAAATCCGTCGAAATTTGACTTGCGATTTTCGGCATGATTCCAATACTTTCCCTATACATTACCATGTATTGCAGGGAAAGTAAAAAGGTGCAAAATTTCATGACCATACGACACTTAGATTTCCCGCTACAGACAGTACATACACGGAGCGTTATCTCATCTACTTTTATTATGCATAGCTCTACTCTCGCATAGCATTTGCGATCTTGTTATTTGTGAAATTTTCAAAGACAGGACTCTGAAAATAACAGCTCAGTTGGCTCTAAGTTGAGACTTATATCAATACTATCTTCGGCTTCTTGAATTCTATCTGCTTAATTTTATATGTTATTCAATAGCTTCATAAATAGTTTCATTGGCATCCTATACCCGTCTACATGCATTATAACAAATTACGCCAGTACAATCATGTTGCTTTTAATTATACATACATATATATATATATATATATATATATATATATATATATATATATATATGTATATATATATGCGTGTGAGTGTGTGTGTGTGTGTGTGTGTGTACAAAAATAAACCATTAGTTATAAAAATAAAGCCGTTTCCTAGTCAAACTCTCCAAAATAATACCTCATTTTACGTTGTCACATGTTAAAAATATATATGAATCGGAGCTGGATATTGGACTGTTTTAATCTTATAACAATGATTATTATAAATTTGCGATTTGACGTGCTAACAGAACGCTCCTTAGAAAGATGATTTTCGCTGTTTTTGGCAGTAAAATTCGATGTAAACACTTTAAAAATTTCTGAAATTCAATTTTAAAAAAATATAATTAGAAATTCGAAAAAAGTCTTTGCTGTGCATTAATCTACATACAGATGCTACGGTGTGCAAATTCTCAGACCTGTAAGTGCTATAGATATCACCCTGTATTGCCGACAATAGAACAAACAAATTCTTCCTTTAATGAATATAGATGAGGTAAATTTGCAGTAATTCAGCTCGATCCTTATATATGACGATATCGTAAATCTGCACGTAATAAGATTATATGATCTATACTCGCGCTAAATCCAACGTAAATGCATTGTGGATGCTATGGCTGGCTAAATAGTCAGGAAGTTTGTCATCATATGCTCATTATGAGTACACTACCCATTATACGTATGGATGGTTTCCATAGCAACATGATTAATTTTGAATTTCAATCTCTTGGTGTATGATATAATTTTAAAATTTCATGTCTGTCAGTTTTCATTCAATTTGTATTGCATTCTAGTCATCTTTCCCATACCCCAAAATAATATTTTCTTATTACATTTATGTATCAATAAAATATTATAATTAATACTTCATCCATTATATTAAACTTCGAATCCTGTGCTGACGACGAACTTTTCAAAAATTGCAATAGAGTCGCCAAAGCAATTGAATAATAATGCAACTCGCAACAATAATTTAATTCTCCTTCTTATGTTTCTTATTCCAATTTCATCTCCGCTTAGAGTAGAAGTCGTTAAGCAAATGTAATTATACCGATAAAGATTTTATCTAATATAAGAATTCCGAATTTAACGTTTAATTACATGGGGAAATCAAAGGCTTTTTTTTCCGATGTCCAATTATTAATTTCATTTCCCTTTCACTCTATTCTGGGGTATGGGTCGGAAAATTTTGGTTTCTTTTATAGCCGTAATGATGACGATCAGAAATAGAATGATTAAATATTTAAAGAAATTAGAAAGTATTGTTTTAATAAATAAATATGATGGAATTATCTCACAGATTCGTCTAAAACATTATTAGAAAGAACGTTCTTTGATCACTCCAATGGCTTCAAGATGGAAACTCTGTAAGAATATTTTCGGTTGCTAAGGTATAAATGTGCGTGAAAATGCTAAATCATAAAAATAACTGAAAATCTGATTCGATATTAATAAAACACAACGTCGAGGTGCATCTATTTGAGTCCTGAACTACCTGTGTACTAAATTTCATTACCGTAAGACGCTCACACACACACACAATTGTCACAGACCCAATACACACACACAATTGTCATGGACCACACACACACACACACACACAATTGTTACAGTCCTCATACAGCACCTATTTGAGCTCTGAACTACCTGTGTACTAAATTTCATTACCGTAAGACGCTCACACACACACAGTTGTCACAGACCCCATGCACACACACAATTGTCATAGATCACACACACACACACACAAATTGTTACAGACCTCATACACACACAATTGTCACAGACCATACACTCACACACGCACACGATTGTCACAGACCACACAAACACAATTGTCATAGACCACATACACACAAATACACACACACACAGAGAGAGAGAGAGAGAGAGAAAAAGCGAGCGAGCGAGAGAGAGAGAGAGAGAGAAATAGAGAGAGAGAAAGCGAGCGAGCGAGAGAGAGAGAGACATAGAGACAGACAAAAATATACAGATACATTTTATTTTATAATGTTAAATAATTAACAGAACTTTATTAGTTAGCACCTTATAAAGATTTGAAAAACGAGTTCATTCCATAGCGGGACTAGGACAGGCTGGCCCGATAAGTTGGAAAATCAAAATAATATAAATGCACCACAAAAGACAACAACATGCCAAATTTCACGTTACAATGAATAACGGAACATGATTGGGTAGGGCTTTAAAAATCGGAATCAAACGCGAGATCAACTTACATAATAATTTAAATAGTAATACCAGTAAAATCAATTCCATTTAACTGAAGTGTGGCTCAACTCAGCTTTCTAATATCAAAATTAATTTTTTTTTTCAAATTTTACAAGAAAAAATTTGAAAAATCGGTATTGTGGGTTCATATGATTACAACTACACTGTGTTACCCTTCACTTAGAGCTTAAAAAATATTTCGATTGATATCATACTTGACATTGCAGACCCGGGGGGGGATAACTTGCTCTCCCGGGGAATGTAATGACGTCACGGACAAAAAAATTCGTATCGCGGCTATTTGTCACAACAATTATTGGAACTATTAAGTCTCATGACCATTGAACCATAATTAAATCATTTTATGGAAAATTATGTTAGATTTTATTTTATGTTGTCAATTTAAAAAATAAAAAATTTCGAATAAAATTCACAGTTATCGCTCGAGCTAAAAAAGAATGTATTCAGCATTTTTTGATAATAAAGACGGATGTAAAAATTAGTGAAAATCCACTAATATTTGTGGCTGCTATTGTGTACACAAAGAAAATGGAACATAGACATCGGACAGATCGACATTACTAAAAAACCATTCAAAAAGTGTTCAGGAGATTTATGCAAATGTATGCAAATGTATGCAAATGTGGATAGGGATAAGAACATGATCCTTTTTAACAATCAGTTGAGCAGTTATTGCTCACGAATTTCTTGCATTGGGGCAGCGAGTGTATTTACCGTTATCTATGGCTACTTAAGGAGCGCTTGTAAGAAAAGTAAACATTAACAAGAAAGATCAACCATGCTTAAAGCATTGATTATGAAACACTTTCCAACTTCAATGCATTTTTATTTAAACAAGTCTAAAATGCAATACATTCCTCGGAAATATTTTAAAACTTATCACAATACTATATTAATTTATTATATTTGATAACTTAAAACTTCATCGAAAAAAATGAACTTCATTCAAATGACGGCATGGAAATATAAATTGCCTGGTTTAAACATCTCTAAAATGCGATAAATTCCTCAGTGATATTTTTAAAACTATCATAATACTACGATAATTTATTATATTTGAAAAATTCATCGAAAACAACTGAAATTCATTCAAATGACGTCATAGAAAAAATAACACGCATGGATCTCTCTATAAAAACAGCATTTCATGCATAACATTTTCCCATTCATTTCATTTATCACAATATTATAATAATTTATTTTATTTAAAAATTAAAACCATGTAGCTACAAGTAATTAAACTCTATGCTTAAAACTTCATCGAAAACAATCGTCCTTCTGTTTGTAAAATCAATGAATTTTTCATTCATATCAGCTATGCAGACTCCATGGGCCAAATAATTTTGTGTTAAAGAAATACAGCAATTCTAATACAACTTATTCTACATATTTTGTTGTTTACATTTTACATAAATGAAAAATAGGCTTCGTTGTAGAAATAATCAAATTTGGATGATCTTTTAATCTCAAATATATTGTATTTGCGTTGTTTCAGCATGTAGATGCACAGAATTTAAGCAAAAATAAAGTGGTTTTAGGATGGATAAAACACTCAATATGAATTAAAAAGAACTTAACAAAACAAAACAAAAAGCACATGGTTCCATAAATTCGGGCAAATCACTAAAAAAAACAATGCGAATATGTGACTACAAATGTGCTTTTCGTTGGGTGCTATTAACTTTTGTAAATAAAAAGCACCAAAGGTTCCAATGAAAAAAATCTGATGTGAGCAGCACATGGCTTTCCTTATATAATGCAATGAATTTACTACTTTTACAGCAAAAACATTGGATGTTCTTATAGTTGATATTTATATCCTTTCCAAGATATTGAATTTTCGCCAAGTTCAAAATCTCACCAAGCGTTATGGACGGAGAAATGAGACTATCGGCGTTCAAATACAAATGCATTACTCGAAGTATTTTTTTTTTATGAATGGAATGAGTTTGATCCACGGAAATGATGTCACCCAATTTATCGCATTATATTACATATGAAAAGTGAACATGTTTCTCAACAATTAATATATTTTTTTAATTTATGGGACTTTTTTATAAATTTATTTGAAAAATGCACAATATCTTGAGAACAGTTCAAGCTAAAGTTCTAAAGTTTATGGCAATCGTTTTCTAAGAAAAAATTACATAAGAAATGTCTATTTGAGTAACTTTATTAAAGGTTGTGATGTTTTGATGATGTTTTCAAAATTTCACTCGAAAATTTAGGGGGTTTTGAACATTCGATGGCGTTTGAAAACAATAGGCTTCCAGTATTTACGGATTGTGATTTTTGTACCAAATTCTATTAGAATCGCTCCATTCGTTCGTAAGATATCGCCTCTACAAACTTACTGACACACACACACACACACACACAGAGACATCAGATCAACAATGTTTGATTCGTGATCAGGGATGCTTGAAACGTGCTCTCCCGTTCGAAAACTCGAATTCGAATTTTTGACCCCCTCACAATACTTTCTTTATACATTATGTATAAAAGGAAAGTAAAAATGTTAACGGACGTCATATATATTTGAATGTGCCTGCTCGTGTTGAAATCAAGTTATAACAAGAAAGATAAATCAAGCTTAAAGCATTGATTATGAAACGCTTTCCAACTTCAATGCAATTTTATTTAAACATCTCTGAAATGCAATACATTCCTCGGTTATATTTTAAAACTTATCACAATACTATATTAATTTATTATATTTGGAAACTTAAAACTACATCGAAAAAAATGATCTTCATTCAAATGACGGCATTGAAATATAAATTGCCTGGTTTAAACATCTCTAAAATGCGATAAATTCCTCGGTAATATTTTTAAAACTATCATAATACTACGATAATTTATTATATTTGAAAACATCATCGAAAACAACTGAAATCATTCAAATGACATCATAGAAAAAATAACACGCCTGGCTCTCTCTATAAAAGCAGCATTTTATTCATAACATTTTCCCATTCATTTCATTCATCACACTCACATAATAATTTATTTTATTTAAAAATTAAGACCATGGAGCTACAAGTAATTAAACTCTATACATTAAACTTCATCGAAAAAAATCGTCCTTCTGTTTATAAAATCAATGAATATTATATTCATATCAGCTATGCAAACTCCATGAGCTAAATAATTTTGCGTTAAAGAAATACAGCAATTCTTATACAACTCATTCTACATATTTTGCTGTTTACATTTTACATAAGTGAAAAATAGGCTTCGTTGTAGAAATAATCAAATTTGGATGATGATTTAAACTCAAATATATCGTAATTGCGTTGTTTTAGTATGTAGATGCACAGAATTTAAGCAAAAATAAAGCGGTTTTAGGACGGATACAAAAGCCAATATAAATTAAAAAAAACTTTAAAAATCACAATTTTGGGACAAGACGGATGCCATATATCATTTTGAAGTGGGTCATGTGATATTTTCATATCATGGTCACGTGATCGCTTCATATAAGAGGTATAATTATTATTTTAATTTTTATTTAAAAACTTCTGAATATATTTCGCTGAAATTTTTTTTAATATATTTTATGGAACAATTTAAATATTACCTAAAAATTTCGAAGCAATTTGTGAATTTTAAATCCGCTTAAAAATGTTTGAAAAATTAGGTCCCATAGGGCTCAATGTATTTTATTTTTTCAACCCAGGTTCAATCCAAAACTAATTGGGTGATATTATTCCTTTATATTCCCATAGGTTCTACAGACCGTCTAAACAATATACTAAAATTTCATTTTGATTAAGTCATTTTTACGGCAATTATCGTGCTAACGGACAGATAGACAGACAGACAGACAGAATGAACAAAGTCATAAACACTTTTCAACTTTGTTGTAAATTGTTAAAAAGTGAGAACTAAAAAATTAACAGCTAAGGGCGAGCACTCCAGTTTTAAATGTAGATTAGAAGGAATAATTAAACAAAATATTATAATTTAAAATGACGGATATTTTAATAATATTAAACACCATTACCGATATTTAAATATTACGACAGAAAAAAGCCTAAATCCAGAAAGCTGGGCCGAATTAGGTTGCAAATAATATACTGTTTGTTATCTCCTTTTTTTTAACACTTTACAACAAAGTTGAAAAGTGTTTATGACTTTGTTCATTCTGTCTGTCTGTCTGTCTGTCCGTTAGCACGATAACTGCCGTAAAAATGACTTAATCAAAATGAAATTTTAGTATGTTGTTCAGACGGTCTATAGGACCTATGGGAATATAAATGAATAATATCACCCAATTAGTTTTGGATTGAACCCGGGTTGAAAAAATGGAATACATTGAGCCCTATGGGACCTAATTTTTCAAGCATTTTTTAAGCGGATTTAAAATTCACAAATTGCTTCGAAAATTTTAGGCAATATTCAAATTGTTCCATAAAATATATAAAAAAAATTCAGCGAAATATATTCAGTTGTTTTTTAAATAAAAATTAAAATAATAATAACACCTCTTATATTAAGCGATCACGTGTCCATGATATGAAACGATCACATGACCCACTTCAAAATGATATATGGCATCCATCTTGTGTCAAAATCGTGATTTTTATTATTAACACTTTACAACAAAGTTGAAAAGTGTTTATGACTTTGTTCATTCTGTCTGTCTGTCTGTCTGTCTGTCTGTCTGTCTGTCCGTTAGCACGATAACTGCCGTAAAAATGACTTAATCAAAATGAAATTTTAGTATGTTGTTCAGACGGTCTGTAGGACCTATGGGAATATAAATGAATAATATCACACAATTAGTTTTGGATTGAACCCGGGATGAAAAAATGAAATACATTGAGCCCTATGGGACCTAATTTTTCTAACATTTTTTAAGCGGATTTAAAATTCACAAATTGCTTCGAAAATTTTAGGTAATAGTCAAATTGTTCCATAAAATATATAAAAAAAAATTCAGCTAAATATATTCAGTAGTTTTTTAAATAAAAATTAAAATAATAATTACACATCTTATATGAAACGATCACGTGACCATGATATGAAACGATCACATGACCCACTTCAAAATGAGATATGGCATCCATCTTGTTTCAAATTCGTGATTTTTTAAAGTTCTTTTTAATTCATATTGAGTGTTGTATCCATCCTAAAACTACTTTATTTCTGCTTAAATTCTGTGCATCTACATACTAAAACAACACAATGACAATATATTTGAGTTTAAATTCTCATTCAAATTTGATTATTTCTACAATTAAGCCTATTTTTCACCTATGTAAAATGTAAACAGCAAAATATGTAGAATGAGTTGTATTAGAATTACTGTATTTCTTTAACACAAAATAATTCAGTCCATGGAGTCTGCATGGCTGATATGAATGAAATATTAATTGATTTTATAAACAGAAAGACGATATTTTTCGATGAAGTTTTAAACATAAAGTTTATGAATTGTAGCTCCATGGTCTTCATTTTTAAATAAAATAAATTATTATAGTATTGTGATGAATGAAATGGAGAAAGTTATGAATGAAATCCTGCTTTTATAGAGAGATCCAGGCGTGTTATTTTTTCTATGACGCCATTTGAATTAATTTCAGTTGTTTTCGATGAAGTTTTCAAATATAATAAATTATCGTAGTATTATGATAGATTTAAAAATATTACCGTGGAATGTATTGCATTTTAGAGATATTTAAACCACGCAATTTATATTTCAATGCCGTCTTTTGAATGAAGTTCATTTTTTTCAATGAAGGTTTAAGTTTTCAAATATAATAAATCAATGTAGTATCGTGATAAGTTTTAAAATATTACCGAGGAATGCATTGCATTTTCGACTTTTTTAATTAAAATTGCATTGAAGTTGGAAAGTGTTTCATAATCAATGCTTTAAGCATGATTGATCTTTCTTGTTAAAGTTATTTTTAATTCATATTGAGTGTTGTATCCGTCCTAAAATTACTTTATTTTTGCCTAAATTCTGTGCATCTACATACTGAAACAACGCAATGACAATATATTTCAGTTTAAATGCTCTTCCAAATTTGATTATTTCTACTATTAAGCCTATTTTTCACCTATGTAAAATGTAAACAGCAAAATATGTAGAATGAGTTGTATTAGAATCGCTGTAATTCTTTAACACAAAATCATTTAGTCCATGGAGTCTGCTTAGCTGATATGAATTCATTGATTTTAGAAAGAGAAGGACGATATTTTTCGATGAAGTTTTACGCATAGTGTTTACTTACTTGCAGCAGCTCAATGGTCTTAATTTTTAAATAATATAAATTATTATAGTATTGTGATGAATGACATGAATGGGGGAATTATTTATGAATGAAATGTTGCTTTTATAGAGAGAGCCAGGCGTGTTATTTTTTTATGACGTCATTTGAATGGATTTCAGTTGTTTTCGATGAAGTTTTCAAATATAATAAATTATCGTAGTATTATGATAATTCTAAAATTATTACCGAGGAATGTATAACATTTAAGAGATGTTTAAACCAGGCAATTTATACTTTAATGCCGTCATTTGAACGAAGTTAATTTTTTTCGATGAAGGTTTAAGGTTTCAAATATAATAAATTAATGTAGTATTGTGATAAGTTTTAAAATATTACCGAGGAATGTATTGCATTTTAGATATGTTTAAATAAAATTGCATTGAAGTTGGAAAGTGTTTCATAATCAATGCTTTAAGCATGATTGATCTTTCTTGTTTAATTTTTTGCGACTGTTTCAAACCTTCATTGAAAATTATTTTTCTACATTTTGTATCATTTTATTTGTTTGTGCCTTTTTCATATTCATTACCGTTTTGTATGTCTATGTGCTTTGTGGATGTGCATTTTTTACTTTTTAACACTTTACAACAAAGTTGAAAAGTGTTTATGACTTTGTTCATTCTGTCTGTCTGTCTGTATGTATGTCTGCCCGTTAGCACGATAACTGCCGTAAAAATGACTTAATCAAAATGAAATTTTAGTATGTTGTTCAGACTGTTTGTAGGACCTATGGGAATATAAATGAATAATATCACCCAATTAGTTTTGGATTGAACCCGGGTTGAAAAAATGAAATACATTGAGCCCTATAGGACCTAATTTTTCAAGAATTTTTTAGGCGGATTTAAAATTCACAAATTGCTTCGAAATTTTTAGGCAATATTCAAATTGTTCCATAAAATATATAAAAAAAAAAATTCAACGAAATATAATCAGTATTTTTTAAAATAAAAATTAAAATAATAGTAACACCTCTTATATGAAGCGATCACGTGACCATGATATGAAACGATCGTGTGACATACTTCAAAATGATATATGGCATCCATCTTGTCTCAAAATCATGATTTTTAAAGTTCTTTTTAATTCATATTGAGTGTTGTATCCGTCCTAAAACTACTTTATTTTTGCCCAAATTCTGAGCATCTACATACTGAAACAACGCAATGACAATATATTTGTGTTTAAATGCTCATCCCAAATTTGATTATTTCTACAACTAAGCCTATTTTTCACCTATGTAAAATGTAAATAGCAAAATATGTAGAATGAGTTGTATTAGAATTGCTGTAATTCTTTAACACAAAATCATTTAGTCCATGGAGTCTGCTTAGCTGATATGAATGAAATATTCATTGATTTTAGAAAGAGAAGGACGATATTTTTCGATGAAGTTTTACGCATATAGTTTAATTACTTGTAGCTCCATGGTCTTAATTTTTAAAAAAATAAATTATTATAGTATTGTGATGAATGACGGAATTATTTATGAATGAAATGTTGCTTTTATAGAGAGAGCCAGGCGTGTTATTTTTTCTATGACGTCATTTGAATGGATTTCAGTTGTTTCCGATGAAGTTTTCAAATATAATAAATTATCGTAGTATTATGACAATTCTAAAATTATTACCGAGGAATGTATCACATTTTAGAGATGTTTAAACCAGGCAATTTATACTTTAATGCCGTCATTTGAATGAAGTTAATTTTTTTTTATGAAGGTTTAAGGTTTCAAATATAATAAATTAATGTAATATTGTGATAAGTTTTAAATTATTACCGAGGAATGTATTGCATTTTAGACATGTTTAAATAAAAGTGCATTGAAGTTGGAAAGTGTTTCATAATCAATGCTTTAAGCATGATTGATCTTTCTTGTTTGTTGATTCTCTTCGTTCCTTCTAACTGTTCAGCACTTTTTGTATGAACTGGACGACCTGGGTACTAAAAATATAAATTGGATACATGCCAGCATGCTTCTATTAAAAATCATGCTCAACGTTGTTAATTTATGCTAGAACCTTATTCAGCAATCGTAGAGAATTCAAATAAATGCATTTGTTTAAAATGTACCGTTATAGATGTGTTGGCTTTACGGGTTACAAAATTATTTCATAATCTGAATGCAGACCTGCACAAGTACAGACTTTAATGCATTCAATATATATAAAACTTGAAGGTATTTACAAAATAAACGAGAAGTAACGTTCAATTGCATTAGCTAAATTAACAATAGAGAAATTTTGAACAATCCTTCACAGTGGATTTTCAGTTGGCGACAGCCAATTTTGTTTAAGGAATGTTGACTGCGATTTTTTTATCTTTTTAAAATAACTACAGCTTTTCGGTGCAGCTTTACAGAATTTTTATTCCTCCTAATTGAATCCCTCCTGAAAAATTAAATGAAATAAATTTTTAAATACAGTACACTTTCATGATATTATTGATACTTATGGACAGTATGCAAAAATATTTCACTTCTTATTTTTTTGCAATCTCACACTTTCTGAGGGGATGTAATATCGGAATAGAATTTGTTTAACTAAGGGTTGTTCACATAGCTGCTGTCTATTCATGACTTGTCGGGCTGTAAATGAAATGAAATAAATTTAGATTTGAAATCGCAAAATTATTTCCAATATAAAATCCACATCGAAAAGTTTTTTTTTCATCACCCACGTCATCCAGCTCATCCAAAGTGTGTAGAGTATCGAACAGTTGTTTAATATTTTCCGTATTTTCCTTTTGTCATTTCAGCACATGCTGAAAGATTGATTTGAAATGATACAATCTGTTTACACCCCTCCTTCTGTCCTATTTAAACATTTTCTGAAAGTAAACGCTATGTCAATGCCCCAAGACAATTCTTGATGCTAACAATGGAAGTGGATATATGTGGGAGTGGCCATATGCACAATTTACATGTCATAACTATTTGCAATTTTAACTTGTAGATAGTTTCCAATTAATGAATTTTTTGTATAAACATAATTGTCAGGATTTTCATTTGTTTAATGTCTTATGGGACGCAGGTCCACCGTAATCCTCACCTGGGCTCGTATGCAAAAGTGGAAATACACGTTTTCCTTACAAATATTAAATGGTAAAAGTAAAGCAAGAAAGAGTAAATCGACCATAATTCATAAAGTTCTGCAACGATCTACTCAAAATTCCACAGCAAATTACTATGAAATATATAGTTATACAAATTTGAATTAGACAAAATATGTGCTTTTATGTGTTTTATTTACTCTAAATTTCTACAAAAAATTATTCATGGAGATGGTAAGCATTCTGGAGGATGGAAAAAGTGATACTCATATCGGACATGCCCCTCGTATTCTGACAACGGCTTGACATTGACGATTCATTCTTTCAATCATGTAATCAAGGGAGACAAAGGTTCGTTTCATGGTTTTTCCCAAGCTGCCCCGCGCTTACGCAAATTACGAATACGTTAAATCCGTGAGTCTGAATGTTCTTAGGATAGGCTGGTGGTAAGAGAAGCAGGGTATGATCCTTGTGGATGTCGTCTGTATTGAGTTCCGGTCTAAATTGGATAACACTGTCCTGACCGTTATCAGGGATACTTTTCAATTTTAGGCAGGTCGAACGCCTGGGTCGAAAGAAAGAAAGGAGGACAAAGGTCAATAATTACCTGTTCATAAGACTTTCATATACACTTTATATGTTTTGGAGGCAAAAATACTGCTTTGAAGGCTGAAAAAAAAGACTCTTTCGTCCGATTAAATGTAAAAAAGAAATATCTTCAGCAAAGGCAGGAGAATGCCTAAAACCAGAAAAAGTGTCACATGACTTTGAAATATGGAGTTAACTAATCCGAAAGCAATACACAAATCAAATGGAAAAACATCCACAACGTATAGAACAGCGCGAAACAGAAAAACACAAGGTTGCATAAATTTGGTCAAATCACTTAAAAAAAACAATGCGAATATGTGACTACAAATGTGCTTTTCGTTAGATGCTACTAACTTTTGCAAATAAAAAGCACCAAAGATTTCAATGAAAAAAAAAAGATGTGAGCAGCACATAACTTTCCTTATATAATGCAATGAATTTACTACTTTTACAGCCAAAAAACAGGTTGTTCTTATAGTTGATATTTATATTCTTTAAGATATTGAATTTTCGCCAAGTTCAAAATCTCACCAAGCGTTATGGACGGAGAAATGAGTTATTCTTATAGCAGACTTTTGATGTTCAAATACAAATGTATTACTCAAAGTATTTTTTTTATGAATGGAACGAGCTAGATCCACGGAAATGATGTCACCCAATTTATCGCATTATATTACATATGAAAAGTGAACATGTTTCTCAACAGTTAATATATTTTCTTAATTTAAGGGATTTTATTATTAATTTATTTGAAAAATGTACAATATCTTGAGAACGGTTCGAGCCAACGTTCTAAAGTTTATGACAATCGTTTTCTAAGGAAAAATTACATAAGAAATGCCTATTTGAGTAACTTTATTAAAGGTTTTGATGTTTTGATGATGTTTTCAAAATGTCACTCGAAAATTTAGGGGGGTTCTGAACATTCGATTGCGTTTAAAAATAATAAGCTTCCAATATTCACGGATTGTGATTTTTGTAATAAATTCCATTAGAATCGCTCCATTCGTTTGTAACATATCGCCTCTACAAACTTACTGACACACACACACACACACACACTTTCACACGCATACACACATACTTTCACACACACACACACACACAGACATCACCTCAACAATGTTTGATTCGTGATCAGGGATGCTTGAAACGTGCTCTCCCGTCGAAAACTCGAATTCGACTTTTTGACCCTGTCACAATACTTTCCTTATACATTATGTATATAAGGAAAGCAAAAATGTTAACGGACGTTATATATTTCAGAATGTGCCTGCTCGTGTTGAAATCAAGTAATAAAAATCACTACGTCGCTATTGTTAAAACAGTTGAAATATATATTGTAAATTCCTTAAATTAATCTAAAAGTATTTCTACAGAGAAGAACCACATGGTGGTGATATTACAATTTTAAAAATCTGATGTGGGCAGCACATGACATTCCCTGCAGACTTATATACACATTCTCTTTATTTTAATGAAATTTAATTCACTATTAATACAATTTTCGTTCTCATTTGGTAACTGGACTCATTTTCAAAAGTGGCGTAGAGAAAAAATGAAAATATCTCGAGAACAGCACGTCCTAGTGTAATGGGGTTGATCTTATTCTTTTCTTCGTTAAAAATTACGTATAAAACAAGCATTTAATAGATATATTTCAGCATACGTAGTTTTTTTATTTTAGGTTTTGTCGATTTTTGCGGGCCATTTTGCAAAAAAAGCAGGTTATTTTTTTTCCGAATCATACCAAAATCTAATCAGCACCAGGGTGACCCACATGCAACTTATCTACTAAATTTTGTGAAATTCGGTCCATTAGAGTTTTAGCTAGAGTGGATACAAACTTTTGCGGGCCATTTCGCAAAAAAAAGCGGGTTCTTTTATTTCGAATCGTACCCAAAACAAATCAGCACCAGATTCGCCCCCAAGTGACTTACCTACCAATTTTTATAAAATTTGGTCCATTATTGTTTTAGTTAGAGTAGATACAAAATCTGCACAGACAGACAGACAGATACACAGACACACACACAGACACACACACAGACGTCACGCTAAAAATAGTGTTTTCGTATTCTAGAGGTCTCGAAACGTGTAGATCCGTCGAAAACTCGAGTTGCGATTTTCGACGTGATTCCAATACTTTCCCTATACATTACCATGTGTTGCAGGGAAAGTAAAAATCTGATGTGGGCAGCACATGACTTTCCCTGCAGACTTATATCCACATTCTCTTTATTTTAATTAAATTTATTTCACTTTTATTCAATTTTCGTTCTCATTCGGTAACCGGGCTTATTTTCAAAGGTGGCGTAGGGAAAGTACGAAAAACTAAAATATCTCGAGAACGGCTAGTCCTAGTGTAATGGGGTTGGTCTTATTCTTTTCGTCGTTAAACATTACGTATTAAACGGGCATTTAATGGATATATCTGAGTAAACCTAGTTCTTTAGTTTAGATTTTGAAGGTTTTTGCGGGCCGTTTTGCAAAAAAAGGCAGGTTATTTTTTTCCGAATCGTACCAAAATCTAATCAGCACCAGAGTGACCTATACGTGACTCATCTACCGAATTTTGTGAAATTCGGTCCATTAGTTTTTCAGCTAGAGTGGATACAAGCTTTTGCAGGCCATTTGGCAAAAAAAGGCGGGTTCTTTTATTCCGAATCGTACCCAAAACTAATCAGCACCAGCCCCGCCCACAAGTGACTTACCTACCAAATTTTGTGAAATTCGGTCCATTAGTTTTTTAGTTACAGTGGATACAAAATCTGCACAGACAGACAGACGGACACACAGACACACAGACAGACAGACAGACAGACAGACAGACACACGCACAGACGTCACGCTAAAAATGGTTTTTTCGTATTCTAGAGGTCTCGAAACGTGTAGATCCGTCGAAAACTCGAGTTGTGATTTTCGGCATGATTCCAATACTTTCCCTATACATTACCATGTATTGCAGGGAAAGTAAAAAACAGAGACGGTGTAAAAAGGTTTTTTGGATGCAATGCATAAAATCACATAGTGTCTTCTAATAACTCCCTATATTTTTCAGCCTTATGACGCCACAGATAGGGCTTTACTACTGAATAATGAGTTTATAATGATCATGTGATAAGGCACTGCGTGACAGGCAGTTTACAGTGAAATCGCAATTACAGCTCTCGCATAATGACTGACTTACACGCAGATAATAATGGCCCGCCAATAAAGATATTAGAGTTACAGCGCAGTTCTGTGATATTAAAAAGGCTTATGGTGTTCTCATTTTTCACTCAGGGTAGATATATTTGAATATGAGTTAGCAAAAAATACAATTTAACTTCAATCGAGATACGAGATGAAAGTGCCATCGTTTTCTGGTATAAGATTAAAAATCTGATGTGGGCAGCACATGACTTTCCCTGCAGACTTATATTCACGTTCTATTTATTTAAATTAAATTTAATTAATTTTTAATTCAATTTTCGTTCTCATTCGGTAACCGGGCTTATTTTCAAAGGTGGCGTAGGGAAAGTACGAAAAACTGAAATATCTCGAGAACGGCTAGTTCTAGTGTAATGGGGTTGGTCTTATTCTTTTCGTCGTTAAAAAGTACGTATTAAATCAGCATTTAATGGATATATTTGAGTATACCCAGTTCTTTAGTTTAGATTTGGACGATTTTTGCGGGACATTTTGCAAAAAAAGGCAGGTCATTTTTTTTCGAATCGTACCAAAATCTAATCAGCACCAAGGTAATCCACAAGTGACTCATCTACCGAATTTTGTGAAATTCGGTCCATCAGTTTTTCAGTTAGAGTGGATAAAAACTTTTGCGGGCCACTTCGCAAAAAAAGGCGGATTCTTTTATTCCGAATCATACCCAAAACTAATCAGCACCAAACTTGCTCACAAGTAACTTACCTACCAAATTTTGTGAAATTCGGTCCATTAGTTTTTTAGTTAGATTGGATACAAAATCTGCACACACAGACACACACACACAGACGTCACGCTAAAAATAGTTTTTTCGTATTCTAGAGGTCTCGAAACGTGTAGATCCGTCGAAAACTCGAGTTGCGATTTTCGGCATGATTCCAATACTTTCCCTATACATTACCATGTATTGCAGGGAAAGTAAAAATGATTATTATTACTGAGATGCTGAAATAACTTTCTCGAGCTATATTGAGTTTTTGATACAATACTGTAAAATAAAAAATCTGATGTGAGCAGCGCATGACTTTCTCTCCAGACTTATATCCACGTTCTCTTTATTTTAATTAAATTTAATTCACTTAATTTAATTCAATTTTCGTTCACTTTTTGTAACTGGACTTATTTTCATAGGTGGCTTAAAGAATATACGAAAAAACTAAAGTTTATAGAGAACAGCAACTCCTCATGTAATGGGGTGGATCTAAATATTTTCTTCGTTAAAAAGTATGTATAAAACGAGCATTTCATGGATATATTTTATCATACTTAGTTTTTTATTTTAAATTTTGACGATTTTTGCGGGCTAATTTGCAAAAAAAAGGCAGGTTATTTTTTTTCGAATCATACCAAAATCTAATCAGCACCAGGGTGATCCATAAGCGACTTATCCACCGAATTTTATGAAATTCGGTCTATTAGTTTTTCAGCTAGAGTGGCCCGCAATTTTTGTTGGCCATTTTACAGAAAAGGTGGGTTCTTTTTCCCCGAATCGTACTACGAACTAATCAGCACCAGGGTCATACACAAGTGACTTAGCTACCAAATTTTACAAAATTCTGTCCAACAGTTTTTGAGTTAGAGTGGATACATACATCGCACAGACGGATAGACACACACACAGACGTCACGTTAAAAATAGTCTTTTCTAATTCTAGAGGTCTCGAAACGTGTAGATCCGTTGAAAACTCGAGTTGTGATTTTCAGCATGATTCCAATACTTTTCCTATACATTACCATGCATTGCAGTGAAAGTACAAAACATATCGTGTTATTAAATTGTCAATACATTAAAAGTACTTTTGTCTACACATTTGATACCGACTGCAAATTCGCCTACAAATTTGCCTAACAGGTATTACGAATTCTTCTCCAGATAATATAAAAATGTAATTTTCATCATAGTGTGCGTAATGTCTATCGAAATAATTGCGTATTTGCGATAAAATGCAGTTGTAGTATTTTATCAGTAATTACAAGAATCCCTTTATTTTGGGCAAAATCGAATGTAAGAATATTTCAATTTTTTATAATATTTTATAAAGTCGTCAATCCATTGGAGAATAGCTTTAGCACACGTTTCTAAAAATTAAGCAAGATTTATTAAAATCAATGGTTTACATATTTAAAAATACATGAAACCTGCGTTACTTAGAATTAATTTAACTTTTCAATCGTAACAGAACAAACACCAACACCAACTACAGACACATAAACAACACGTAACCAGTAAATCGCATCTAACTAAAACTACCATAACACAATAAAAAACTTCACCTAAAATATTAGCATATTTACGGCTCATAAGTCTTCTAAATATGCAGGCTGGCGCAACCACCATTTTGATTCGAACCTGTCCAGTCAGTTATCGTGTGCTTGTGCTATTTCAATGGCGCGTGCATGTTACATGGCTGATATTTTATATGTTATTTATCTGTAAAATACTTGTTTCTACTTTCCAAAAATACACCAACCCTTCAAGAAAGTATTCTAGAATGTTTTAATTTTCTCGAAATCCGGATAAAAGGACGAGACAGTAACCCTCTTTTCAGCAAGCGCAGCTATTGCTTCAACTGGGAGTCAAGATGGCAGCTGTTGTGCCAGCCTGTATGTTTAAGAGCCTTAAGCGATGCTAACTGTTTAAGTTGGCTCAATGTCGTATGGCCATTTATAGTCAATATTGGCATGTCAACATGTATACCCAATATTTAGCTAATATTGAATGCATATATATACCAAAGCATTGGCGTTTGATTTGAAATATTGACAATGCAACGCCAATATTGACAGTGTTGCAATGTCAATATCCAACCAATATTAGTGGTCAATGTATTAATAATATAAACACCTTGATTTATCTATCCTGGGTAACGCTGCAACAATTTAAATTTTTACATATTTCAAATATTACAATTTGTGTGATATAACCATTGAGTTTTACTTATATATATATATATATATATATATATATATATATATATATATATATATATATATATATATATATATATATATATATATATATATAGTGTGTGTAACATCAAATACTAAAAGTGAGGTCAATACTTAGAAATTTCAAATATTTCAATTTTTATGATATTAATAATAATATAATCAAGCTATTTATATTATTAATACATTGGCAATATTAGTGGCCAATGTATTAATAATATAAACACCTTGATTTATCTATCCTGGGTAACGCTGCTACAATTTAAATTTTCACACATTGCAAATATTTCAATTTTTATGATATAACCATAAAGTTTTACTTAGTTTTACTTTACTTACAACATCAAATACTAAAAGTGAGGCCAATACTTAGAAATTTCAAATATTTCAATTTTTATGATATTAATAAGAATATAATTAATATGTTTATATTATTAATACATTAGCAATATTAGTGGCCAATGTATTAATAATATAAACACCATGGTTTATCTATCCTGGGTAACGCTACTACAATTTCACTTTTTACACATTTCAAATATTTCAATGATATAACTATGGCGTTTTACTTAGTGTGTAACATCAAATACTAAAAGTGAGGCCAATACTTACATATTTCAAATATTTCAATTTTTATGATATAACCATGGAGTTTTACTTAGTGTGTAACATCAAATACTAAAATTGTGTACATCAAATACTAAAAGTGAGGCCATGATGTGGGCGACCTGTTTCTTACGTAATACAGTGATTATACTTCTTTCACAGCGAAATTTTAATGTAACCATGGACCTTTCCGTAGTCTATGACATCAGATACTGAAAGTGAAACCCTGGTGTTATTTTATTTCTTATCTTTTTATATATTTTAATTTCAGATACCACGCAACTCAATATAGTCACGATCATTTCGTTAACATGTTTAACCAAGGCTTTAACTGTATCCCGCGTCCCGCGCTCGCTTATCAACGGAACGCGGGATACAGTTAAGCCTTGGTATAACAGTCAAAATAGTTCAAGCTTCTTCCAACAAAAATAGTAAATATTATTCTTGCGTGCTTTTAGTTTATTAAAATTAGAGCAAATGCCTGCGGATTTGACTAGGCAAAAAGTGACGGCAAAATTGTCGCCTTATTAATAAAAATGTCGCCTTATTATTAAAAATGTCGCCGAATTGATAGAAATGGCGCTGAAACAGTAAAAAGACATTAAATTGATGAAAATTCAATATCTTGGAAATAATATAAGAATCTGCTTTAAGATTAACCTATTTCTGCGGCCGTATCTCTTGGTAAAACTTTGGCGATAAATTTTGGCGGTATATCGTCAACTTGATGAGTTTTGGTAAATGGTTGCCAAATTGATATAAATGACAATAAATCAATGGAAGTGACGACTAATTTAGGAAAATCCAATATATCTTGTAAAGAACATAGTAAACGACCATAAGAATAACCTATTTCTCCTTCGGTACGTAATGCTTGGCGAAAAGTATGGCAGGATGTCGCAATCTTGGCGACATTTTTTAAATATTGCCAGATTGACGAAAATATCGCCAAATTGATAAATATATCATCAAATCGAAAAAACTGGCTCTAAATATGAGACAATGCTTTGCAAATTTTTAATTCCATCACTTGAAGGGGCACACCTTCTAGTCCTTAATATTGACGTTACATTGGGAAATTTTCAAATCAAATGCTGAAATATACAACATTGGCCTAACTTTGGAATGCTACTGGAAATATATAAGTTTTGCGAGGTAAACAGGAATTTTATGGAAACATGTGTTTCATATCGATAAATGACTAAACATAGTCATTCAAAATAACGAGGCAACTTAATTTCCAAACCTCGGGAATACATCGCTTTCTGAGAAATAATTAAATGACAAAATATTCAGCAGGAAAAATAACATACTTGTCTAATCGTAATTTAATTTGTGTTTTGCTGTGTTTACTAATTCCTATTACTTGTCAACTTATTAATGTTTTAAAATCGGGGATTATTTTATAATCACTAATTTCTCGTGCTTTTATGAAACGAAACGCATGTCATGGGAATGTAAATTAATTACGAACTTCGAGATAAGTTAATTAATTTGTGCACGCGTTCTGCTGTCAACTATTTTATAATGTTGTTGGAAGTTTCGGTGTAATGTATTTCTGATTTATTTCAAACTAAAAAAAATATGATCTGAACACACATATGACTTTCCCTGCAGAGTCATAGTCACCTTCTTTTTATGTCTGCATTAATTCATTAAATTAAGCTTAATTTTACAAAATAACATCCACAATTATTTTTAATTTCAGTGGATTTGGCAATTTTAATTCGATTTTCGTTTCCATTTGGTAACTGGACATTTTCATAGGTGGCGTAGCAAAAAAAAGAAAAAAAATCTCTATCTCAAGAACGGCTAGTTCTAAAGTAATGGAGGTGGTATTCCTTTCCATCGTCAAAAAATACGTAAAAAATAAACATTTAATTGATAGATTTAAGCATACCATACGTAGTCTTTTATTTTAGATTTTATCGATTTCTCGCAAGGAAAGGCAGGTTTATTTTTTTCCAATCGTACCAAAATATAATCAGCACCAGGGTAACCTAGAAGTGCCCTATCCACAAAATTTTGTGCCATTTGGTACATTAGTTTTTGAGTCAGAGTGGATACTGCATTTTTTGTGACTATTTCGCAAAAAAAAGACAGGTTCTTTTATTCCGAATTGTACCAAAATCTAATCAGCACCAGCATCTCCTTCCAGTCATTTGCCTATAAAGTTTTTTGAAATTCGGTCAATTAGTTTTTCAGTTAGAGTGGATACAAAATCTGCACAGATAGACACACGGATACACACACACACACACACATACACACACACATTCAGAGAGAGAGAGAGAGAGAGAGAGACATACACACAGACGTCAATCTGTAAATAGTGTTTTCGTGTTCGATATGGCTCAAAATGTGTAATTAAGTCGAAAACTCAAGTCGCGATTTTTAGGATATTCCAATACTTTCCCTATACATTACTATGTATTGAAGGGAAAGTAAAAATATGATGTGGGCAGCACATGACTTTCCCTGAAGACTCACATTCACGTTTTCTTTATTTCTACAATAATTCATTATATTTAGTTTACCTGCACAACATAACATCCATAACTATTTTAAATGATAACGAATTGGCACTTTTAATCCAATTTTCATCCTCATCTGGGCATATTTTCTAAGGTGCCGTAGCGACAGTAATACGACAAAACTAGAATATCTCAAGAACGGCTTGTTCTAGTGTAATGGGGTACGTTTTATTATTTTCATCGTAAAAATTACAAATCAAACAAGCAAATTGGTATATTTGAGCATACGTAGTTTTTTATTTTAAATTTTGCTGATTTTTTGGGCCATTTCGAAAAAAAATGCAGGTTATTTTTCCGAATTGAACCAAAACCAAATCAGCACCAAGGTAACCCACAAATGAATCTATAATAAGTAATAAATAACAAGTAATCTATAGTGCACATCTACAAAATGTTGTGTCGATCCGGTGGTCGAGCGCTCAGGGACATACGTTTCCGGCGGACCGCTGGGTTGCGGGTTAGAATCCTACCAGCGGGCATGGATGTTGTCATATCAAGGCCAAGTCAGACTTCTGCCCTTCGGGGAGCCTCTATAAAAGTGAAGCTCCAAATCTTCTCCCCTTCGCCATGGGACATCCTGGGTGGTCTTGTGGACGTGGTGCGTAGGCGCTCCTTCACCACGGGGGAATTAGTAACGAACCAACAAAATGTTGTAAAATTTGATGTACTAGTTTTCTAGCTAGAGTGGATACAGGAAATTTTTGAGGACCATTTTGCAAAAAAGCATGTTCTTTGATCACGAATTGTACCAAAAACTAATCAGCAGCAAGATCACACATAAGTGGCTTATTTACCAAATGTAATGAAAATTGGTCCATTAGTTTTTGAGTTAGAGTGGATACATTCATTGCACAGACAGAACACAGACATATAGACATCAAGTTAAAAATAGTTTTTTTTCGTATTATAAAGGTTTAATAACGTGTAGATCAGTTGAAAACTCGAAATGCGATTTTCGGCATGATTCCAATACTTTCCTTATACAGTACCATGCATTGCAGTGAAAGTTACTTTTATATTTACTAGAAACATGGTATATTCAAAAGAAACCAGAAACCGCAGTTGGCATAATAAGATGACGGCATTAATTGCGGAATGTCAGAAACAGTGCTTGTTCCTGGTAATGATTAAATGAGAAAGTGTCGATCAGTTGCGAGAACGCAACTATAAATTATTATGCATTTTGTTACATTTTAATTCCATTTGTAAGTCGAATTATGGATGCATTTAGAATGTAGATAATTATTAAGTCAATATTTAGAATGTAGAGAAACGTATATTATATTTTGTTATCAAATATTCATTGCATTATTTCGAGGAAAAATAAAAGTCATTAAATTATTGATTAAATATATATTTCACGAGAAAATCTAAATATTCCGTATTTCTAAAATATTCTAATTTTACATTACTTTAGAATAACATTAAAATATTTCATAAGATAAATGGAGATTTTTTTTAAAATGGTTTTTATTTTTTAGCACTTTAGGCGATTCACTAAGGATTGATTTCCTTAGTAAAATACGTGTTTCATTAAATAAGGTTACAAAACCTGCCTCACGCATTATTGGATGCACACTGAAATAATCTATATTTAATACTTAATATTTAAATTTATTTATAGACTGAAATACTTTTAATTGGGAATAAAACTTTAAATTTGTGAAGATCAAGAAATTATATTTAGTTGCATTCTGTAATTCCGCGATGGGCCTCCCTAAATGAAGCAGTTGCTTTCTGTAATCTGAAACAAAATCTGAAAAAGATAAGCATTTCATTATTTAAAATTAATCATGAGCCAACATTGTTAAAGAAGTTATTTACTTTTTGATTTCACATTTAACGAAATTAGCACTTAATAGTTTAATTAACATAAAAAATGTTTTTTCACATTAATAGTTGCCTTAAACCTTTCTGGTAGGTCGGACAGTCTGGGTCTCAACAACAACATTAATAGTTGCAAAACTTCTCAACATAAAATTTTCGTATTGATTATATTTAATCGAAATTGGAGTCAGAGTTTTCTTTAGCTTTGCCATCAACTGTGTCCATATTTTCATTTTATGTGTCTTTTCTTTTACTGGTCTTGGTTTCCGAGGGTGGGACCTCTGGAATACTTGCGATTAGTATTTTTCTTTAAATAAGTCTTGCATCTTCATCTGTTTTCCAGGCGTTGATTTTAGGACTGTAAATCCATTTGAATTATGATTGTCCTCCTTAGCGACATCGATGCTGCTGATATTGTAATCTAATCGTTGACTAGTGCTATCCATCATCATTTTTGTCATATCGACATTTTGTTTGCGCGGCACGAAAAGTGCCTTTTCGAAGCCATTTTTATGTTTTTGGAGTCTGTTTCTATAGAGTTACAGGGGATTTTCATATTCTGTTCTGAGAGCGCACGCTTTTTAATTGTGTTGTTCATTTTCTTGACACTTTCGCTCCGTCTGGGTATGACGTATGCTTGAAGGAGGAGATAAACGTCAATTTTGAGCCTTTGATTTGGCCAATGAGAGGAGTTTTCCGAGTGCGATATTATCGAAAGACACAGTAGCTGTGGGGCTTTTCGCTGAAGTTTGGAGAGCCATGAGGAAGTCGCCAGACGGTGTGAAGGAAAAATGAAGAACAAATCGTGGAAATTTTGGGCGGATAGCCAAAAGCGGTTGGGATTAATTTGATTCCACGATTTAATTATCTTGGAATTAATCCCTTGGATATATCCTAATGCAAAAGGCATTACATCAAATTCTAAATCTTTCTTTTATTTTTCAGGAGTGGAATTTCGGAGCACCCGGATGGCATTAGAATATTTCGGTCGGAATGACTTGTTTTTTGCTCCTCTAAAATTAAGGGACGGCCAAAGCGGAAATCAAAATTGAGTAAATCAGCCGGGAAATAAAAATTCATGCCATCCTTAAAGTTAGGGATAGGAGGTAACTTTTATATTGAATGAACCGAGCCATCTAAAATTTAATTCTTGGTAAAGGAAATTTTTCGGACAGATTCTAAATTGATTAATATTATTCTTAGTGAATTGATTCAGTGTAATATTGTGATCTAATATTATGAGAATTCTTATCCATGAAAAATGAATAGTTATTTTACCTTGAGATTGAATAATCTGTGATGGCTTATGAAATGATGTTATAAAAGTATTTGATAAAGATTTGCTGTCACCCAGTATTTTATCATATCACTGGAAATGATTATGTTTATCTTATTATCACAACCAATATATTAGAGTGTTATGAGGTTTAACTTGGTCTTGTTTTCCACACTGTTTCCACATGTTACTTGTCATCGAAATTTTGCTTGCTGACCATCCAAGGTTTCCTTGGACGGGGAAACATTCTGGGTTATTAAAAGTTGCAATGGAACTTTTCGTCTTAATTACTCAACGCAATGTCACATCTTGTTAATGCAGCTTTGGTAAGTGTTGGTAAAAAGATGTATTTTCAGCGGTTCGGTATTAGCACGTACGTTACGGACTTGACATTTTTATGACTTTTTATATCGTAGTCTAATTTTCTCGAGCACCTCTTATCATGCAGTTGGTCTTGAGAAATATGTCTTTAAAAATATATAGTTGTTATTCATTTAAAAACACATTTTTTTATTTGGTCTTAAACTCTAAATCTGTGTTCTTGTTTTCAATTAGTGTCATTACAGATATTTTCCAATAGTGTGGACTACTTAGATCGATGCTTGTTTTCTCTGCCACTAGAGCACATACTACGTTACATTGAGTAAGAAAGAAACGTTCTAAAATGGCGACTTTTATGGAAATGCAGTCAAACGTTGAGATACACAGTGTGATAAAATTCACAGTTGACAATGCAATCCGTAGAAAATGACCAGGAATGCTGCAACGAAACATTATTTTGCTTCATTATAAAGTCCTCACTGCCAACCATGTGATTGAAATGTTACAGTGCTTTTAATAGGAGGTAATTGAAGACATGTACAACTTACACTTATAGAACACCTTATAATTTGGATCTGACACCTAGCGATTCTTTGGATTTTTGAAGAACTACCTGGTTGGAAATTGTCGTACGATACTTGTACGACATGTTGACATTGCAATTACGGATGCCAAGCAAGATAATGAGTACTGTAAATGCAGCAGAGGAAATCAATTGAAACGCGAACATAAATAAACGGCGTTCATCCCCTCCTTCACCAACGACAAATGGGATAAGGTGGTAAGAAACCACAGGGGGAAATAAAAAGTTGTCCCCCAGTTTGTTCCAGAAAGTTTGATAGATTTGAAATTTCGACAACGACCTATCAACATGTCAATTTAGTTGGTTTTCAAAAATTATCTACTGTGAGAGCAAAAAGAAAGCGTGGCTCAGCAATGTGTTGTGTGATAGTATCATATGCATAGTGCAATAGTGGAGTATCAAAATATGCGCAGGCATACAACATAGTGATGGCGCGATTAAGTGTCAAAATGCAAGAGAATAGGTATTTATGTATTTATAATTGTCACTAGTTATCACGGAAGGTACACCAATACGTATTGTACAAGTAACAATAAGGTCGTATGAACCCCAATAGCATTAACAAGCTCTAATGTTTAAGCTAAAAGAACTACTTAGATTTTCAGTAGTTAATATTAATGTGTTCTAAATATGTATGTCAATTAAATTATGTGTTGCAAATATATGTGTTAATTAAATGTTGTTAGAGATATATGTGTCTAAAAGGATTTATGAATAATATTAATAATAAAGATCTCTCTCTATATATATATATGAAATTAAATAATAAAGTAATTGATCAATTTAAATAAAAGTGTTTATTTTATATCTTATGTGTTTTCTTTCTCTCCGGCTCGAGAACCAGGAGTTCACATGCTCCACCCTTAGTGAAGGTATCAAAGGTAAGTCTTGGTAAAGTAAATTTTGAGTAAGGACAATTTACCTTATGACAGAAATCAATATGCATATAACAACGAAGTGCAACAAGATGTAATAGCTTGGCTGTAGTACTTTGAAAGATATTTCTTTAGGTCTAGGATGCATGTATTAATGTATCAATGAAAAAAATGCTTGGAACACAAGGGTGGTGCAAGTAGTATGAAAAGCATGTAGAAAAGTAATACATGTCTATATATGTTACTGGTTATCCTTCCATTCATACAAAAATAAATGAATTCATACGGCAGGCCTTATTACTTATTGAATCGTCCTCGTATGTAAAATAATAAAATATAAATATAGCTTGCAAACTTCTTATTCATGTCTTTACTGTATATAAGATGTTAGTCAACTGCTAATGTTAAAGCTACAATAAGAAAAATATCTTTAATATTGTTCCGAAATGATAATTTATAAATAATTAACTAATAATTTTCTAAATTACACATTTCCACTAAAGAGCGTATTCTATTTCTGCTTAGTAATTGGAAGTTTTAAATTTGCACTAGCAATTAAATGATAAGCATTTTGAAAAGCAGAAGGAGATAGAAATTTCAAAGATTACGGAAAAGCCCTGTAACATTTTAATTATGTCATTAAACATTTCCCTTTTCTACAGCATTGGATAGCGAACAAATATGGTTGAGACAAATTATTGCATTTTATTATAATAGAAGCTGTGCATTTTAAAGTGACTAAATATTATTTTCAAGTAATTTTTATTTCGTAAAGCAGATAAGAACATTTTTATCCACTAGTATTCAATACTTTAAACACAGAAAAATTGTTTTCTAGAAATTTTGTCAGTTGAAGATTTTGCTGAAAATGTATGCTATAAGATCTTTAGAATATTTTTTTAGAAGTTTTGGAAAAACTGTATGCACGTTGTAAAGGAACTCCATAAATATCTTGTTCATATTGTTTTGCGATGTAGGAGCACCCTGACATTATTCCAAATGCGGTTAAACAAATGTAGAAAGTTCAATCATGTAATGACAGCATAATTTCGAATTCGAAAATTAACTGAAAACAAAAATTCCAGCAAAAATTATTTTTATCTGCAAAGTAAAATCTTCGTTAGGCGCAGTCTACAAAGAATGTAATGAAATGACCAACTCGTTTTAAAGGCAAATAATAATGCCCTTTATCAGGATAAATGAAACAGAACAGCAGTTCCAACAAAGGCTAGAACGCGTCTGTTGCAGAAAAATTGTATTTTTGTCTGTAAAGTAAAAACTTCGTTAGACACAGCATATAAAGGTTGAAAATGATATTAACTTCCAAAGGCAAAAATGATCCTTCTTTTTGAGGATAAATGAGCACCATTTTCAACAAAGACAAGAACGCGTCTGTAGCAGCAAAATTGTATTTATATCTGTGAAGGGGAAACTCCGTTAGACATAGTTTATGAAGGTTGAAAAACAGTACCAACTCCTTCCAATGGCAAAAATTGCATTATTTTACAAAATAAATGGGACAAAGCACTAGTACAGTAAAGCCGCGAACATGTTTGTTGTTTGCTGTTTGTTGGTATTATTGATATTTGGCCTGAGGAAATACACTCATTTTTTCTTATGAAATTTTATATATACTTCAATCTCTATACGCTATGTCTAATTATGATTTTACGTTACAGATTATTTCAAACAATAGTCTGAGTAAACTTTTGCAGTCTAACGAAACTATATTACATGCTATGTATTTTACCTTTATATGCTATGCCTAACGAATCCTTTACTTTACAGCGTCTTTTCAGACAGCAGTTTTAGCGAACATTTATATTTTGTGTATGTTAGCCTCATTCTCCCTAAATACCAACAAACCATAGTTTAATCTTGTATAAGTTGTTGCCAATTGTGATAAAACAAGAATTCCAATTTAAAACTAGATTGCATATCCATAAAATTTAGTGGAAGTAAATTGAATTAAGGATGTAAAATTAAGGATACAATTTATGCTTTACAGTATCCGTTTGAATTAATACTAAAGCATTGGAAGCGAGTACATTCTGAATGAAGCACGATACCGATACAGCTAATCAATTTACATAATATCAATGGTTTTCAGTGGTTTTTAGTTCAAACTTCGGTTCCAATATGAAACTGGCAGGGTTGTAGTGCAAACTTTTATTAGAATAATAATTAAAGAGCGTCTGCATGGACTTTGTATAATATATATACATATTCCGATAATCTTTAGTTCACATATTATAAGAATTACATAAATCAAATCCATTAATGAAACCTGTCACTAATAAATATCACAAAAATATTCCCAAAAAGAGTCCGATATACCAATCGTCATTGAAATAAATATGTAATGTTGAAAGTATACGTCTATCATAATTTTAAAATAAAAAATTCTCATCAGAAACTATAGTATCGTTAGTAAAAATGCAATTTTGATCTCATTATACTTATCGACGAACAAGCAATATATAGTGACATATTATTAAAGTCGTTACTAATTCTTAAGAGCAAAACTAAATTAAAAATAGACTGCAATCTCTCCACAGTATCTTTTGGTATAAATAGCACGGAAAATTTGAAACGATTGAGCTTCTCAAATAATTAAAAATATTTACATGTCCTTTTGCACCTACTTTAAATGCCATAAAAAGTAATACCCAATATAGTTTCCCATAATTATTTTAATAAAATATCAATTAATTCCAGAAATATTTTTCAAATTACAGCATGGATCGACTACATTTCTCAATATATCTTTAATTAACACGTAGTCTTCGAACTTGTTAATTTGTTTCTGGTTCCCGTTCAATAGATGCCTCTTCTGTATGCAGCACCAATACATATGCCGCTTTAATCCCAGCTTTTGCATGGGATTAATTCTGGAAGAAGCATAATGCCGCCACGGTTCCTGTTGGCTCAATTAACATAATGTAAAAGGATTTCCAGGGAGTTGCTCTGGTTTAATTGGGAAAATGGCACAGTTCCTGTGTAAACCATTATTATGGTAACGATAAAGAGTATTCAAGTGTAAAGTGCATATCCAATATACACTATAATATCAAATGTATACGTATATCTTACCAAATCTATAAATTGTAGATTCACAAATGTGTAGTTTCATCTGAATAAGTAGCCATCCGTTGATTTTTGAGCTTAGAAAATTAAATTTAACGAATTACCAGTTATTCCTCTCAGTTCTGCTTTTTAACATTTTCATCAAACGTAGTGTTATATTTTTCAGCTTTAAGATGAAAACTTTACAAAGGCTAAGCTGAATTGATTATAAACTGCTTCTATTTCAGCTGTTGGAAAGTAACTGCAAAAAGTTTTCGGTAAATAGTGATTGCAATAGTGACAAGGGTATTTTCCTTTCCAATTTCCAAAAGTATGAATCTATTACAGGAATATTTTAAGTGAATTATGAAATGCAAACTGCATATGTCCCGAAGATTTCAAGAGAGATTTAGCTATGCATTCCTCCTGGAAAAAAATTAGTTGGGTTTCCACAGTTGATAAAAGAACTTAGCTGGGTTTTCGTCGCCGAAAGGTTGAATGCATAAATTCAAAGCTGGTAATTTAATGTAAAGTGATTTAGATAATCGAAAATTTAAAGAGTCTTAATAGTGTTACATATATAACATCCTTGATTAAATATCAATTTTATTCTTCTTATGCAGTTTAGTATAACAGCTAGGATAGTCTGATTTAATCTTCAGTTTCAGAACCAAAAATATTTCACACTCTCACATTTGAGGCTTCAAATGCTTTATCCTGCTTAATATTCAAAGCAGAATTTCAGATTTCCCTCGTACATTCTACACGAAAAATCCTTAACTCTAATTTCTAAAATACACTTTTATCCGTTACTGGCTTCAAGTCGCATTTGGCATTCCACGTAGCTATGCATATTTTTTAAAATTTAAAACGATTTCGTCTGATACTTTATACGTATCTACTTCTATACTCAGTGTAATCTCTAAGCCCCTTTTCCAGCCGTTCAGTAGAATACCCCAGCAGCCAGTAGATTTCGATAAATGAATATACTAAATTCGACGCATAGGGAAAAAAACGAGAAAAGTAGGGGAAAGCGACTGAAATCCGAAAGAGGTATAGGGAATAACCGCTTCCTTCTACAGATGAAATCCTTGATGTCATTCCGTTGAAGGGGGCCCTGGGGCATTAGCCAGTTTAGACGATAGGGATACGAGGCACTTAATGCTAGAAGAAATTTCGTATTAAGGAGAGAAGTGGAGTGAAGTTGCTGATATGGATGCATTCGGATACAAAATGGGGTGTTTTTGTTCAACATATATATTTAATATAAATATTTAAATTTTCGATATATTTCTAGTGCATTTAAAAAAATTGAAAGTGCATTATATATTATAATTAGTTTTTAACATTTTCAACAAAAAGGCAAGCACAATTTGAAAATCGTTCAAAATTTTACTGTTTGGGCTGATACAAGTTACACACATAAATCTAAAAAAAAAGTATTTGTCGATTTGTAAATGACGCAAAATCAACAAAATTCCAAAATATGATAATACGACGATAGTGGTTTATCATAACATAATGGGAGGATTCCACTGTCACGTGTGGGACATTTGCACATGCTTTTTAGTAAATAATTATACTGTGACTGTAAAGGGGTTTGTGTCTATATAAAATTGACATGATTTCATGAAAATATATATTTTTCTGTATTTTTTAAGACTAATTTCTTGATGGGAAATACTGAAATCTGTCAGGGGTTATGGTTTATGTAAGTGTCACGTGTGGGACAGAGCTAAATTAACAAAATTTGTTTCTTTTAAATTATCATGAAAATTCAGCTAACTGAAAAAAAATATTACGATAACTTATTTGTTGTCTTAAAATATGGACTTTTTTCCACAGTATGTACTTGCTTTCATTATTTCCCATAAGTTATTACTTTGGTAAACCTTCTTTTAAACTTTTAATAGAAGGTCACGTGTGGGACAATTGTATAAATTGTGCAATGTCCCGTACGTGACAATAGGAAAACCTGGTTTTTACGATTATTTGTAGCCTATTTTAAGGCATTAATAACTTTAATTTAATAGCATTTGGAATGCTTAGAACAATTTGTAGGATAGTTCAACCAATTTTGATAATTAATATAAACACAACAATGAAAAAAATTTTAAACAATATTTATTACAAAATTATAAATTTATATTACAATTTAAGAAAATACAAAAATGTTATTTATCTAATCCTAGATAAATATAGTCAAAATATATGAAGCAGCTAATAAGATATTTTTTAAAGAGTTAAACAAATTAAATTTCATCACTAAACTTAAACTGGCCACGATTGTTGACAACTATGGGAGCAGTAATTTTTTTAATGATTTCAGTCTTCCTGTAAATGATACAGTCAACAGGGATTGGCCATTTATACATCCCTGATGTACCTTTTGCTTCATGCATAACCGATACTTCAATTTGATCTGCACTGCGAATATTTATTATTTCTCCTGGGTAAGTTTTCGCTTCAAAAAAAACTACAACCCAGTCTCCTTGACAAAGATTAAAAATTTTATCACAAAATTTCCTTTGATTGATGGGGATGAATTCTTCTGACTCATTTGCTTTTATCTTGCACAAGACTTTTTCATTTCTCCAACATACAATATGGAACTGCATTATTCCAGAAATGGTACGCACATTTTCCCATGGCTTTTTCAATTCGATTTCATTTTTTATGTGTTCCTCTGCCATGAAAAGGACCTTAGTACTTTTCACCAGTGTGGATGCTACTGCAGCAAAGTCTTTTGCTGACTGAATGACTGGTCCACCTTGTGCCATCATCTTTTGTCGGACAAGACGCTTGATATTACCCCTACACCATCAACAACACCCTTTCCGTGTGACGTGGCAAAGTATTTCCAAGAAAAATTCCGATTATATTTTTTAGATAGTAATTCCAGGAGTTTGACCATGTATTTATTCTTGAACTCTGAAGATGGTCCATCGCTCCAAATAACTTCTTCCAAGGGAATATTTTGAGGATACTCATTTTTAATGATCTCATCATATAATAATTCCATACATGCAAACATCGTGTCTTTGTCCTTACTCGCAGTGTCGGAGCAAATAACATATGTTTTACACTGACTTTGAAAAAACTTAGCTGAGTAAACAGCAAAACACTTGCTCTGCTCCAAAGGGCACTTTGAACCTCATTTTGATACTGGCACGAAAAAGACATTGCAAAATCAACTTGGAGAACCCTTACATGTGAATCTTTTTTATCCTTTTCAAATCCTGAATGCTGACTTCTTTTAATATTGACATGCTTCATCATAGAAGGCAAATCTTCAATCATTTTTTCATAAAGATCACCAGCACAATTTTCTTTTGTTAATAATTGCACTCGATCTTCAACCTTCTCCCATATTTTCCAAATTAGCTCTTTAGCTGGATCACTTGGCATGATCAAAAGCTTTCCATTCTGACATCTAAGACACTCATTTCTCCAGCACACAGAGTCAAGACTTGTATCACAAAGGCAATCTTCCCAAAACTTATTTGAATACTGATAATTCAAAGATTTGAGTTTTATCACAAAATTTTCATGAAGTTTACATTTGCACTGCTCTGATGGTGTATCTTTTAAGAGCAGAACATTTTTGGGTCTAAGGCTGCAGAATTTAGAGAAACCCATGTCAAATTCAGGGCTTTCCTCCTTGAATATACAAAAAGCCTCTTTCAAAAACATTGTTAGGTAGTGCTTCTGAAGAGTTTTCTTTTTCCCCTCTTCCCAAACACACATACTATCGTTCGTTCCTGGACATGTATATACTATATCAGGTCTGAAGAAGAAATTCATTACTTTAGAATAGTCTTTACTATCATGCATTATCATATTTCCCTCCATCTTGCTTTCTAAACATAAACCAACTTTTTTTGTTAATCCACTCACAACAACGGCTCGTTTCCGTGGTGATTTTGGAAGTGATCTGATTGTTTTCAATACTGCCTTACTATAAGTTTGTGAACACCTGTAAGGGGATTCAGCAGAAATTGAAGCTGTATCAGTGTTTTCCATTTTTTTCTTCTTAGCTCTCTGAATTCTCTTCCTATCTCGTTCGTACCTTTTTAATTCCTGCTTTTCCACTTCACTCATTTGTTTCTTTTTCTGACATCTTAGCTTACAGATTCACTTATTTTCTTCAGCCTGGAAGTTTGGATTTTCTTCTTGCTTTCGTTTCCGCATTTCCTTCATTCTGGATGCACTTGTTGATCTCACAACGCCCATCTCGTTTTTTAAGTCTGAACATTCCATCTTTACTGGTCCATAGAAAGAACAAAAAATTCTAAGAAAAACTCATAAAACCTATATTCCGAAATAAGAAGCTTTGCCATTTTCATGTTAATTTTTAACTAACTAAAAATCGTCTGCCATAAATGTTCAGCAATGTTAGCCAGTAAAAAAAAATGTGTGCAAAATTTAAGTAAAAGAAAATCCAACTGCAAACAATCTGAAAACTAAGTTAATTTTATATAATACTTAGTTAACTTGCAGAGACCAAAAATAAAAAAATGTATTATTCAATTAGGTTATGCTTTCAAGTTTGTGTAGGATAAGCAAATCTGTTGTGTGTTTGTTCCACACATGACGTCACGTGTGGGACAAAAGGTAAACTGTAATAATATTTTTCCAGGTGAAAACTAAATCTATTCAATATAATATATAAGTGCCAATTAACAATTCCTGTTTGGAAATAAAAAATGAAAGTTAAAAAATTATTTATTGAGTTGCAGGGCTAAAAATAATCTATTTCCTGTCACGTGTGGGACACTTAGATTTTAATAATTTAAACATTTGTTCCCTGATCTTATTTTATAGAAACCACTTTTAAATAGGGAAAATTTAAAGATCATATGCTTACTTTTTTATACTTTGCAGAGAAAGCTGATCATAATGAAATTATTGTACCTAAAATGAGCTTGAAAACTGTACCATAAAAACACATATTCAATACCTTAGGGTAGCCATGTTTAAACCAGTGTTGCCACTCAATACCTGAAGATTTCTCTAAAATATTTTAAAATACAATAAATTCCATATCTTAGTAACATAATATTGTAGGATTGGATATGGTGAAAAAATCTTTATTTTTGTCTGACTTATTACCAGTTTTCATGGAATTCTCCAATGGTAGCTTCATAGGATTCGCAATCAACAAGTGCTTATGTTCATCAAAAGTGAAATTGCAGCACCATAAAAGAATGCAATTAGACATATGAAAACCACATTACTGGTAAAAGAGAGAATCATATACAAATTGTTAAAAGAACAAACAAAGATATTCAAAAGAATTTTATTTATTCTGTAAAAAATGTGGTACCCTCTGGCAGCTATATATGCCTCTAAACAGCGAGGCATACTTTCCATAAGGCTATTAAAGGTTGTCTAAGGTAATCCTTGCCAAACAGCGTCTACTGTGGGACTCAGTTTGTCTACGGTATGTATCGTTGGTTACCGGTGCACCTGATGTCCGATGAGGGCTCATACGTGTTTAATGCGAGAAAGCTGCCGGCTAGGAAAATATGTGAATCCCATTCAGGCTGTTAAGCGTTCAAAGTGTGGTATCCGGTGTAGCATTGTCTTGCTGGACCACTGTGCCGTGGACGACCTGCATCAGTGGTCGAACCACAGGCATCACAACTTGAGTGACGTATCGGTCCGTTATCAGATTACCTGCAACGTGAACCAGAGCTGTCAGCTGATCCAACATGATACCGCCCCAAACCATAATGCCCGATATGGGGTCGGTGTGATGATCGGTGATATGGGCTGGCAAGTCGCGTTCCCCGGGAAACCGCCACATTCGTACACGGCTGTCATTCCTCCACAGGTAGAAACGAGATTCATCGGTAACAAATACTCGATGCCATTCATTGGTCTAGTTGCGATGACGACGACGCCACGCCAGACGTGCTTCCCTGTGTCGACCGCTTAATGGCACCCCAGTGGCTGACCGCCATGCGCGTATATGTACATCATGCAACATCTTACGAATGGTTTGGGTGCACGTAGATGCAATCGTTGATAGTAACAGGCTGTTTCGGATGTCACTTGCCGCTGTGAACGTGTCCGTTCGGTGAATCTGCCAGTCTTTCCGCTCTGTCGTGCACCTGTTTTATCCACTCCCACTTCGGCGTGTTCTATGTTTCTGCGTCAATCGTGTCACACATCGCTGGACGTCGTGCACAACACTCGTGGCAATTGCATGCATGGCCAAATGAATGTCACGCAGTTCCAGGATACGGTGTAATTTCCAAGCCATTACCTGCTGGTACACAGCTCGCTGAAGTCATCGAGGCATTGCTTCATCACTTTTTCAAAAGTTCGGCTGCTGCAAATGGTCGCTGATATCATTTACGGGACGAGCCATATGCTGGTCTATATCACCTAAAACTGGGTGTCAGGTCGCCCAATATGTAGGGAAAACATAATCATTTACATATGGCTTTCTCTTCTATCGGTATTGTGATTTGAGTATGGCTACGCTTATTCTTTCATGCTGTTGCAATTTCACTTTTTACTTTCCTTATATACATAATGTATAAGGAAAGTATTGTGACGGGATCGAAAATTCGAATTTGAGTTTTCGACGGGAGAGCACGTTTCAAGCATCCCTGATCACGAATCAAACACTTTTGAAGTGATGTCTGTGTGTGTGTGTGTGTGAAAGTATGTGTGTGTGTGTGTGTGTGCCAGTGAGCCTGTGGAGACGATAACTGACGAACGAATGGACCGATTCGAACCAAATTTGGTACAAAAATCACAATCCGTAAACACTGGAAGCCTATTGTTTTTATACGTAATCGAATGTTCAGAACTCCCCTAAATTTTCGAATGAAATTTTGAAAAAATCGTCAAAAAATCAAAACCGCTAATAAAGTTACGCAAATAGACATTTCTTATGTAATTTTTCATTAGAAAACGATTGGCATAAATTTTAGAACGCTAACATGAACCGTTCTTGAGATATTGTACATTTTTCAAAAAAATTATGAAAATGTCACATAAAATAAAAGTTCCTATTGTGACATGTTCACTTTTCATATGTAATACCATGCGATAAATTGAGTGACATCATTCTCGTGGATCTAGCTCGTTCCATTCATGAAAAAATATACTTTGAATAATACTTTTGTATTCGAACGCCAATAGTCATTTATCTGCTGTAAGAATAACTTTTTTCTTAGTGCATAACGCTTGGAGAGATTTTGGCGACGAATTTGGCTGAATGTCGCCAACTTGGCGACTTTTTTGAAATGTTGCCAAATTAATGAGAATCTCGCCAAATGGATAAAAATGATGCTAAATCAATGAAAATGACGACTAATTTTCGAAAATTCAATATCTTGGAAAGAATATTAGTATCTACTATAAGAAAAACCTATTTTTTTACTGTAAAAGTAGTAAATTCATTACATTATATAAGGAAAGTCATGTGTTGCCCACATCAGATTTTTAAGAGTGTATAAAAGAATGCATAATTATTATATTAAAGCACATGTCTTCCTCATACCCACAGAACAGGCCAAAAATGGCACTTTATACTTAGTTTTGTGTACTGTTTCGATAATAGGTGCAATTATATTTGTAAAAAAATCTAATTGACAATAAAAGAAGGTATATGTCGCAATGAAGACCGGAAAAAGCTTCTGAATTAGAGTTGATAATTGCTGGATTATTTGAAGACACTACGCATAGGAGTCATAAGAATACTTAGAAGTCACGCTAGATGTAACACTAGATTAGGTAACACCAGATGTTCGCCAATGCCTCGATTCGTTCGAGCCCGGCAGCTATCTCAGTGAGTTTTCTTTCGATTGTAGCGACAGAAATACCACCTATCTAGACAGAAATACCACCTGCTTCTGGATGTAGTAATGGATACTTGATTTGACTGCTAGTTTTCGTCAGCCTAAAATAGAACTATTCTTGAAGTCGAAGAATTGGTAGATTTTTGACTTTAAGAATTTTGACGGCTATTTTGGCTTTAATTATCAAAAATCTTCTGCAACTTAAAATCATTACACTGATTACTGAGTTTAAAACATTAAAGCTCAAACAGAACTAAAAAACTAAAACAACTGTCTGTCATTTAAATATTATAAGCAGCAAAATTTTGTTATTCTGATTATCAAGGTGCAAAATTGGTACGTAAGCGTTTCGGTATAGGCATCAGGCAGGATGCATGTTTTTCCATCCAACTATATATATATGTATATATATATATATATATATATATATATATATATATATATATATATATATATATATATATATATATATATATATATATATATTGGGCTTTCAAACTATTATTATTATTATATAAATACACAGCGTGTCCCCAAAACATTGACCTCGGATTTTATTCCTTAAATATTGATCTTAGACATATATAATTAATTACAAAGTTGCGTAAAAAAGGTACAAAATCTTATGAAATCGATAAAAATATTCAGGGGATTAAATTTGAAGAAATACAAAATTTAAATTTTTATGCGGCCCCCAGACTAAAACATTTTCAATGAGAAAATGTGCCCCATACACTAATAAGGTGATGTACAAAATTTCAGCATTTTATCTTAAAAAGTCATAGAGATATGTTTAATCAAAGTTGGTAAGGGATTAATCACAAATTAAAATGTAAATGTTTACAGCAAGAGTTCAAATGACGCAACGCAGAAATGCATCATAGGCAAATAATATCTGCCTCTTATCTTTAATGTATCTTTGGCATGTATGGAAAACGTTTTGAACAAACTTTGTAATCTCTGTTTAAAGTTATTATTTCTACACAGTGTAGATACTTTTGTAATAATAAATAGCAAAATTATTATTTATGTAATCATTGTTTTCTTTCGAAATTTGCGTATGACCCCTGAAATGCGATCTGCCGACACGACTTTTTCCCTCTGAGAACCCATGTCGACGCATCGAAAAGAGGTTTAAGTCAGCATTTTTGTCTTTTAATACCTCTGAGACTTTTTATGACAAAATGCTGAAAATTTGTACATCACCTTATTAGAGTATGGGACACATTTTACTCATTGGCAATATTTTTGTTAGGAGGTCGTATAAAATTTTAAATTTTGTATTTCTTAAAATTTAATTCCCTTGAAAATTTGAATTGGTTTTATAAAATTCTGTACCTTTTTTACGCAACTTTGCAATTTATTATATATGTCTAACATCAATATTTAAGGAATAAAAACAGAGGTCAATGTTTTGGGGACACTCTGTATATATATATATATATATATATATATATATATATATATATATATATATATATATATATATATATATATATATATATATATACATATTTATATATATATATATATATATATGTATATATAGATATATAGATATATGCATATATATATATATATATGTATTTCTATATTCAATATCTGCTAGATTATTTAAAAAATAATAGTCTATTTAAAATTGATTCACACTCTCTTAATAGTATCAAATTGAAAATTATCAATATGTATAGTGATTTAGATATTAATAATAAATTTTTGACATTTCCATATATTGTGCTTATACCTAAATTTCATAAAAATCCTATTAAATTTAGAACTGTTACTAATGGTCATAATTCATACTCTACTACTGCTAGTAAATTATTACTAAATTATTTAAATGTACTAAATAGCAATTTACGAGATTCTGGTGATAGCTACATTATTCTAAATAACAGTAAGGAATTAAAAAATAAATTAAAAACGCATGGTAAAATAATAGGATTTCAAACTTTTGATTTTAAAGATCTATTTAATAATATTAAGATCACTGATCTATATGATGTCATTTTAGCTTTATATAATGCTTATATTACTAAACATTCTAATCTTACAAAATTTACCAATTTTCCTAAGCTTCTCCATTTTGTTCTTTTCAATAATTATATCTTTCAAGGTAATAAATTATACTTACAAGTCTCAGGTGTTCCACAAGGTGGCTGTAGTAGCAGTATGTTAGCTAATTTATACCTATATCATTATGAAAAATTCTTTACTTCAACTGATTATAAAATTTATAGATATGTAGATGATCTGATTTGTCTTGTATTTACTGATAACTATGTCATAGATATAGATTTCTATCCGGATAATTTGGAATTAATACCTAATGAAACTTCTATTAGTAATAATGTTTATTATTTGGATTTAAATCTAATTATAGAACCTGCTCATGGGATAGTTACTAAATTATATGATAAAAAAGATTTTTTTAAATTTAATATTAATAAATTATTACCTTTTAATTCCTGCAACTCGATTCAATTGTTTAGAAATATTATACTTAATCAACTTTTTAGAATTTATAGATTATCAGATAAAAAATTTCATGCTTTGCACATTAATAACCTCAAAATTACCAGTAAAATGTATCAATATCCTGCATATTTAGTCAATAGTATAGTTAATAAGTTTCGATTAGCCTAAAATTCTCATATTCTCCCCTTATTATCTTATTTTAGCCGTACTTCTTCATTCTCCTGCAATTATATTTTCATCTTTTTATCTCGAAGCTTTAACAGTTGAATAACTCATTTTATTGCCTTTGCGCAGTACTGTTTTTATTACTCTCTTTGGCAACAGCAAATCACATCTTTTCATTTTGACATATGGCAACGATGATCCAGTCATATTTTGCTCGTCATGGTTGCGCTGAAGAGGTGCGTTTTGAGGTATTTATGTTTCCTTTATTGTTCCAATCTTTATGCTTGTCGTCCATATAACACAAGTTTATAGATAAAATCTATCTTGTGTTTCAGAAACAAGCATTTTTGTGTTCATTTCGAGAAGATATATGGACCCGATGAGAATTTTTTCGAAATGAACTTTTCGTAAGCCTTATCTCGTAAGCCTAAATCTCCTCCATGTGCAAGCTTTTTTGCTTGATTTTTTTGTTTTCTTATTTGCATTCCTCATTTTTGAAATTTGTTGATTGTCTTTGTCCTTATGACTTGCATTATGCTTTATTATTTCCTCTTTTTGTCTTAATTTCTTTGTATTTGTAGAAAATTTTGGAATAGTGTATTATGAGTTACTACATACATTCTAACTTTGGAATTAATAATTTATTTTTATATGTATACATATATATATATATATATATATATATATATATATATATATATATATATATATATATATATATATATATACATATATATATATATATATATACGTATATATATATATATATATATATATATATATATATATATATATATATATATATATATATATATATATATATATATATATATATATATATATATATATATATGTATATAAATAAAAATTGAAAGATTTTAATCGAAAATTATGCATAAACTACTGTATGTACAAAAAAAACCATCTTGAGCATATCTGTTACAAATGAGTAACTATAGACCAAGACTTAGGATAAAGATAGAAGGTAACATATCACTGCAATAGAAAGGGGGATGAGAAGAATATTAGGATACAAAATTCACAATTAAAAGTATAAAAATATAAATAAAAATAAAAAGAAAGCATGGCAAAAATGAGAAAAGGCAATAATAATTAGCTCAAGATAAAAGATTAAGACATAGAGAACAATCAATTGAAACTACACAAAAAATGGCGGTTAGTTCGAAATTGCATTCTCATCAGGACAGCCATACAATTCGAATTAAAACCAATAGAATAGCCAGTTTCTGACAATGGCGATAGTATTTAACTATAGACACTATTGGTACTGTCTACTGGCTAGTGGAAGGAGAAAATTAAATCAATTGAATTACAAATCAGAAAGATAATACCTCCTCGAACAAAAATATGAACTCACACGCATTGTTACCACGTGTAAGTTGAACAAGCTACTGAGCATTTCACCTCACTCCGTCAATGCAAGTGGGCACCGGAATGAATACATGTGAACGATACATAATATGTATGGAGACTTTCAAAAATAGTAAACAGTATAGGACTCAGGACAAATGGAAAATAGTCATTTGAAAATAGTAAACAATATTAGACTCAGGCTAAGTGGTAAGTTAGGTGATAAGAATGGGTGAATTCTCAAAAATGAGTTATATAATCAAAGATAAATAATGCATGTGTAAAATTATTACGTGGTATATTTGAAATTATTAATAATATTATTTACAAATACTTCCGGATATTGGTAATTTTGACAAATGCGTTTAAGATTATTGATGTGGAGAAAGTGAAACCGAGGATCAGAGAGTCGATGTATTCGAAACAGCTGGTTTAAAATGATGTTTCTAAACAATTGAATAGAATTGCAAGATTGATATGATAGCAGCTTTATGATAGTGAAGTTGTACGAATCTTTTTTATAATATAGATTGGTGATTTCATGATTATTGAGGATATCTCATTTTAGGTCGAAAAAATTTACAGTTTGACTAACGCTAGGTTCATTAGGAATTAATTCTAGGTTAGATGGGTAAAAATCAATATTAATTGGATAAGAATCATCAATGATACATATATGTATATATATGTATATATATATATATATATATATATATATATATATATGTATATATATATATATATATATATATATATATATATATATATATATATATATATATATATATATATATATATATATATATATATATATATATATATATATATATATATATATATATATATATATATATATAGCATATGAATTTAAATAGTGAAGTTCAAGAATGTATCTGTGTTTTTTTTTATTGAGATATCCAGAAAATTCAGCGTTGCATTTTCAATTCCACTGTTTTCAATCAATTCTAATTCCTGTGGGTAGAAAGTGAAATCAAAATTTTTGGTGTCTTCAAAACACCCCAAGAGCATCGTCAACATAACGGAAATAGGGTATCTCTGACAAAATATGGGTTCCCTTTTCAAAAGTTGAGAGGTATATATAAGGCAAAATTGAAGAATAGGCTCCTCCCATAGGTACGCATGGGGGACCTACCTTTGCCTTGTATTGGTGCCGTGAGCGTTGCCTAGGCAGTAAAGCTGCTTTAAACGGGAGGGGGAGTTGCAATCCTCCCCAACCATTATATGCAAAGCATTTAGTTATCACCCTTTCTTCGAATTTTCTTCGTATTTCCTTAATTACATATATATATATATATATATATATATATATATATATATATATATATATATATATATATATGCATATATATATATATATGCATATATATAGATATATACATATATATAGATATATACATTATATATATATATATATATATATCTTTGATTCATATTCATATTTAGTTCTGCATGTTTGGGAAGTTGTATTCTGAATTGCTTGTCCAGTCTCCAGCTTAGACTCACTGGACGGGTTTGGGAGTATTTCCGTGAACGTTCGTACTGCCTCCCTGGTAGAATTTCGACTTGTTCATTCCGGTGCTTCTAGATTAAGCTGTTGAGGTTGATCGTGTATACACGTGGTAGAAGAAGAAGGGTTCATGCCGCATGGTAATACAATTTTCGTAATGTATCCTTTTTTCATTTTTTCATTTTTTGATGCCTGTAGTCTGAGTTTAAGCATTTATAGTAATGTACTGTTGCTTAATCTGAAACAGGCATTTGTTTGGGTTAATTAGAATTAAATACTCAGACCTGAAGATGAATTTAATTCTGATTAATCATCGAAATTGGGAAGGTTCTGTTCTTTTCTCTTATCGGCATTATGGCCGTGAATTTACTTCTATGGTGATGTTAATTTTACTTGAATTGTAATTTTAGTTCTTTTATTTTTACATAATTCTTATTATTACATTTCAAATATATATATATATATATATATATATATATATATATATATATATATATATATATATACATATATATACATATATATATAAACATATATATATACATATATATACATATATATATACATATATATATATATACATACATATATATATATATATATATATAAATATATATATATTATATTATATATATATATATATATTGTCATCTTCATGTGCAAGTTAAAATCATCTATCTCTCGCGTCAAACAAACCTGGCATATGCGAACAAATTCGACGGCCCATTCCATTTATGACGTTCCGCTTTATTGCTACCACAGGGTGGTGATTGCACCAATTAACTATTCAGGCTCAATTAAATTGAAAGCTGTTGACTGTCCAGATACCAAATATGCGTATATTCTAAAATGGACGTGCAACCCGCATTCATAATAGTAATGCATAGTACTTAGAGTAATAGCACTTGCATCAACATGTCCCATATCATTTTGATTTAAATATATACGAATTGTAATGTACAAGAGCAGATTCAGAGCGACATCAAGTGATTAAAACTCCGTCTGACTAAATTGTGCTTGTGTGCACTCAAAACTATTAAAGCGGGCATATACATGTGTGTAATAAATATATAGCGATTCTCCTAATATGATTTTTACATTATACATATGCAATTTCATATATATTTTACAGATGTCTTTCCGTAGTTATACATATTTTATATATGTATGTCTATTGCTCTTTGAAAAATTAATCACAAATCATAAAAAATCTGATGTGGGCAGCTCATGACTTTCCATATATAATGCAATGGATTTACTACTTTTACAGTAAAATAAAATAGGTTATTCTTTTTGTTGATACTTATATTCTTTCCAACATATTGAATTTCCGTCAATTACTCGTCATTTTTATCCACTTGGCGAGATTTTCGTTAATTTGGCAACATTTAAAAAAGTCGCCAAGTTGGCGACATTCCGCACAAATTCGACTCCAAAATCTCACCAAGCATTATGGACGGAGAAATAAGTTATTCTTATAGCAGACTAGCAGCATACCCGTTCTTCGTACGGAGTATAAAATATAAAGAAACTTATAATTCAGAATCATAAGCAAATTATGTAAAAATATTAAATTTATTGCTCCTGAAGAGAAGTTTATGAATATCTGTTCTCATCACGCAAAATTATCGTTCGTGAGATATCGTCTCCACAGACTCACTGACACACACACACACACACACACACACACACAGACATCACCTCAAAAATGTTTGATTCGTGATTAGGATGCTTGAAACATGCTCTGCCGTCGAAAACTCGAATTCGAATTTTGGACCCCGTCACAATACCTTCTTTGTACATTATGTATATAAGGAAAGTAATAAATAAATAATAAATGTATTTTTCACTTTATTCTTTTCGTAATAGTTTTGGTGCATCGATATTTTTATACTATATAATATAGTACAGAGAAAATATTGCTTTAACGAAAATATTTTAATTCTAGATTTTAATGCCGATATATATTGATCTTCTGAACTCGGTTTGACTACTTTTGGAGTAACGTCCATCCGTTTGTCTGTATGTCCGTGGTCTACTTTTTGAGTAAACAACAGCTATCGCAAATATTAATGGATTTTGACGAAACTTTACATCTGACTTTGTTATCAAAAAATCAAAGGATTCTAACTAGATGGATTTTTTTAATTCGAACGAAAACTTCGAAATTTATTTAGAATTTTATATTTTTCAATATCTCAACATAGGGCAAAATTTGATATAATTATGCATAAAAGGTTTTATTTATTGATTAATGATCACGAGATTTAATAGTTTTAATCATTGTTGTGAAAAATAGCAGCGATGAAATTTTTTTGTTCATGACGTCATTAGCCCCCATCGAGGGGGGGGGGCAAATTATCCCCTCCGGGGTACATTGCCAAGTATCGCATCAATCGAAATAATTTTTAAGCTCTTTATAATGAAGGATGTTATGCTATAATTGTAATCATTTGGAAGCATGATATCAATTTTTCCAAATTTTCTTGTAAAATTTGAAAATAAAAGTACAAAAGCTACTTAAAAATGGATTCTGGTATGAGAAAGTGGAGTTGAGCCACACTTCAGTTTATTTGCCTAAAGTATTTCAAAAATGTTGCTGCCTGCTAACTTTTCTGTGAACTTAATGTCATAAATTACACCAACTTAACGCCATAAACAGTAAAATATACATAATATCCTCAAGGCAAGAGACAAAACTTTATGCGACGATATTTTAAAAATAAAATGATACCACTGCATAAATAAAATAATATCGTGGCTATCGCGTGTGTCTTTTTCTGCATATGTACGCTTTTAAATATGTTAGCGTATCCCGTATCATCATTATCACCAAAAATAAATTTAATATCTGAAAAGAAATATTTTAATTAAATACTTAGTTCGCTCAAAAGAAAGTAGAGTTGTTGAAATAGTAAAAATTTCTGAAACTTTGTTAAACTATTGCAATCGCTAATTTTTAAACTTAATTTCGCAAATGATAATTTACACTTTTAGTAAATTATTTAAATTTCCAAAATAGTGTGTTTAAGATTCAATAATAATGTTCTTATGACTAAATATTTAAATACGCCAACTTTTAAAATGTAATAATTTTGACTAATTTGTGGTAATTAGTTCTTATTTTATATGTGTTGTTGTTGTTGAGACCCAGACCGTCCGACCTACCAGAAAGGTGTAAGGTAACTGTATGGACGGCCGGGAAGTGCCACCCAATTTAGACCGGAACCCAGTGGGGGAGGCATCCACAGGGACCGTACCCTCCTTCCCCTAACACCAACCTCTCGGAAGGACTTACGGACCCACATGTTTAACGTGATCGTACTCCGCATGAACACGGCGGCATTTGTGGCAGCGTGCAAATCTAGCGCGCAAACCACGGGGATACCGCACCCGAGATGGCCAACAGCACGCGGCGTTCCGAGGTGGTCACCCACCAAGTACTAACCGCGCCCGATGCTGCTTCACTTCGGTGATCTAACGAGAACCGGTGTTTTCAGCACGGTACGGCCGTTGGCCCTTATTTTATATGTGTGAAAAAGGATAGGGGATTTATTTTTTTTTTGCTTTCTTTAAAATTAAGACTTGCTTACGATTGAAAATCTTGTGTAGACCACTTCAAATTTTTATTTTATCAATATGTGATTTTGAGTTTAATATGTTACTGTTGTTATGAACTTGTAAAACGCCCTTTTCCCCTGTTACATTCGTTTCTTTCGAAGACCAGATGGAGAAAGTACTCGTACCGGCATTCTTTTCCATGACGTGGATTTAGGATTGATACATGCCGAAGTTTGAAGAAGGGCTTCCAGATTTGGCGATATTTGACGACTTTCCGAAGGTTTGATAACCACCTCAAAATAACCAGAATTCTACAAGATATGAGATATTTCGAGAAGTTTCTATAGAGAGTCTATAAAAAGGGTCATTAGTCAGTGGGAGAGTAGTTAACGAGATACGAGCTACATTGAACTGTGACTTACGTCAATATTTTGAGGATAGCAGCTGCTGTTTTATAAAATGTGTTACGACATTTTTTTTAGAATTGTTTTGTGAAATTAGTGGAACATTTAAGTGCAGTTTTATTGTATTTTCTTCCTGTTTACGCTGTGTCTGTGAATAAATGGGTTAGTTATTCAGAGATTTGGTCTCATTCTTGTATCCACCCAAGCTTTCAGAGGATACGTCGTAACGCTATGTCGTATACATACTGCGAGACCAGGAATATGTGAGCCAGTTTTATATTCATTATTTATTAAATCTGTAATGTTAGACAATGGCATCAGACTTAAGGACGCCAGTTTTACAGCAGCCCTGACACGAGAGGTCAAATAACCCATAAACCTAGGAGGCTAAAGTGAAGTCACGAGATTGGGTAAAACGGTTAATCAACAGAGAAGATGCTTGTCGCTTTATCCTGAGGGCAGTCAATGGTAGAAGAAGAGGCGTATCAGACCTCAGGCGAAAAGAGGAGGCAACATATAGAAAGTTCGAGAGATCATTTGAAGTACAGTAATTGCAGAGAATGTGATAACTGAAATCCCAGGTGTAACCGGAGATAGGCAGAGTACCAGATGCAGTACGATAAATTTGAGTACTATATATAGTACTATAGAGATCAATTTCAGTTAGAGACCAACTTGAGTGCCAACTAGCGATGCAGTTATGATAAGGTCAGATTCGATTGCTTTCATAGATCGACTTCAGTACGAGTAGGAGTACAACGCTTCGAGTTAGTACCAGTACGATATACACTGATGTAAGAGTACCAGACAGAGTACTAGCATCTTGAGGAATAACTTCGACGACAGAGATTCAGAGAGATATGAAACAGAACCAATGTACGAGCTGTGTGTCAAGGGCCAAAGACAAAATTGGAGGTATGTGCGTATCAATTATTGTAGCAGGTCATAGACCATTTTGATAAATATAATTTACCTGATCTCACTTGTTCAATCTCCTCCGCAAATAGTATGATAATTATTCCAATCAATTTAATAATTAACAAAATGTTCGTAATAAATAATGTTATTTTAACAGTTAAGAAATGGTGGAATTAATTGAGTAGCATTATGCTAATACTCTAGCGGAATACCCGTTAAAAATCAGCGGTCTCGCAATACGCATCCCCTGAATAATATAAATTTTTGAATAATTTCCGTTTCACATTTATTCGGCAAATTGAATATTTTGGTGCACAGAACCCCCTAAAGAAGAAAATATTGGAACATTTAAATTCCACATTTCTTCCTTTCGAACTATCCACCTGTGCACCAAATTAAATTCTCTATCACATTCCGAAGCATGCTATTTTATCATTTCCCTTTTCGAACGTTCTTTTGGGGAGCACACCCATAAATAAATATTTTTGAAAAACTCTATTCGTATTTTTTTATCAGATGATTGACACATATGCCAAATATCAAGCGTCTATCACATTTAAAAGGAGGCGTGTTTTATTTATTCTGAAAATCGAGCATATTGATGTGCGGAATCTGCTAAAATAGCAAATTTTGGAAATCTGAAATTGCACACATTCTTTCTTTTAACAATCTACCAGTACACCAAATTTTAAGTTCCTATCCTATCGCGAAGCGTGCTTTTTCTATCACTTCACATTTCGAACGTTTTTCTGTGTAGCACCCCATTAAGTGAACATTTTTGAAAAATAGTATTCATCTTGGTTTTTTTTATCAAATGATTAGCCCATATACCAAATTTAAAGCCTCTATCATATTGTAAATGAGGCGTTTTTCATTTGTTCGTCAAATCGAATGTTTTAGTGTGCGGCACCGACTAGAATAGCAAATGTTGGAAAACTGAAATTGCATACTTTCTTCTTTTCCAAGTATTTAACCGTACCCCAAATTTGAAGACTCTATCTCATCGCGAATCATGCTTTTTCAATCATTTCACCTTTCGAATATTTTTGTGTGCTGTACCCACCCCCCTTAATTGAACATTTTTGAAAGCTTCCATTCTTCTTGGGTTTTCTATCAGATGATTCGGCTATATACCAAATATCAAGCCTCTATCACGTTTCAATAGGGTATTTTCTCCTTTATTCCGAAAATCGAACATTTTGGAGAGCGGAACCCCCTAAAGTAGAAAATATTTGAAAACTGAAATTGTACACATTCTTTCTTTCAAACTATTTACCCGTACATCAAATTTGAAAGTTCTATCTCATCCCGAAGCATGTTACTTTTATCAATTCACCTTTTGAACTATTTTCTCTAGAGCACCCCCTTTAACGAGCATTTTTGAAAAAATAGATTCGTCGTAGGTGTTTCATCAAATGATTAGCCCATAAACCAAATTTCGAGCCTCTATCAAATTTTAATACATACGTTTCTCATTTGTTCGGCAAATCGAATATTTCGGTGAGCGGCACCCCCTAGAGTAACAAATATTGAAAATCTGAAATTGCACACTTTCGTCCTTCCAAATTATCTACCTGTGCACCAAATTTGAAATTTCTATCTCATACAGAAGAATGTTTTTATCATTTCACTTTTCAAACGTTTTTCTCTGGAGCACCACCTTAATAGAACATTTCTAAGAAACTCTATTCGTCTTGGGGGCTTTCATTAAATGATTAGCGCACTGTTATATTGTGATTTGCAATCCTAATGTAACATTGCTGTTTTGAAAGGTGAAACAAGATGGTCCCTCTTACAGCGAGACAATATGTATAACGCTCCCTTTAACGCAGCTGGACCGGGCGTGGTTCGAGAACGAAAGAGGGGGCTTCTCATATTCAAGTCAGCCTTAGGTGCTATGACAAACGGAAGGGGTTGAACTTCCTGACCCGAGAGGTCAATTAATTTTCACAGGGACATGGGAAAATGTCCGTGAGAACTTTCTGCACCAAAAAGACAAAAACTCAATGATCTGATATTTCAAAGGGGGCTTTGGCCAGTAAGACAGCCGGAAGGTGGAGTTTATATATTTACTGAACCAATGACAGACTGGGGGTCTAAGAGAGAGGGGAGAGACGGAGAGAAACTAAAAACTTTAAAATTTTGAAAATCGAACGAGGAGTTGATTTTGAACTGTGGTGAAAGGAGGTCGCAAGCGCGACAATCGTAGACAGGGAGCCCATCGGAGAAAGCCACTACGAGCCGCCGACAAGCCCGGGTCGACAGTGATGACCGAGGTGGGCTATTTCCTTGCATGTATCTTGCATGACGGCCTATGTACTCTCTCTCACTCTCTCTGTTAAGCGACGTTAGCGTTAGGAGTATTAAAAGCTTGGTTGAATTTAATGATGCATGTGTGAAATGTATTTCACACGTAAGGCAAAATGTGATAAAAGAGATTTTCAGTATATGAATTAAATATTGTAAGTGGGACATTTTATCCTATAGGTAAAGTAGAATGGCACGAGGTGTTACTAATAATGGTTTTCCGGATATAAATGCATAATTGTAAAATTAAATGGGTTGTTATGAGTTCTGGAATTATTAAACAATCATTGTGGAATTGTTGACATGATCAAATGTTAATAATGGATATCGCAAAATAAATGTTTATTTCTTTTTTGTTTTAAAATGTGTCTCTTCATTTTAGTTTCTTATAAAATGCGTTTTAATTTACTTCCCTTTACGAGACCGGCCTCCTTAGCGTCCTTACTGGACGTGTGGTTTGCCACGTACCACTCATACACCAAATCCCAAGCTTGTATTAAAATTTAAAAGAGGCGTTTCTCATTTATTCGATAAATCGAACATTTCGGTGTGCGGCACACCCTATAGTAGAAAATATTGGAAATATGAAATTGTACACTTTCTTACTTTCGAACGATTTACCAGTACACTATTTTTGAAGTCTCTATCTCATCGTAAAGTATGATTTCCTACCATTTCACTTTTCGAACGTTTTGGTGTGGAGCATCTACTCTACAGAACATTTTTGAAAAATTTGATTTTTTCCAGGGGGTTTTATCGAACGATTGACCCACGTACCAAATTTCAAGTATCTATCTATTCCGGAAATACCTCAAAAAAGCGTGACAGACAGACAGACGGACAGGCAGACGGTCAGACAGACTAGACAGACATAAGGACAGACAGACGAACAGACAGCCGGTCATTTGACAATTAATATATTTATATAGATACTTTATTCCATGACTCGCACTAAAGATAATATGGTGGGTTTATTGCGCCATTTCAAAGTTATCAACGCAATGGGTTTAAACTAAACTTTTGCTTCCTTTTTGTGCACCACACATACATCCTTATAATTCCCTTAGTATTTTTACTCTTTTATAGGATAATTAAATGCTGTAGTAAACGTATTATTTAGAATTATGGAATAAATTAAATAAAACATGGCAACATTGACTAAAATATATAGCAGCATTTCTGATATACGGTTACTTGTGATACCAGCTCTTCAAAAGAACAAAAATTCTTATTTCATTCAAAACCCTTCGCCTTTTAGATTTGCCTAATAAACAGCATTTCCTATGAATGTACAAAGCATTCTACATATATTCCCTGCCGCATATTCCAGAAATAACCCAGGGAAATCGAAAAAAAAGAACGAAATCCGCTGTTTTAAACTGCCATTCTTTTCAATGACGCCTATTTCTGGGATATATCAGATAATGTTTCCGCTTGGAGGCAGACTGATCTAAAAAATAGTTTTCCTCTAGCACAGTAGTGATATTTTCCTTCTATAAAATGATGAAAAGCAATTCAGTTTAAAATATAATAGAATATTTTCTTATATTCATCAAACCTTTCAAACATAATGTTTTTTTTTTTGTTTTTTTAGAACATTTTCTTTCATTTTATGGAATTAGTTTGATTGAGTGTATTCTTATCTTACTACTTTAAAACTTTATATTTTCCGTACGATGTTTGGCATTTAAAAGATGTTTAGCTTAAGTGTGTAGTTTATTGAATGAATGGCTAGCTTCAAAGTTGTTTTAAGAACTATTTTATACAGCCATTTTCATAATGTAGTTTTCCGAAACAGGCTATGTTTCTTTACTTTCCTTTGTTTAATTAAATAAATTATTTTAAAAATATGTCTTCTAGCGTTAGAAAAAAAGTTAGCTAGCTTTTTAGCCACACACACACACACACACACACTTATATATATATATATATATATATATATACATACAGGGCGTCCCAAAAACATTGACCACGGATTTTATTCCTTAAATATTGATCTTAGACATATATAATAAATCACAAAGTTGCGTAAAATAAGGTATAGTATTTTATGAAATCAATTAAAATTTTCAAGGGAATCAAATTTTAAGAAATGCAAAATTTAAGTTTTTATATGGCCCCCATACAAAATAATTTCCAATGAGTAAAATGTGCTCCATACACTAATAAGGTGATGTACAAATTTTCAGCATTTTATCATAAAAAGTCCCAGAGATATGAAAAGACAAAAATGCTGACTTAAATCACTTTTCAATACACCGACATGGGTTCTTAGAGGGGAAAAAATCATGTCGGTAGATCGCGTTTCAGGGGTCATACACAAATTACGACAGAAAGCAATGATTACATAAATAAATAATAATTTTGCTATTTATTAGTGCAACAGTATCTATTCTCTGCAGAAATAACAACTTTACACAAATATTACAAAGCTTGTTCAAAATGTTTTCCATCCATGCCAAAGATCTATTAATAATAAGAGGCAGGTATTATTTGCCTATGATGCATTTCTGCGTTACGCCATTTGCACTCTTGCTGTAAACATTTACATTTTAATTTGTGATTAATTCCGCGCAAACTTTAAACATATCTCTGGACTTTTTATGATAAAATACTAAAATTTTGTACATCACCTTATTATTGTATGGGGCACATTTGACTCATTGGAAATGTTTTTGTACGGGGGCCGTATAAAAATTTAAATTTTGTATTTCTTCAAATTTAATACCCTGAAATTTTTTTTCGATTTCATAAAATTCTGTACGTTTTTTACGCAACTTTGTAATGTATTATATATAAGATGAATATTTAAGGAATAAAAGCAGAGATCAATGTTTCTGGACGCCCTATATATATATATATATATATATATAATCATACTTAAATAAGTCAACCTATTACCCAGTTAACTAGATTTACTGCAAGGGTATCTAGTTGAACTTCTGATCATGCAACCCCGATCATTTCATAGAAATCGATCATCTATAAAAATGTTGAGCAACATTTATAAGCAGTTTTATTTAAATAAGTGGCTTGTATAAGCAGCTCTTAGTCAACCGGATATAGTTGAATTACTGGCCATCCGGCTACGATCACAACTAAAAACCGATCACTTTTAAAATGGCCAGATATGGTTTTTAAATAGATGCACCTATTACCGATTTAATCAGCTATCTTTGAAATTAATCTAAATGAATAACTGGTTATCCAACTCCTCTCACTGCATAAAAGCTGTTCACGTTCAAAAATGATCAGCTTAAATATGATCATGAAAATATTCAATTCCGACGGAGCGAAACATATAATACGCCTCTTTTAAATTGCATCCAAACAATCCTGAACAAATTCCATAGATACAAAAAATTAAAAAGACTGTTTTGAAATTATGTAGGCTTATTAGGAACTGTGTAACAGTTGAGACTATAGAAATCGTGGGAAGGATAACGAATCAAATATTTGTTTGATAAAATGGAATATCAGTTTAGCAATAGACGCATCAGTTTTGACAAGAGTGTCATAGTCTTTCACAAATGCACAAATTGATATTATATATTTATAGAGGATTCCATTTATTTATTCGTTCCAAAAGATCATTTTTTACATCTGCTTTGTCATTTTCACGATTTCTGTTGATTAAAGCAAGCCATTTTAATCAAAAGTTTTGCATCCCAAAATCATTACAATTGTCTAAAGAACGTAAATGGTAATTGAAAAGGCATTGAATGACAATACAGATATATTAAATGTTAGATCGATGTACACAATCATTTATACTTGTATGCATATCAGCAAGTGCGCATTAATAATATAAACACATTGATTTATCTATATGTTTATCTATCTATCTCTGGGATATCTATCTATCAATCTGGCTTGGCGAAAATCTTGGCAACGAATATGGCGATATATCGCAAACTTGGCGATCTTTTAAACGTTGCGAAATTGACGAAAATGTCGCCAAATCGATAAAAATGATGCCAAATTGATAAAAATGAAGCCAAATCAATAACATTAGTTGTATTTTAAAAGGGAATAGTATTGTAATGATATTTCGATAGCGTGTGTCTGTTAGTCCAACCGTCGCACTTGGCGACAAATTTGGAGATATTTTTTATGTCGCCAAATGTATAGAAATATCACCAAATTGATTAAAATGTCACCAAATCGATAAACATTTCGACAAATTTATAAATAGGACGCAAAATTAATAAAATTAATTGTGTTTTGAAAGGGGATAGTATTGTAATGATATTTCGGTAGCGTTAGCTTGTCAGTACAACCACCCCACTTAGCGACAACTTTGGCTAAATTTTAAAAATGTCACCAACTTGATTAAAATACCGTCAATATAACGACAATGTTGGCATATCGATAAAAATGTCGCCAAATTGATAAATATGACGCCAAATCGTTAAATTAATTGTGTTTTGAAAGGGCATAGTATTTTAATGATGTTTCGGCAGCGTTTGTCTGTCAGTCCAACTGTCCCACTTGGCGACAATTTTGGCGAGTTTTTTAAAATGTCTCAAAATTGAATAAAATATAACAAAAATTAACGAAAATGTCACCAAATCGATGAAAATTCATTCAATATCTTGGAAAGAATATAAGAATGTACTATAAGAAAAATCCATTTCTCTGTTCGTCTGTCCCTGATGTTTGCCAAAAAATTTGGCAAATAATTTGACGGGATGTCGTAAATGTCGTCAAATTGATAAAAATGACTCCAAATGAGAGGTAATATTTTGCAAATTTTGAATTCCGCCATATGCCGATCATACCTTTTGTAGTAAACACATAGTTATATCTAAAATGACTATGCAATGTTATCAATTTAAGTTGATCAAAAATTGTCTTCTAACTGCATTTCGATTGATGAAACTTCAAGGACAATGAGCGATCCATCTCCGATATGATAATTTTTAATAACTATTATATGGTGTTTGGAATAAATTAACAAAATGTTATTATATGGCTAAAAATTCTGATGTGGACAGTATATGTTTTTTCGTACATACGGTTTCTTTCATAATGGAAAGCGTTTAATTGCAAAATATTATAAGGGTACTTACTTAAAATTACACCGAATTTACTGTTTTAATTTAATTTCTGATTTTCTTTGGCGACTAACCATATTTTCAAACGTGTTCGTTGCAGTTTCAATAAATAAATAAATAAACAAATTGATAAAATATAAAAATAAACAAGAGAGATCAATCATGCATAAAGCATTGATTATGAAACACTTTCCAACTGTAATGCACTTTTATTTAAAAATCTCCAAAATGCGATACATTCAGCGGTAATATTTTTTAAATTATCACAATACTATAATAATTTATTATATTTGAAAACTTGAAACTTCATCGAAAAAAATGAACTTTATTCAAATGACGTCATTGAAATATAAATCGTCTGGATCTCTATGTAGAAGCTGTAAATATTTATTTCATAAACTTTTATTCCAATTCTTTCATTCATCACAATACTGCAATAATTTATTTTATTTAAAATCTTAAAACCATGGAGGTAAAAGTAATTTAACACTATGCTTAAAACTTCATCGAAAAAGTCTGCTATAAAATCGTTCGTTCTCTATGTAAAATCAAAGAATGTTTCATTTATATCAACTATATTGCAGATTTTAGAGCTAAATAATTTTGTGTTAAAGAAATTCAGCAATTATTATATAACTCATCCTACATCTTTATGTGTTTACATTATCTGTATGTTAAAATTAGGCTTCGTTGTAGAAATAATCAAATGTTGATGATCTTTTAAACTCAAATATATTGGAATTGCGTTGATTCAGAATGTAGATGCACAGAAATTAAGCAAACGTAAAGCGGCTGTAAGACGCATACAGCACTATTTATAAATTAAAAAGAACCTTTTAAAATCACGATTTTGACACAAGGTGGATGGCGTTGATCCTTTTAAATTGAAATATATTGTAATTGCATTGTTTTAGAATATAAATGCACAGAAATTAAGCAAAAATAATGATTTTTTAAGATAGATACACACGAATGTAAATTAAAAAGAACTTTAAAAATCACGATTTTGACACAAGATGAATGCTATATTTTATTTTGAAGTGGATCATGTGATCTCTTCATATAATATGTCTGTAATTAGTATTTTAATTTTTATTTAAAACTACCAAATACATGTTGATGACATTTTTTTCATATTTTTTATGGGATAATTTGAATTATTCCAAAAAATTCCGAAGCAATTTGTGAATTAAATCCGCTTAAAAAATGTTTGAAAAATTAGGTCCCATAGGGTTCAATACATTTCATTTTTTCAACCCGGGAACAGTCCAAAACTAATTGGGTGATATTATTCATTTATATTTCCATAGGTCCCACAGACCGTCTGAGCAACATACTAAAATTTCGTTTTGATTAAGTAATTTTTACGGCAGTTATCGTGCAATCGGACAGACAGACAGACAGACAGAATGAACAAAATCATAAACACTTTTCAACTATGTTGTAAAGTGTTCAAAATAAATAAAAACATATATATTTTTAGAGTGATGGAGCTGGTCCTAATCCTTTTTCCGTAGCCATTACGTTTAAAACAGTAATTTAAGTAATACAATTAATTTATATTGAGAATACATTGGAAATATTTCCAATGTAATGCCAGGATATACAATATTTGTTCAATATTGGACCAATATTAAATTATACTAGGGAAGGTAACATAAGTAACTATACCATTAATTTTTTTGAAATTCAAGTCAAATAGTTTTAAGTCAAGTTTTTAGTCTAGTTAGGGTGAATACATACATTGCACGGACACACAGATAGACACACAGATAAATATACACGCGAACGCTATGCTAAAAACGTTTTTCTTTTTACGTTTCAGAGGGCTCGAAATGTGTAGATCCATTGAAAACTCATGTTACAGTTTTACACACGATTCCAATACTTTGCCTATAATTCACCATATATTATTGTAGGGAAAGCAATGATAAAAATCAATGTTGGCAACACATGACTTTCCCTGCAGACTTATATCCACGTTCTCTTTATTTCAATTAAATTTAATTCACTTTTATTTCAATTTTCGTTCTCATTTGTAAACTGGACTTATTTTCAAATGTGACATAGAAAAAATACGAAAAAACTAAAATATCTCGAGAACGGATAGTCCTAGAGTAATGGGGTTGATCTTATTCTTTTCTTCGTTAAGAATTACTTATAAAACAAGCATTTAATGGATATATTTGAAAATACGTAGTATTCATTTTGGATTTTGACGAGTTTTGCTGACCATTTTGCAAAAAAAAGACAGATTATTTTTTTCCGAATCGTACCAAAATCTAATCAGCACCAGAATGACCCACATGCGACTTATCTACAGAATTTTGTGAAATTCGGTCCATTAGTTTTTCAGCTATAGTTGATACAGTCTTTTGCGGGCCATTTCGCGAAAATAGGCGGTTCTTTTATCTCGAATCGTACCCAAAACTAATAAGCACCAGATTCGCCCACAAGTGACTCACATACCAAATTTTATGAAATTCGGTCAATTTGTTTTTAGTTAAAGTGGATACAAAATCTGCACAGACAGAGAGACACACAGACGATACGCTTAAAATAGTTTTTCGTATTCTAAAGGTGTGTAGATTCGTCAAAAACTCGAGTTGAGATTTTCGGCATGATTCCAATACTTTCCCTATACATTACCGTGTTTTACAAGAAAAGTAAAAAAGAAATCGTATCTTGAATCAAATGCTCTTAAAATTAACGGACTTGAAATTATAGATTAAAATAAACACACTGATCTTCCTTCAAATAGCCCAACTCTTATCAGAGATATCAAGCATTAAAAATAACAAGAAAGATTAATCGTGTATAAAGCATTGATTACGAAACATTTTCCAATTGAAATGCAATTTTATTTAAACATCTCTAAAATGCGATACATTCAGCACTGATATTTTAAAAATTATTACAGTACTACAAAAATCCATTAAACTTGGATTCTTCATCCACTAAAATTAGGCTTCGTTGTAGAAATAATCAAAGTTTAAAGATCATTTAAACTAAAAAATATTGTGCGTTGGTGCAGAATATAGATGCACATAAATAAGCAAATATAATACGATTTTAGGACGGATGCAACACTAAATATAAATTTAAAAGAACTTTAAAAATCGCGATTTTTGCTCTGGAAACAAAATATGGATACCATATTTTATTTTGAAGTGGATCACGTTATCTCTTCATATTATATGGGTGTAATTAAAAAACTGTCAAACACATGTTGCTGAATTTTATTTTATATATTTTATGGGGTAATTTGAATATTTCCTCAAATCTCCGAAGCAATTTGTGAATTTCAACTTTGCTTTAAAAATGTTTAAAAATTAGGTCCCACAGGATTCAATGTATTTCATTTTTTCAGCCAGGGTTCAATCCAAAACTAATTGGGTGATATTATTCATTTGCATTCTCATATGTGCAACAGACCCTCTCAAGAACATACTAAAATTTCATTTTGATAAAGTCATTTTTACGGTAGTTATCGTGCGAACGGACAGATAGACAGACATTATGACCAAAGCCATAAACACAATTTACAACTAAGTTACAAAGTGTTAAATAATGCCATATTTTATTTTGTAATGATTCACGTGATCTGTTCATATAACATGGGTGTAATTAGCATTTCAATTTTTATTTAAAAAACTACTTATTATTTTTGATGACATTTTTTTACATATTTTACGTGATAATTTGAATATTTCTAAAGTTTAACTCCGTTTGAAAAACGTTTGAAAAATTAGTTCCCATAGGGTTCAATTTATTTCACTTTTTCAACTCGGGTTAAATGCAAAACTAATTGGGTGATATTATTATTTTACACATCCCCATGTGTCCCGCAGACTGTCTCAACCACATACTAATATTTCAATTTGATAAAGTCATTTTTTCAGCAGTTATCGTGCGAATAGTCAGACAGACAGACAAAATGACCATAAACACTTTCCAACTATGTTGGAAAGTGTTAAAAATCTGATCAAGGCAACATATGACTTTCATTAAGCAATATGGTGATATGCTTTGTATAGATTCAGAAAACATTAATTTACTTCTTCGTTAAAAAATGTAATATATTAAATCAAATGTATAGTTCTTAGTGACAAAAATCAAATTTGACGCGGGCGAAAATAAATGCTGGATAACACTACAGGATTAAAATTTTTGTTTGATTTACCTCGAAATTACATATTATGAGACCATGTAATTTCAATACACTTTTTCAGCGTCAGCATTAAGCCTCCTCTGGTGGGGATTTTGTAAACTATTTTTAATAATATTGTTGCCACATTTCGAATGATATTCCTCTTAAGGTTGGATAACTTATAGCTGCTAGATGCATCTGCTATAGATTTTAAATAGGTATATCTGATACTGTAATTATGCTCATACTCTACACTCGTTATAAAATAAATATTTAATTAAAATATATGAAAGTTGTCGGTTAAAATTTGCCCAAATAGCTTTAGTGGTTTTCGAGATTTCGAAGAGCCAACTATTTGACTCGACACCCACAGGCGCACCCACAGATTATGATATGCCAAAATTTTACATATATACACTACCACCACTTACCATAGTGTCCCCAGCTGACTCAACGATCGTATTAGTGATAGCCGAAAAATTAAGTACATTGCGTATATTAATTCAGTAACCAGAAGTAACCATTCAGTAACCATTCAGTGGCCACTAACTTTTATTACATGTAAATTATGGAAGCAATTAAATAATAAATAAACATTACAGACTTAAATCATATCTAAATAGACCTCAAATTGCACTAAACTAGCCAATATTATATTTACCACATATAATGATTGATTAATTACACCTAAACTCGTACTTATGCCTTATATGGCTAGGGGATTTTTCCAAGCTCAGAGCTTATGGATATGATTATCTATACATTTAATTATATTAATAACAATCGAATTTTAAAAACACGAAACCTCCAACACTGATGTAAGGGCTTGCCATGTCCTTAGTAACCACATCCAATGTTCATATGTATTGCCAGGGATAGGCGATGGGGGAAACACGACATACGGGCCTCCCGGTTTTAGGATAATTCATTCGCAGAGGATTGGGAGTCCATCAGGGGATCGCTTGTATATCAAGATCCGTTATGATGATATACTTTCTAAATGCCGGTTGGATCACTGGGGTTCACTGTCCGGATGACGAACTCGACGACCGATGCCGGTTGATTCACCGCTGATTCGATATCCGGAGGATACGAACCAGCCATACATTCAACGGTCGATGCCAGTCAATGTAGGATCCCGCTAAAACTTTACGGTTGCATGCACCACCAGTCTTGCGAATAGATGGCGGTTGAATCAATCAGATGCGGCTTGTTACATGCTGCGTAGAGGCCCATATTTGGTACCTCGCAAACACTCCTCTAGTGCATAGGCGTTCATTTATGGTGACGTAGCCACTAAGCTATCAAGATGCCGTCTACCATTGCAGTCCACGCATTTGTTACGGTTTAGCTGTAGTGCATAGGGTCCAAAGAAGTGTTCCAATACTACGTCGTCTATATCCAGAGTTGTGTAATCCTGCGTGGCGAAAGGGGCGAAGTCACCGCTGCTTCGATGACCGCCACTCCCCGATGAGTTTTTCAAATAACAGTCTGGTTCTACTTCCTCTCGATTTGGCGTAGATTTATCATAGTACGTCATTACTGTAATTTCTGAGCCTGGATACGAGCTACACTTGAGTAAATATGCTCCCATAAGGGTATCAAATAATCTGATTCCTTCTTGTAGGGTATAGGGCTACCACTACGGAATAGCAGTGGATACCGATCCCCAAATGTATGTCGAAATGCATTCTTGGGATCGGGTTTCGATCAAGTAAACACAAAATTCACAAAAAATATGGAGAATTTACAGAAATATGGAGGGAACACAATAAGTCCATATCTATATATATAAAATTGAAAATCTGTCTGTCTGTCTGTTTGTCCCATCATCACGAGAGAACGGCTGAACCGAATTTGATAAAATTTTGTGGGTAGCCTGGAAATAGTCCCATTTAAAATTTAGTCTATGTTTCGAGTTTCTACAACCTGTGGTTCTCGAGATATTAGTAAAAAACGAAACTTTCGTTTTTCTCATCATCACGAGAGAACGGTTGAACCGAATTTGATGAAATTTTATGGATAGCCTTGAATTAGTCCCCATAAATTTTGTCCATGTTTCGGGTTTCTAAGATCAGGGGTTGTCAAGATATTAATCAAAAACGGAACTTTTTCCTAGGAGTTCTACGCTCTAACTCCGTGGTTTATCCAAATGGAAAGGAAGAAAATCGTTTGTTTAAAACTTCAAAGAGAAATAAAACTTTATTTCTGAGTTTGGTGGAGATTTTTTGCGCTAATTAGTCACTATCTGAAAGCATGAATTGTTTGAAACATGAATTTAAATGGAAAAATCTACCTCCATGGCTTACATTTTCACGAGCTTTTACTCAACGATGAACAGTATAAAGAAATCAAAATGGTTATTTAATTTCGCATTTTATGAGGAGGATTCTATCTTATATGATGTTGCTCGGCAACGCAAAAAAATTAAATGTGTTTGTTAATGATTATTATTATTTTTTCGATTTGAATAATAAATAAATGGATATAAAAATTTATTTTAGAAAAAAACGGTTTGATTTTTCTTTTAATTATATTAATAGCGAACTGCGTACAACACTTTCATTTATTTTGACAAGGAGGATTCAAGCTTATATATTGTGTTTAGCTAATAAACACATATATTATGTTTACCCATTAAATTCATTTATCCGATTGTTGAAACAGAAAAAGAGTAGAATGTGTATATCTTCTAATAATATTTTAGTGTTTTCATTTAGTATGTACAAACTGGATCACGATATTTTATTCAGATCTGCAAATTTAGAGCTACAAATTTGGCTGGATATCGCTAACTTGGCAAATTTCTTAAACGTTGCCAAATTGATTGAAATGTCTCCAAATTGATAAAAACGATGTAAATCAATGAAATTTATTTTGTTTTGCTAGAAGAAAGTACTGAACTGGTGTTTCGTTAGCATTTGTCTGTCAGTCCAACCGTCTTACTTATTAACACATTTAGCGAATTTTAAAATATCAACAAATTGATAAAAATGTTTGTAAATCCATAAAAATATCTTGAAATTGATAAAATTGCGCTAAATAGATGACATTTTGTTTTTTTAGGGGGGTAATATTTTGATGATGATTCGTCAATTTATCGCCAAGTGGGACCAGAGATAGCAGCAATTTTGCCATGGTAATCAGCAATTTCATTTCCAGATATATTATTTTGAGCTTTTACCCAAGAAATATTGACAAAGTTTTTGGCAAGGAGAGCTTTGGATTTAATGGAATTAAGATAATTAGATTTATTTTTTATCGAGTTAAGAGCTTGAATGGAAGAGAGGCTATCGGAAAAAATATTAACAGGGGTATTATTAGAGGAAGCCCAGTCAATAGCAAAGAAACAGCGGAAAGTTCGGCTTGAAATACTGTATTCCTGTTGTCAACTTTATAGGGAGAACCTTTTCCAGGGCATCATGTTTAAAAATACAGAAATACTAGTATTATTGTCAATATTTGAACCATCAGTATATGTATACTATAAATGGCAGAGTCTTTTTATCCCTTCTGTTAACTAAATTTACGGACCATTTATAGGGGTGAAAGGTAGAGAAAGGAACAAGGAAATCAAAATCAGAGGGAGGCGGGAGGGAGGGAGAAGAAAAGGAATCAATTTTTTGTTTCCAAAAAATAAATTTATTATAGAGAGTAGAAATTATAAAATTAATGTGGGGAATACCAGTGAGGGAAAATAAGGAGATATTAGATGTTGTACGGTGGCCTGGACAGATTTTTAGAAGGAAGATCCTTTGGAGTGAAAAATGTTTTTTAATTTGCATTTTTTTTAGTTTTTACCCCATATAGCAGAACCGTAAGTAATAACTTTTTCCACAATACATAGATTTCAGGATTTAAGAAAACATTTTGTGACACCTCAATTTTTCCCAGAAATTTGGCCAAAAGTAGTACAAAATTTAAGACATTTTTCTTAGAGATATCGAATATGAAGGTCCCAAGTTAATTTATTATTAATGATTACACCTAAAAATTTTGAATGACTTTTAATTTTAATGGATCTACTGTTAAATTTGAAAATGGGATTTATTTTCATACTAGAGTAAATTTTGGGGGAAATAATACTCCTTAAATCAGATTATTGAGGGAAGTAGAAAGGGAGTTAAGGAGGAGGGAATTGGTATTAGTTTCAAGGGCATTTCTTGCCAAATGTAATAATAGCAAGGTCGTCCGCAAAGGCTTGAAGATAAAATAAATCACTATTAAGGAAAAGAATTTCATTGAAGTAAAGGTTTCAAATGAAGAGAGCGATAACTGAGCCTTTCGAAATAAATTTTGAGAGGGAGAAAGACCCTTATGAGCAGCGTCTTGACAACTGTGAAGCTCACGAAACCCAAATTGCAAGGGATGGAGTATATCTGCAGTTTTTTACCAAAAGTTAAATCTATTAATAAATTTTTTTCTATGATTTTGCCAAGAGTAGGAAGGAGACAAATAAGAGTAGGAAGGTGACTAAAGGAGGGTAAATTAGATGTCAGAGGTCTGAAGACCCCAGACCGTGCGACTCACATATTGGGTTTAGAGTAGCTATCTGCACGGCCGGGAAAGGATACCTCCTGCATTCAGGAGGCACCCAAGGTCTACCATCCCACCAAACGAACTTTTATTTAGGTCTAAAAATATTACAATTTATAATAAATATTGTGATTAAACAGACAGTTTCACATTATATTTGAACTTGACAAGTACGTCCATTTTACAAAAATGGGAAAATGGTTATTGCGAATGCAGATAAAAAGATCATTGAAAAATAATATTTAGAGTGAGGTATAATAACATAATAAAATATAGATTAAAATGAAAGAAAATAATAAAATTTTAATTTAAAATTTAGAAAATATATAAAAAGAAAATATATGAAAAGGAAAAAAAAATTGGCGTATGAAAACAAAAACAGAGATTTAGAATAAAATTTAGAAAAGAAAAATAAGAAAATATACAAATAAAAAGTGTCAAAAGAAAAATAAAGATAAAAAAAAATAAGAACAGTTAACATAGCTTTTTTTTTTCAAGAAAAAAATAGAGGGAACACAATAAGTTCATATAAGTTAATAAGAATGAAATAAAGGGATTCATTGATCAAAATTAATTGAGAGCAGAATCTACTCATAAGCTTAGGCCACTTTATTAGAAATTTCCATGGAAACAAAGAATACAGTTTTTAATTTTATCTACTGAAGAGGGATTTGAACGAACTTTGGAGAACCAAATTTGTTTATTAGAGGGGGAAGGTTTGCAGAGATGAAATTTTTTAGAAAAAGGACAATCGAAAATGTAATGGTCAACGTCACCGAATTTATTGCAAATACAGTTAGAGGTGGATTTAATTTTGAAAAAGTATAAGTAATCAAGAAAGGGGCCATGACCAGTAAGAAAGTAAATGAGATATTTATTAAATATTTGTAAATTAGGATTCACGATAGGGAGGTAAGACAGGATTCTAGCCGGATCACCAGTCTTGGTGGAAATGTAATCATTAAGATAATTTAGAAGATTAGATTAAGAATATGAGATTTACAAAATTTTAAGAGGAGCGAGTAAGGAAAGGGAATAGTAAGAGGGGAACCAGAGATAGCAGCAATTTTGGCATGGTAATCAGCAATTTCATTTCCAGATATGTTATTGTGAGCTTTTACCCAAGAAATATTGACAAGGTTTTTGGCAAGGAGAGCTTTGTATTTAATGGAGTTAAGATAATTAGATTTATTTTTTATTGAGTTAAGAGCTTGAATGGAAGAGAGGCTATCGGAAAAAATATTAACAGGGGTATTATTAGAGGAAGCCCAGTCAATAGCAAAGGAAATAGCGGAAAGTTCGGCTTGAAATACTGTATTCCTGTTGTCAAGTTTATGGGAGAGAACCTTTTCCAGAACATCATGTTTAAAAATACAGACTGAAAAACCAGTGTTATTGTCAATATTTGAACCATCAGTATATATATTATAAATGGCAGAGTTTTTATCTATTTTGTTAACTAAATTTACGGACCATTTAGAGGGGTGAAAGTTAGAGAAAGGAACAAGGAAATCAAAATCAGAGGGAGACGGGAGGGAGGGAGATGAAAAGGAATCAATTTTTTGTTTTCAAAAATTAAATTTATTATAGAGGGTAGAAATTGTAAAATGAATGGGGGGAATACCAGTGAGGGAAAATAAGGAGATATTAGATGTTGTAAGATAGCCTGGGCAGATTTTTAGAAGGAAGATCCTTTGGAGTGAAAGAAGTTTTTTATTTGCATTTTTTTTAGTTTTTTACCCCATATAGCAGAACCGTAAGTAATAACTTTTTCCACAACACATAAATACCAGCATTTTAAGAAACATTTTTTGAAAACCTAATTTTTCCCAGAAATTTGGCCAAAAGTAGTACAAAATTTTAGGCATTTTTCTTGGAGATATCGAATATGAGGGTTCCAATTTAATTTATTATCAATGATTAAACCTAAAAATTTTAAATGATTTTTAATTTTAATGGATCTGTTATTAAATTTGAAAATGGGATTTTTTTTCATACTAGAATAAATTTTTGGGAAAATAACGGAGCAACTTTTATCAATAGATATTTCTAATATCAGATTATTGAGGGAAGTAGAAAGGGAGTTAAGGAGGGAATTGGTATTAGTTTCAAGGACATTTCTATTATTGCCAAATGTAATAATAGCAAGGTCGTCCGCAAAGGCTTGAAGATAAAATTAATCCCTATTAAGGGAAAGAATTTCATTGAAGTAAAGGTTCCAAATGAAGGGAGCGACAACTGAGCCTTGCGGAGCGCCTTTCGAAATAAATTTAGAGATAGATAAAGACCCTTCAGAAAAAGTAACAGTTCTATGGCTAAGATAAGTATAAATAAAAATTCTATAAGGAATAGGAATGTTTAATTTGACAAAAGTAAGAGGGAGGATGTTCCAATTAAGATTATCGAAAGCTCCTTGTATATCTAAAGTAGTAAGTGCTACATGATGTAATGGTCTAAGGTTCTCAATAGTGAGTAGAAGTTTATGAGCAGCGTCTTGACAACTGTGAAGCTCGCGAAACCCAAATTGCAAGGTATGGAGTATATCTTCAGTTTTTAACCAAAAGTTAAATCTATTAATAAAAAATTTTTCTATGATTTTGCCAAGAGTAGGAAGGAGACAAATAGGCCTAAAGGAGGACAAATGGTCAGTCAGATTGTCAGTTGCCCGCCAATCTGACATTAAATGGTGGAGAATGTAGAGTCCACTTTGACGATAAAAGTTTGCAATTCCGTCCCAATAACTCAACGGTAGAGCTTCGGTTGACCAATTTGGAGATCCAGGGTTCGATTCCCAGTTGGGGCAGAAATGGGGCAGCAAGGCTCTTTAGAACCTAAACACTTGAACAGTCATACTAATTCAAGTGTTGAGGCACACATTTAAAATAATAGTCGTGTTAAACGTGTATAACCGCTAAAAATGCATGTTCGAGTTTTCGCCAATTTTATGTTTTCATCCTCTACTATTCCCTGCAAAAATGTAAAAATGACCCGAAAGACTTCAAAGAAATGGGCATAGTACCCCATGCTGAACTACCAACCACTTTGACGTCTCGTATTTTTAGAAATGGACCGGAGGCGCGCAGCACAATCAAATTTAGTTTCCTCTTGGTACGTCTTCAGCATTTCCCTTCATCCATAAAAAGGCGTAAAAGGGCTCCTTAAGAAGAAATATTCTTTCTTTTATTCACTCTCGGTCCGTTTCTTTATGTAATTTATTTTCTATTTTGTGATATAGCCGACATTCGTATCTTTCCATTTCGAAAGGCATTTTGTACATCTCACGTTTTGGTATATTTTGGGGGCTATCCTTTTTACCTTTACCATTAGCAAACAGTCACGATCAAAATAAAGCATCTGATAACAATGCTTTCATGTATTTATTTGTTATTTGAGTGTCTTGCTTATTTAATATCTGTGTTTTTATAATGGAATTGAAGATAAAATTCCATTATAAAGTATATATAGTAGTAAGGGTATTAAAAATATTGCAGCGTATATCTGTGTGTGGATGTTTCTACACAGCAATCGAAATGTCAAGTCATTTGATTGATATATTGTTACGATGAATCCTCAGGAATCGTAGGTGTACGCTCAGCATACAAGGTGAGTCCAAATTTCTGGATAAGTTATACGTTTATTTACCAGCACAGCGTAAACAGGAACAATATGCAGTAAACAGCACATAAATGATCCACTAATTTCACAAAAGAGCGCATACTGTTCTCAAGACATTGGCGAACGTCACAGTTCAATGTAGCGCGTATCACGTCAACTGCTCTCCAAAGGACTGATGACTCCATTTATAGACTATCTATAGAAGCATCTGAAAATTTCTCATATCTCGCTGAAAATTGGCTGTTTCGAGATGTTTCTCGAACTGCTGAAAAGTCGCTAATTGTCTCTAAATTGGTGATCTGGCTACCCTCTTCCGAACTTCCGCATCTGGTAACCCAAGATTCACGTCATCGTAAAGGGTGCCTGTACGAGTTTTTTTCTCATTCTGATTTTCTGAAACTACTCAAGTGAGAGCATTTTACACGTTTGTAACAATATACTCTTTTAATACAGTTTATAACCGTAGAGTCAATTAAACTATCCTTTATGGAATATAACATCTAGTCCCATAATTCCATTTAATATAACAACACATAAAGTACACCTAATATGTACTTCAAATTTGGCTCTCTTTCTCTTATAATGTCATCCATGTTAACATTTCTGCAATAAGATGGCAGAAAATTGTGCGAAGATCAATTTTTAAAATCATATGATATACACTGAAATTGAACTAAAATATCATAATTTTTCAGTTAGCTTGCACTAATATACCCTCAAAAATATACGTATCAGAAATATCGTCTTCTATTTTTAATACGTTGGACGATAATTATGAACGTAATTTATTACCAATCGAAGAACATGACATTTTCCTAGAGTGAAGCAATTTTTATTTTAGAGGAGCAATATTTCTATAGCTATTCTTCTTTCAGTGTCATTAAAGTATTTCAGTAAAAATACTCATACTCTAATAATTCTAACACTTGATTCCAATAAATTAAAGGCGAAATCTTTAGATTTTAAAAGTCATTTAATAAACATACTATAGACGTACATAAAGATTATCATACGTGCGTCTATATTATATGATAATCTAAATGTACGTCTATAGGATGTTTATTAAATGACTTTTAAAATCTAGAGATTCCGTCTTTAATTTATCTGAATCAATTTACAATTCTAACGTGTTACCACCTTAAGTATTCTAGCACGTGATTAATTATGAGGCTATTAAAACGCTTTCCAGAAATTGAACCTGCAGCGAACAAAACGAGAACATGCAGGCTTTCCCTTTTAGCTTAAGATAAACTGTCTGAAAAAGAAACTGCTTCGCTCTAACTCGTCATTGAGTTTTTCTGAAAATTTTCAATAGCACTTTCATAAGACTGGCTATATAAATATGACTCTAAAATAGCAGTGGAGTAACACAACGTTTTTCGATTCATAAAATAAAGTCTGTAATAATCATCTGGCTTATTAGTAGTAACATATGGTATTCCTGATACGTTTCAAGGATATATTAGTGTCACCTAACTGAAAAATAAATTTTATTGTTTAAAATTCTTGGTATATCATATAATTTTAAATTTTGATATTCACGACATTTTGATCTGTCTGTATTTCAAACGATTATTTCCTTGATAAAGTCCCTTATATAAGTGCGCATTTCATGTTACGGATCGTTTTAATGAAACGTAAATATAAGTACATAAATTCTAATTACGGGCATTACGATAAAAAACTGAATATTGTATTGACGCAATTGACTACAGTATATAGTCGCATATGGATCTTTCTTAATTTTAGATAGGTGTAGAGACCAGTGGCAACACAGCAGCCTATGCAAATTTCCTCAGGCTTGACGCAGTTTATGGAACTTTAAAAGCCCAAGGCGAAGACGAATATTTTTTAAGGTTCTTTAAGATTTGGTCATCAGCTCGGTAACCAATCAAAAAGTTGTCAGCCTGATGTCTGTGGCCGTAGCATTTCGTCATTCATGACGCCACCAACTAGGAGAGCTGTTGTCAAAACATAGTAAGTTTTCCCATTATTACAATTAAAAATTGTTTGTCAATTTTAAAGTGGCAATATCCAGACTTGCGCAGAGAGTTTTAATTGTGCTGTGCGCACATTCCGCAGTGACGTCCATGCAGGTAGAAGTGAAGTCCAAACAGATTCTCAGTCTCTTCAGAGAGACCAAGAACAAAATGCGCGCGTTTGCTATTCCCAGGACGTCATATGCCTCTGTCATATACCGTGACATCATATGACATCCCCTGATATCAGATCCAGAATAAAGAAAACGAAGTAAGACATACCCGACATGAAATCTTCTGTTCTTTTTCTCTCTGTTACGTTCTTAATTTCGGCGTAAGATGTGTATCACAATTTAGCTGAACTTATGTAATTTATTTTTTACCGATTTTGGGATATATGTTTGTACTGTTAAAACTGTTTCATTTAACTTATGCTACCATTTTCAGAAATAGTGATACGTAATGCTCTTACACAGCATACGTAATGCTATGTATGAGAGCTGTAAAATTACGAAATAAGAACCAAATTAATTTTTGTTCTTGAGTACGAAGGATTATCTATCTCCCACTTTCTTTACAAACTTAACGACGACATTACTTAGCTGTTCTGATACATGAGCCGCGCATTGTGTTGATCCAAGTTGACGACACTTACATAGAAATAACGTTACTGATGGTAAAGCAGACGATTTTGGTTTAATTTATTCGATCTAAATAACAACAAAATGGATAGTAAAAAATTTGAACGGAGGTTATATATTTGAGATTGTGCGTGATCGGGTTGAAACCAATTAATAAAATTATTACGTTACTATTGTGAACAGCTGAAATACATCTCTATTGCGTATACCATAAATAAGTATGCCATATTCCATAAACAAACTAATAAATAATGAATTAAAACTTACATAGAAATAACATTACTGATGATAAAGAAGACGAATTTTATTTAATTTATGCGATCTAAAGAATAACGAGATGGATAGTTGTTGTTGAGATCCAGACCGTCCGACCTACCAGAAAGGTGTACGAGATGGATAGTAAAAAATGTTAACGGAAGTTATATATTTTAGATTGTGTCTGATCGGGTTGAAACCAGGTAATAAAATCATTACGTTACTGTAAAACAGTTGATATATATTTCTATTACGTATACCATAAATAAGTGTGCCGTATTCCATAAATAAACTAATAATGAATTAAAACTTACATAGAAATAACATTAATGTTATTTCTATGTAAGACGATTTTTATTTAATTTATTCGATTTAAATAATAAAAAAATGGATAGTAAAAATTTTTAATGGGGATTATATACAGGATGCCCCAAAAAGATTGAAACGCGCTTTAATTCTTTACCTTTTGGAGATAAGTGGGCAATATAAATTGCAAACATGTTGAAAGTAATGTAGGAAATGAGACTACGTTAATGAAATAGTCCTGCCATTAATTTTCAAAAAGTTTAACTTTTCAAATTTTTATACCATCCTCTTAGACAAATTTAGTCAATCAGAAATTTTTTATCTTTAATACAAGATCATTAAAAAAACCGCATATCTGTATCTTTAAAATTGAGCGAGTTATATTTAATTGAAAATTGAACATTGCGAATGGGGACCCTATATCAAATTAGAAATGTAAATTTGTGGCATATCACAAAAATAATAAAACTGGTTGATAATATACAGGATACCCAACCGCGAAGTGAGTACCATTGCTTTATTTGATCACGGTCTGTGTAATGCTTTATTTATATACATTTGTGATAAAAAATTTTGACACATATTAACGTATGTTTGATCTAAACAATTTCCATCGTCAATTTGTTTATGATCCTTATTTTTACTGATGAAACAGCCTTTCACATGGTACGGAAATGTGGCATAAATTAGATTCTTCCCTTTATCATATATCAGTTGATTTTAAAGATACAGATATGCGGTTTTTTTTAATGATCTTATTGCATTAAAAATAAAAATATTTTTGATTGGCCAAATTTGTCTAAGGAGGTCGTATAAAAATTTAAAAAGTGAAACATTTTGAAAATGAATGGGAGGACTATTTCAATAACATTGTATTATTTCCTACCTCACTTTCAACATTTTTGAAATTTACACTACCCACTTATTTCCAACAGGTAAAGAATTAAAACACGCGTTTCACTCTTTTTGGGACACCCTGTATTATAGATTGTATCTGATCGGGTTGGGAATGTTAATAAAATCATTACATTACTATTGTGAAAATAGTTGACATATATCTCTCTCGCGAATGCCATATTCCATAACTAAAGTAATATAAATAATGAATTAAAATTTAGATAGAAATAACCTTACTGATGATAAAGAAGACGATTTTGATTTAAATTATTAGATCTAAATAATAACAAATTGAATAGAAAACAAGAAAGATCAATCATACACACAGAAGTGATTATGAAACACTTTCCAACTTCAATACAATTTTTTTAAACATTTCTGAAATGCGATACATTCATCGATAATATTTTTAAAATTATCATAATACTACAATAATTTATTATATTTGAAAATTTCATCGAGAACAAATTAAATTTTATTCAAAGGACTTCATCGAAATATAAATAGCATGACTCTATATAACAACAGCATTTCATTCATTAACATTTTTCCATTCCATTCATTCATCACAATATTATTATTATTTATTTTATTTAAAAACTTAAAACCATGGAGGTACAAGTAATTTAACTTTATGCTCAAAATTTCACCGAAAAAATCGTCTGTTTCTCTGTGCAAAATCAATGAAAGTTTCATTCAAATCAGTTATATTGCAGACTCCATGAGTTAAATAATTTTGCGTTAAAGAAATGCAGCAATTATTATGCAGTTGTAGAAATAATCAAAGTTTGATGATTATTTAAACTGAAACATACTGTAATTTCGTTGTTTCAGTATGTAGATGCACAGAATTGAAGCAAAAATAAAGCGGTTTTATGACGGACACAACACTCAATATGAATTAAAAAGAACTTTAAAAATCACGATTTTGACACAAGATGGATGCCATATTTTATTTTGAAGTGGGTCACATGAACTCTTCCTATAAAGGGTGTAGTTATTATTTTAATTTTTATTCAAAAAACTGCTGAATATATTTTGCTGAAATTTTTTTATATATTTTATGATATAATTTGAATATTTCCTAAAACTTTCGAAGCAATTTGTGAATTTTAAGTTTGCTTAAAAAATGTTGGAAAAATTAGGTCCCATAGGGTTCAATGTATTTCATTTTTTCAACCCGGGTTCAATCCAAAACTAATTGGGTGATATTATTCATTTATTTTCCTAAAGGTCTCACAGACCGTTTGAACAACATACTAAAATTTCATTTCGATAAAGTCATTTTTACGACAGTTATTGTGCTAACGGGCAGACAGACAGACAGAATGAACAAAGTCATAAACACTTTTCAACTATGTTGTAAAGTTTTAACAAGAAAGATCAATCATGCTTAAAGCATTGATTATGAAACACTTTCCAAATTCAATGCAATTTTATTTAAACATGTCTAAAATGCAATACATTCCTCGGTAATATTTTAAAACTTATTACAATACTACATTAATTTATTATATTTCAAATCTTAAACCTTCATCGAAAAACATGAACTTCATTCAAATGACGGCATTGAAATATAAATTACCTGGTTTAAACATCTCTAAAATGTGATACATTCCTCGGTAATAATTTCAGAATTATCATAATACTACGATAATTTATAATATTTGAAAACTTCATCGAAAACAACTGAAATTCATTCAAATGACGTCATAGAAAAAATAACACGCCTGGCTCTCTCTATAAAAGCAGCATTTCATTTATAAATAATTCCCCATTCATGTTATTCATCACAATGTTATAATAATTTATTTTATTTAAAAATTAAGACTATGGAGCTAAAAGTAATGAAACTCTATGCGTAAAACTTCATCGAAGAAATCGTCCTTCTCTTTGTAAAATCAATGAATATTTCATTCATATCAGCTACGCAGGCTCCATGAAGTAAATTATTTTGTGTTAAAGAAATACAGCAATTCTAATACAACTCATTCTACATATTTTGCTGTTTACATTTTACATAGGGGAAAAATAGGCTTCGTTGTAGAAATAATCAAATTTGGATGAGCATTTAAACTCAAATATATTGTAATTGCGCTGTTTCAGTATGTAGATGCACAGAATTTAAGCAAAAATAGAGTGGTTTTAGGACGGATACAACACTCAATATGAATTAAAAAGAACTTTAATAATCACGATTCTGAGACAAGATGGATGCCATATATCTTTTTGAAGTGGGTCACGAGATATTTTTATATCATGGTCACGTGATCGCTTCATATAAGAGGTATTATTATTATTCTAATTTTTATTTTAAAAAGTACTGAATATATTTCGCTGATTTTTTTTTTATATATTTTATGGAACAATTTGAAAATTACCTAAAACTTTCGAAGCAATTTGTGAATTTGAAATCCGCTTAAAAAATGTTTGAAAAATTAGGTCCCATAGGGCTCAATGTATTTAATTTTTTTAACCGGGGTTCAATTTAAAACTAATTGGGTGATATTCATTTATATTCCCATAGGTCCTACAGACCGTCTGAACAACATACTAAAATTTCATTTTGATTAAGTTATTTTTACGGCAGTTGTCGTGCTAACGGGCAGACAGACAGACGGAATGCACAAAGTCATAAACACTTTTCAACTTTGTTGTAAAGTGTTAAAAATGTCAACGGCCGTTATATATTTTAAAATATGCCTGTTCGTGTTGAAATCATGTAATAAAATCACTACGTTACTATTGTTAAAACAGTTGAGATATATCTCTATCGTGTATGCTTAGAACACATACACAGTATATCCCTGAGGCAAATGGAAAGGGACGCACTACTGTGTCTTAAACTATATTCCGCTCTAATATAGCTATTTTTAGTAGTTTGCCGCAGGCTAGCTTAGAAATCAGATTAAGTTTTCTCCTGGCGTGTCGTCGTAGTAGACTTTGTTCATATAAAGTCATAAAAGGGATACAGAGAAAAGAACCATTATAATACTTCTATTTCTTTTTTCATCGATCTTTCCCTTTCGTTTATTGTCCATCGATTATTCTCCACTTTATCTCACCAATTTTTTTTATTTATTTATTTTTATTTTATCTTTTTATTTTTGGTGCAATGCCACATTTTGAGGCACTCATTTATTTGTATGGATGAAAAGTAGGTCTGTTTAGATCCATCTTACACAGTGAAACACATTCAAGTATGTGTTTCAAACGTGGTACAAGTATTACAATGGGTGAATGCTAGAACAAAATATGTAAAACACTCATAAAACCGTTAAGGCGGATATCTAAAAAGCAAATAAAGCAGAAACAGGCTACGGCTCCAAAAAACAGTGTTATCCATACTTTAAACGTTTTCGATAATAGTGGTCACTTCTCGGTTAGTTTCTGAACTCTTGGGCTTGTCTCACCGAAATTATGTACAACTACTTCCACTTTTTCTGGTCCGGTTTATTCCAACGTGGTATTTCGCGTGGTGAACATTCAGGCTGGTGCACGTGGTGGACTCCCATGCAGTTTATTTACGTTGGCGACCTTCAGACTTCTGAGTTGCAATTATTTTTTGCATGTTTGTGCATTTGTGCGCTATATTTTTTATGATTATGTGGTTTTTTATATTTTAAGGTTGAATTTTGTATTTTGTATTTTTTCTGCTATTCTAGTTTATTCCTTTGTTGGGCACAGATTGCATAAAATTTTAACCACGTGTTTTTATGCAATCATAGAAACAACGGATTTTTGTATATCTGTCTAGAATGTGCCCCTGAAGACGTTTCTGGCAGATATACTATTCTTTAATGTATTTTCCTTGTCCTGGCCTCTCCGTACTCTGCTTTTCCGGCCCTTCCTCCTTGCTTTTTGCTATTAAATATACACTATTATATTGCCCGCTGTTTGATACTGTGTTTACTGATTATCACTCCTGCATTTCATATATTTATATATATATATATATATATATATATATATATATATATATATATATATATATATATATATATATATATATATATATATATATATATATATATATATATATATATATATATAAATATATATATAACTTTTCAGCGGACGATAATTAGCTGAATATTTCAGAAATGAAGCTATAATTTTCATGAACGGCAGTAATTCCGTTTTTTCTGATAGTTTGCCGAAATTATCAACAAAGTAGCTGATAAAAAAATGAGCAAAAGTTAAGTTTGCAGAATTTTTGCATTGTAATGTTATGTAAATGATCATTTTTTATGTAATTTTTTATCAGAAAACAAATCACGCAAACCTTTAGAAACGCTACCAGAAATCGGTCTCGAGATATTGCATAATTTTCAAATAACTTTAAAAAAAACATATAATTTTTTAAAAGTAGTAACTATTATGAAATATATGCACTTTTCATATATTCGACATACTGGCATATCTGTAAACATCATTCTCGTAAACCTGGTTCATTTCATGCACGGAGAAAATATACTTTGGGTAATAGTTTCGTGTTTTTGATGCCTGACAATTCGCCAATAATCATTTATATGTAAGAAAAGCTTTTCTCCCCGTCTGTAATGTTAAGAGATAAATTTAACGAAGTTAGCGACTAATTCAGCGAAGTATTGCAACCTTGACAATATTTCGCCCCAGATTGACAAAAATATGGGGCTAATTGTGGAAATGACGCTAAATCGATAAATTAATCATTAAAATATTTTAATATATGAAACATGTTATTTATTGAGAATGCTATCAATGCGAATCAGTTTGTCACTTATTTTATTTTTAGCATCATTTTGAGCAATATATACAGTTTTTGTATCGGCCGAAAATATATTATCAGAGTTTCTATTTTGACACCATCGAAAATATCGAAAAATGTTCTTTTCAACAATATTTTAACGTCATCCATAGGATATGTCCTTCATATTCATTTATTTATCAAAATTACATCGACATTTTCATTAAGTTCTGTGATTTATGTTTCGCCGTATACGAAAAACTAGTATGTTACAATTAGATAGTTTAGCAAAAATGTAGGTGTATATCTTCACATTGTAATAATTATTTTTTGTTTCACAAGAACTTTATTTATTCGTCATTTTCTAAGCGAACGAAGCTGTAAGATTTTCAATATTCCTCAATGAAGTTTAGTTTCGTACATTTTTATATCTGCCAATTGCGCATGCTCACCCGGCGCTGGAATTTACGCCACACCTACAGAAAGATGACTCATTCCGTTTATTTTATTTTTTTAGCTTTCAACGTTTGTGAAGAGGTGTTCTTTGCGATTACACTAAGCATATTTCATTATGTGATTTTTTGGATGGGAACTGTTTTGGCGATTCGGAAACTCAGTGGTATTATTTAAGTAGCTTATTTAGGACCCGGGCGTATACATCATTTTCAGAATGTATATCCATAATTAACCAGAGATTATAACTTCCAAAACGAACGAATAATACTACTAGAGATGCATATTAAAATATTGAAATTCATTCTCTCAGACCTAACCAGATTTAATTTGTTCTAGAAATATATTTAATATTCTTCATTTTATAAAGTCTTAAAAGTTTTTCCGTGGGCAAAAAAAAAAGTTCTCGTTTCTTCGATTTAATGATATTCCGGGATCTTTCCTTTTCTTCTATTATCATTTTCTTTCTTTTATTTTCCGATATCGGATGTCAAGGCGTTAACCTCATTTTTCACCGTATCTCCGTTTAGTCGGTTCTTATGAAGGTTCGGTCGCCTATTTTTGGCTTAATTTTGTTGCTTCCTAAAATAGCTTGGTAATTCTATATATATAAAAGGTATTAAGTTTGGGGTTACGTTTGAATTTCTATTTACGTTCTTGCCGTTATAATAGATAATTAAGGATATTTCTGAAATTTTTTAAAGTGCAGGATAATCATAGTTAAAATCCGCAGTTAAACTCCCTCAAAAAACTAAATAACAGGAATCAGAGGTTTCACAGCAGCAGCTCGTCGCAGGTGAAGCGCTCCTTTACTTAAAGTTATTGGTTGAATGTTTCACTTTTATCATTATTTGGCGAATTTTTCCAGGCTCATTTGGCTATTTTTAGATCATATTTAACAACACTTGTGTTAGTAGCGCGATGTGATGTTCGTTGTCGAGGAGAAAGGGGAATCTCGCCACTAAATGTGCTTAACCCATTCCTGGAGTTCCCATTCCTTGGTAACCCATTTCTCCACCACTGGTTTTCAAATTTAGCAATACAGATGGCGATAGAATTTTAGATTCATCAATAAAATTATTAGTTCGTAATTTCACCACCGGTGAAAATTGGCGCTGTATTATCAATATTGATTTGATATTTTTTCTTTTGATACTTAGGCCAACATATGTTCAATGTCTTCAGCACTTTCTGCAAAATATTAAAGTCTATAATTGCTCGTAGTATGTGAAGTTAAATGCTACAAGCAAAAGGCCTTTTCGCCCCGTGGTGGTTTCTTTAAGAACTAATATTTTTTTACAGAAACTAAATTTTCATAGTTCTATGATATATACTACCAAGTTTAAAAGCTCTGAGTTTATTGGATTTCTTTTTAGAGGAGATTAAAAGGTCTTCCCAATTTCATCCCAATAGTTCGAAATATTTGACCACAAATCAGTGCTAACACATGTCAATTTAATGAAACAATCTCCATAAATAACTGGATCAAGACGTATAAAGCTGCATAATTACAATGTAGAAAGCATGCAGTTTTTCTTATATGTGGGTAAAATTTTTTGGAAAGTAGTTCTTGAACTGTACATATATTTAAATGAAACCAGGTTTCAAACTTCGTATTATTAATACATCGTACTTGCACAGTATTTTATGCAGTACAAATATAAAATGCGCATATGCAGCATAAAATACTTGTACAATGTTTCATGCTGAGCAAGTTGTTTTTGTTCAAAGTTACATTCTGCTATATAATTTCCATAATTTCAGGAATTTTCTACAGATTCATAGTTGTAGTGTTGCAGTGGAAACTTCTAATTTGATGTCAATTCTAGTTATTTTTAAAATGACTTAATTCGGTAAATGTTATAAAAAACAAATCTATTTATATTTACTTATAAATTGATAGCAAAAACTGTAGGAATATTACCTTTGTTTCTCAAGAAATGCACAGACTATAATTCAAGTTGAATTCATTTTATCACATAAAAATGAAGTCATGCAAGGTGTGCAATTACCTGTGATACTACTCAAAAGGAACAAATAGGTAACTTGCATGACGTGACACAGTATATGTAGTATACATACCTGAAATAAAAAATGAATAAATAAATTACATTACAACACAGAAAATAAATAATTTATATGTAACAACACAATTTATTTTGTTGTATTTTAAGCATAGATGGCATAAATGCATAGACAGCATGAACAAATCTATGAAAACCAGAAAGTTATACAGCTGTTTTATTAAACTGTGATAGAATGAAAAACTAAATTAAACACTTTAAAGGAATGTGCATTTTGTTCGTTATAGTAAATTGGGAGAAAGGAAATAGTGAAAGTTATATTATTTCATAATTGCATCGTGATAATTTCTGAAAATTTGTATCCACTTATTTCTGGTTATAAGATCTTAAATAGCGTTCATTAACACACCTTATAATTGAGTATTTTCCTATCGAGTAGGCGAAATTTTGTGTAAATGTAACTTCCGGTTTATCGTCGCTCACAGCAACAAAACTGACGAGAATTTTATTAAAAGAGCCTTCATATTGTGGGAAATGGTCTATACACTTCATTTTTAACACAACTATGAAGAATTTTTATTCTCTTTTACATATTTTTTTTTATATGCATAGAAATTTTCACTAAAACCGGAGGTGTGGAAAATCTTTCGGTTTTTAAATCTAGAATCAGAAACGAAACTTAGTGAATCACACATCCACTTATGAAATTTTAGGCTGAATCCATTACAGTCATCATCTAAACTTTTATAGCCCATAGTTAGAAACATATGTTAGATGAAATTATGTTTAATTGGAAGTGAAAAGAACAGAAAGTGAAAACATTTAATGAACCTCCTATTATCATCAGTAATTATCTATGCTATATCTATAATATATTTTGATAAATAGACGTTTCAAGGAAAATATAAATTTTTGAATCGGAAGTGGAAATGTCCAGAGCTGGAAGTGGAAATCCTTGTTGAGTTTCCTTATCCTCTCCGGTCATTGATTCTGAATCCATATGAGTCGTTATTTAAGTTCTATTTACAACCAATCGTGAGAAATATATGTTCCAAGGAATTGTTTTTAAATGCAAATTGAACGGAAACCGGAAGTGGAAATTTTTAGTGAACCATCCTATCACTTTCAAAAACGAAAGTAATTATCATTTAAGTTCTATCTATTGGCAATACTGAGAAATATATGTTTAGAGTAAAATGAACAGCTTTGAACCGGAAAAGAAAAACAGTCGATAATGGAAATCCTTAGTAAACCTACTATTCTTCTTCAGAATTTGACACTAGACCTAAACTATTTTGATAATTATTTTGATTAAATTATCTTGATCCGAAAATTACATTTATGAAAATGTAGTGTAAATAGTTGTTATGAAATAAAATATTTTGGAGAACTTTTTGAAGTTACATTTGCAATGAATTTAAATTTCCATTAAAATGCAATGAAATAGATTTTGAAGTCTTCCGTTCTTCCCAATAGTTAAATCTTTAATACCGTGGTATTTTTATCCCGCATGTTAAATTTGAAATGGCATGCCAGCACGACTGTGTGTCGTCTGCCAATTTATTATTATTATTATTATCACGTTTTACTGTCAAATGTTGCTCGTTCTTTACAGAAAGAGTGCTTATTAAAAATGGCGCACTGGAAATACATGCTACTTTTAAAACATACGTGAAAACTTCAAATATCGCATGGCTTATAAGCACTTGAGTTTAAGCAAATTACTAACGTGATTCATAGCAGTAACAGTAATTTCCGGTCCCGTACTATAAACTGCGGTGTATTATTAAATATGCGAAACTGGGTAATTTGTTCAGTCGGTTTTAACAGTTCAATTAAATCCAGACGCATAGGCGTATACTACCAATACTATTGTGGAGTTATGTTATCTACAAATCTCCTGGGACTTAATTTATATGGAGAATTTGTTATGCGCAGAATAGAAGCATAGAACTTTCTAAGTTAAAGAAAATAGGAAATAAAAAATAAATAAATATTCAACCATGGAGATGAATCTTTATGGATCTTTATAAGATTTTACCAAAAATGTTAGCAGTTCTTAACTAATAAATAGTATGGATACACGTCAACTTTAATTTCATTTTGAAATCAAAGACAATAAAAAAAATCTGGTGTGGGTAGCACATGGCTTTCCTTGTATAATGCAATGAATTTACTACTTTTACAGTAAAAAAATAGGTTATTCTTATAGTAGATACTTATATTCTTTCCAAGATATTGAATTTTCGTCAATCAGTCGTCATTTTCATTGATTTAGCGTCATTTTTATCCATTTGAGGAGTTTTTTTTGTTAATTTAGCAACATTTAAAAAGTCGCCAAGTTGGCGACATTTCACCAAATTCTTCGCCAAAATCTCGCAATCAAGTTATTCCTAGAGGTACATTGTCAAGTATGGTACAGTCAAATTCTGATAATGATATCAGTCATTTTCAAGCCCTTTAAAGCGAATGGTAACATGCTATAGTTGTAATCATTTGGACCCATGATACCGATATTTCAATTTTTTTCTCGTATAATTCGAAAAGAAAAAATAATTCTGGTGTGAGAAAAAATTCTGGTGTGAGAAAAAATTCTGGTGTGAGAAAAATTCTGGTGTGAGAAAAATTCTGGTGTGAGAAAAAATAATTCTGGTGTGAGAAAAAATTCTGGTGTGAGAAAAAATCTGGTGTGAGAAAAAATCTGGTGTGAGAAAAATTCTGGTGTGAGAAAAATTCTGGTGTGAGAAAAATTCTGGTGTGAGAAAAAATAATTCTGGTGTGAGAAAAAATTCTGGTGTGAGAAAAAATCTGGTGTGAGAAAAATTCTGGTGTGAGAAAAAAATTCTGGTGTGAGAAAAAATAATTCTGGTGTGAGAAATTCGAGTCACACGCAAGTTCATTTTCTGGGCTGCAATTATGAGAAGAATTATCAGAATCAAAACAGAAAGCTAAATATTCTATAAATATATATAATTATCGCAAGAAATTTAATTTCAGAGTATGTATGTACCCAAAATATTCCCTATGCTTCTATGCCCCATGCAAATCAATGCTTTGGAAATTCACTATAAGCTAAATTTCCTATACCGTTGCTATAATTCCAAGAAACTGGATATCAAACGACAAAACTAAATTTCGTATTCAAAAGCCATTTAACTTTTTAATGTTGAGAAATTATTTGCTCCTTTAATGCAAATTTAATGTGTGTTGATGTGAATGGGTGAACAAATCGATTAATCGACTCCCCAGACGATTTCAATCCATCTTTCTACGCTTTTAAGGAAATCGATGGATGACCTTCGTATTTAAATTTCCTTAGATCTTTGAAGTCTAGACTATCCGATTATGACCATTGAAAAGCCTCTGAATTAACGCGGAAGATCCAAGTGAAGCAGTTTAATGAGAAATTTTATGAAGCGTTAATTTTACCAATTTCCTTTATTCTCATGGCACTCCGCCGAAATTCTTTTGATTCTATTAGTGATTTGGGAATTGTTTGAGAAATAGCTTGAGAGGCACAGATATCTAATTTGATTGGATAAAAGAATAAAATATAATTATATGTTACAATTATTTTATCATTTATATTCAAACATTTTTTTTACTTTTTCTAAATATATAGTAAAATGTATGAGGAAAGTATTGTGACTGATTCGAGAATTAGAATTAGAGTTTCCGATGGAAGAGTACGTTTAAAGCATCCCTGAACTTGAATTGATCGTTTTTGAGGGATGGTTGTGTTTATATGTGATCATAAGTCCATAGCAACGATATCTCTCCAACAAATGGAGCATTTCGAACGAAAAATTTGGGGGAAAAGTTACAATTAGCGAATATTTTGGAATTCTATTGATTTTAAACGCAATCGAATGTTGTGAAGTTGACCAAATTTTCGAATGTAATTTTGAAAAATACATCAAAAAATAAAAACATTTAATAATATTACCTTAATAAACATTTCGCGTGTAATTTTTATTAGAAAACGATTTTCCAAATTTTAGAACGCTAGCATAAACCGCTCTCAAGATATTGCTCTTTTCCAAATAAATTTATCAAAAAATCACATCAAATTAAAACAAATTCTAACTGCTATGCATATGTTCACTGTTCGTATGTAATATTATGCAATAAATTAAATAAGATTATTATTCTCATGGAACTAGTTCGTTCCATTCATGAGAGAAAATACTTTGTGTAATAATTTTGCATTTTGACGCCTAAAAATTCGCCAACAGTCATTTATACATAAGAAATTCTCTACTCTTCTAGCTTTACATTTGGCGAACTGGGCGACTAATTTAGCGACATATCGGCAGCGCGGCTATATGCCGCCTCAGATTAACAAAAATATCGTTAAAATTGCAAAAATGATGATCAGTTATTGAAAATGACGCTAAATCGATTAATTAATTATAAATATATTTAATACTAGCAGCATACCCGTTCTTCGTACGGAGTATATAATATAAAGAAACTTGAAATTCATAATCATGCCCAAATTCTTATAGTATACTAAATGACATTTTAAATCAAAATATTCTGTTAAAATATTTAATACATTGCTCCTAAAAAGAAGTTTAAGAATCTCTGTACTCGCTATATAAAATTATCTTCATGGACATATCTGAAGAATAAAACATCTTGGACCCCTTATGTAAGCAAATATAAAAAAAATATGGAATTGAATCAATATATGCAAAATAAAAGCGTTAAAATTGTATGGTACCCGTACTAATTATATACGCGAATATTAGAAAATATAACCTGTATTAGTAGATTACATGTATAAATTGAAAATACCAATAAACCCGTAATCTTTAAATCTGAAGACAGTCATTTATTCCAATATATGTCAAAATTAAAGTGCTAAAATTATATGCGAAGATATACACGTACTACTTATAATGTTCGATTATTAGTAGAAGATTACCCGTTTTGCAATATGAGTCACAAATGTTTTTTGGTAAAATACAACAGACGACGTAATAAATTGAATAGATAATTAAACCCCTTAATCTTCATACCAGAAGACTGTACTTGATTCCAATATATATGCCAATATATGTCAAAATATATGCCAATATACCTGTACCACTTATATTCTCGTAGGTTAGAAGATATACCCGTGCATTCCTAGAAGATTACTCGTACAACGTACAATATGCGTGTGTCAGCAATTTTTGCTGCAATAAAACAATGGCGTAATAACTTAAAAATATCAATAATCCCTGAATCAATAATTCCGGAAAATATCAATAATAATAATGTTTGAACCTGAAGAGTATAATTGATATTATCCAGTCCAAAATGAAATGGCAATGAAATTTATTTTATATACATATCTTCATTATTCAAATCGGAAAGGATTTAATAAAAATCGTCTGCCGCATAAACACATTGGATTTAAATCCGTTGCTAAGCGACATGATATCATTTTCTTCAAATAAATTGGTAGAAAAAATATCGTCTAAATAGTTATATTTCTATGGAACATTTGGCGACAGTTTCGTCAAATTAGCAACATTTTAAAAAATCGCCAAATTTATCGCCAAGTGGGACTGTAGAACTGACAGTTCCACTTTGCGACAAATTGACGAAATATCATCACAATACTATCCCCTAACAAAAAACAATTAATATCATTTTTGTAGCGCAATTTTATCAATTTCAAGATATTTTTATAGATTTGAAAACATTTTTATCAATTTGGTGACATTTTAAAAATTCGCTAAATGTATTACTAAGTAGGATGGTTGGTCTGACAGAGAAATGCTAACCAAACATCATTTCAGTACTCTCTTCTAACAAAACAAAAAAAAATTTCATTGATATGTAGAAGACCCAAGCCACACGACCAACCCGAAGGTTTATGGCAGCTGTTTGTGTGTCGTTTATATCAATTTGGCGACATTTCCGTCAATTTAGCCAAGTTTAAGAAAAGTTGTCAAATTAGCGATATCCCTCCAAATTCATAGCTTTGAATTTGCAGATCTGAATGAAACATTCTTATCCCGTTTCAATATACTAAATGAAAACACTACAATTGTATTAGAAGATATACCCGCTCTACTCTTTTTCTGTTTCAACAATCGGCTATATGAATTTATTGGCTAAACACAATATATGAGTTTAGTAGCTAAATACGATATAAGCTTGAAAACTCTTTGCCAAAATAAATTAAATTGATGTACGCAGTCAGCAATTAATATAATTAAAAGAAAAATCAAACCGTCCATTCATAAGATATACTTTTATATCCATTTATCCATTTATTTATTATTTAAATCGAAAAAAAATAATAAAAACATTAACAAACACATTTAATTTAATTGCGATGCCGAGCAACATGATATATCCTCCTAAAATGTTAAAATTTATTAACCACTAACAGTACACCCGTTATTCGTACGGAGTGTATAATTTAAAGAAACTTAAAGTTCGCAATCATGTGCAAATTCTGTTAAAATATTAAATTTATTGCTCCTAAAGAGAAGTTTAAGAATATATGTTCTCACTATGCAAAATTATCTTCACGATCAGATCTGAAGAATAAAACATCCTGCCCCCTTTTGTAAGCAAATTTACAGAAGAAAAAATAGGAATTGAATGAATATATGCAACCCCGTACTAATTATATTGTCGCAGATCAGAAAATATGCCAATGTGTTAGTAGAAGATTACCCGTATTACAATATGCGTCTCAAAAATATTTGCCAAAATAAAAGAGATGACTTAATAAATTGAAAACATCAATAATATCCGTACTCTTTATACCAGAAGGTCGTAATTGATTCCAATATATGCCAATATATATCAAAACATATGTCAATATACCTGTACTACTTATATTCTCGTAGATTAAAAGATATACACGTGTATTTGTAGAAGATTCGTACAACATACAATATATGAGTTTAAACAATTTTTGTCATAATAAAATAATTGCATAATAACTTGAAAATATCAATAATCCTTGAATCAATAATCCCCGAAAATATAAATAATAATAATTTTTAAACCTGAAGACCGTAATTGATATTATCCAGTTAAAAATGCTATAAGAAAAATCAAATCGTTCTTTTCTAAAATATATTTTTATATCCATTTATTTATTATTCAAACCGAAAAAATAATTATTAAAATTAACAGACAGACTTAATTTAATTGCGTTTCTGAGTAACATGATATAAGATAGAATCTTATAGCATGTTAAATATGTCATGTCTTATAACATAAACTGCGAAATTAAATAACGATTTTGATTTCTCTATACTTCTCATTGTTCCGTAAAAGCTTGTTTTAAATAAACCATGAACCATGGAGATAGATTTCCCCTTTAAATCATGTTTCAAACAATTCATGTTTTCAGAAAGTGACTAATTAACGCAAAAAATCTCCCATCAAACTCAGAGATTAAATTTTAATTCACTTTCAAACGATTTTCAAGCTTTTCGTTTGGATAAACCACGGAGTTAGGGAGTAGAACTCCTAGGAAAAAGTTAAGTTTTTCATTAATATCTCGACAACCCCAAGTCTTAGAAACTCGAAACTTTGACAAAAGTTATGGGGGGATATTTCAAGGCTAATCACCAAATTTCATTAAATTCGGTTCAGCCGTTTTTCCGTGATCATGAGACAAACGAAAATTTTGTTTTTTACTAATATCTCGAGAACCACTGCTCGTAGAAACTCAAAACACGGATATAATTTTAAGTGGTGCTATTTCTGGGCTACCCACAAAATTTCATCAAATTCGGTTCAGCCGTTCTCCCGTGATGGTGTGACAAACAGACAGACAGACAGACAGACAGATTTTCATTTTTATTTATATAGATATGTACTATAGTGCTTATTGCGGATGCTATCAATATTGCTCTCGGTCAATTGAGTGTTGCATGAAATATAAGTTAATTGCCTACTTCGAAATAATTTTCCATGTTGTCATCGAGAAAAGCGCTAAATGCATAATTCAACATTAAAAATATTGTTACATAGACGTTTTACATCATTTTTTTGCTGCGAAAGAAATAAAGTTCTTGCATTATACAGGGTGTCCCACAGATATTGAAACCCGCTTTAATTCTATACCTGTTGGAGATAAGTGGGCAATATAAATTACAACAATGTTGAGAGTAAGGTAGGAAATAAGACAATGTTAACGAAATAGTCTTTCCGTTAATTGTCAAAAAGTTACACTTTTTAAATTTTTATACGATCCCTTAGAAAAATTTGGTCAATAACCAAATTTTTATTTTTAATGCAACAAGATCATTAAAAAAATCCGCATATCTGTAACTTTAAAATTGAGCGAGTTATATTTAATGGAAAATTGAACATTGCAAATAGGGACTATATATCAAATTAGAAATGTTAATTTGTGACATATCACAAAAAAGATAAAACTGCATGATAATACATAGAATTCCCAACCGCATAGTGAGTACCACTGCTTTATATGATCTCCGTCTGTGTAATGCTTTATTTAGATGCATTTGTGATAAAAATTTTTGACACATAAAGTATTTTTGATCTAAACATTTTCCATCGTCAATTTGTTTATGATCCCTATTTTCATGATGAAACAGCCTGGTCAGATTTCTCGTTTATCATTATTCAGTTTATTTGAAAGTTACAGATATGCGGTTTTTTAATGATCTTGATGCATTAAAAGTAAACATTTTCTGACTGACCAAATTTGTCTAAGGGGGTCGTATAAAAATTTAAAAAGTGTAACTTTTGAAAATAAATGGGAGGACTATTTCATTAACGTAGTCTTATTTCCTAGCTTACTTTCAACATTTTTGCAATTTACATTCCCCACTTATCTCCAACAGTAAAGAATCAAAGCGCGTTTCAATCGTTTTGGGACACCCAGTAGAGTAAAAGTCATATGCTTCCCACATGAACTTTTTTACTTTTCCTATGTAAATATTATAATGTATAAAAAGAAATATTCTGACGGGATCCTAAATCCGAATAAGATTTTCGACGGAAGGGACCGTTTCAAGAATCCCTTAACTCGAATCAAATGTTTTTGAGGTGATGTTTGTCTGTGTGTACGTGTGTATGTATGTATGTTAGCGTGTGTTTATGAATATTAATGTGTGTGTCCATGATACTCTGGAAACGATGTCTCAGGAATGAATGGATTGATTGATAAAACAATTCATATGAGTATTATAGCCAGTGGGTACTGGATCCATATTGATTGGTTGGTTGGTTGATTATGGTTTTATGGCACAAGATCCAAAGAGGATATGCTGCGACAAACATATGGTACCAAGATACATAAATTAGCATGGATTAAAACACGTGTATAATTTAAAAGAGTGATAATGTGTGAAAATACCATGACTATGGAACATGTACAACAATGCAAACGATATGAAAAATGACTAAAAGTTCATAAAAGGTGAAGTTAAAAATGATGGAAAAAACCAATGTCCGATAAAAATGGGAAAAGCTCCAAATGAGGATTTTTTTTCAATCAATTCTGTCAAATGTATAGTATAAGTCTTGAAATGCTTAAAACGAAACTGTTTATATTTCAAACACTCAATTAAAATATGTTTGATACTTGCTGAGGTCTGACAACTATTGTAAAAGGATTCAATTTCTCCTAAAAGTAAGTGTCTATGGGTAGAACGAGTATGACCAATGCGCAAACGAGTTAATATAACACCAAGTTTCCTACACTGAAAACTAGTCCACTTTTGCATTAAAGGCTTTATCTCATACAATTTATTTTGAGTTTGCTGATTCCATGAATGTTGCCATTTATCATATAATATTTTACTAATAGTTTTTTTTTTATATCTGTCAAAGAAATGAGGTGATTCAGAATATGATCAGCTGTTTTTACACCGGTATCAGCCAATTCGTTGCCCTTTAACCAACATGACCCGGAACCCAACAAAATTGAATATGGTGTCCTCGTGCCTTCAGACGATGTAAAAGTTGGAGGATATTTGAGGCAATGGGATGAAGCATGACCATTCTGGATGAAAGTAATTGCAAAAAACTTAACGAATCTGTATATATGATGTACTTTTTTACCCTTTCATGGGAGATGAAAATTAATCATTGGTGAATTGCTGTGATTGATTGATTGTAAATGCAATATTGAATGCTTAATAGAATACTTCTCAATTTTCCAATATGTTTGAAGACATTATAAAGACAATCAAGATTTTCAATAATGGTAAATGAATTATTACCCCACATGCAATTCTTCATTATAAAAAAAAATAATGCACACTTCTGTGGGAGCTGGGTCAGTACAAACAGCACCTACCGACTCCACCACCCACAATTTCGTGATCGTAATTTCAAAAGGCCAAGGAGACATAATTTAACAAATATTCTCAAAAATGTATCAGCAAAAACACCAGGTTCAAGATTTAAAGGAGTTCCCAGTTTAGGGGAATTAAATAACCCTAAATGAAGTACAGTGAGTAAAGTAAATATACAGACACAAATAATTAGGCTCTTTTTCACACAACTTAAATATTGATTTATTTTAGATTTTTCGAAGAATTCAATATGTGTATTTTAACTTTCAAATAATAAATAAACTTCAGAGCTTCACTTATATTAGACATATTCAAGAAACCAATTGCTCTGGTAAAAATATATGGCATTCAAGTAATCAAATTATTCATAAACATATGATCTTAAATCATTTCTAATTTCTTTAAATATTTTAATATGAGCCATTTTAATATTTGAATTCAATTTCATCATGCCAGTGCCGCCTCGGAATCATTGATTCCGGTAAAAGGAAAATTTACCTGATCTCTTAATTTTATTTAATTTGGAGCAACAGATTCGCATCAGGTAATCACGGTTTGATGCAGGACCTCAGAAAAGATCACAGGGAGATTTTCGGAGAATCCAAAATCTTTAGAAACCGAACTTCCGAATACAATGCTTCGAATTGAAACTAAGCCGCTAGTTACTCATCTCAATTTCCAGAGTCGATGGGATAAGTTCCTGGAATGGAAAAAATATAATTTAGAATAGATTTGCATCAGGATAATTAATGAAAAGTTCCAGGCTCCTCTTCTTCAGCTCCAGATGAACCAGGGCGGGATTCCTTTAACCAAAAGCCCCTTTCTGATAGCTTAGCCATTTCGGCCAAATCTTCCTTTGTCTCAGTCTTTCGACAAATTCACCAGCGTCCTCCCTCCACGGGATCTTCAGCTCCAAGCCGGCGAAGAGCGGGGCGCTTGAGCCCACGCAAAAAGTTTTCTCCTTCGCAACAAAAATGCGCCTCTTCCTGATTGGACGGCGCGCTCTCCTAGCGACTACACAGCCAACACGTCACGCTCACGGCCAGACACTAAGTCCAGACAATTCAACGATTTCTCGACGAAAAGCGCTTTTTAATGTAATTTCAATGGAAACAAGTGTTAGTAAAACACTGTACTGGCACGAACGGAGAGAAGGATGTTTCTCTTTCCGAAAATACAAAAAGGCTCATGGCGCAGAATTGCGACATGACAGCTCTCCCCTTCTGGGAGGCAAAAATTTTCAGAACACAGTGAGGAAAATTTTTCTCTCACTCAAAACACAAAAACACAAAAATTTACAAGGAGTTTTAGGAACCTGTAAGTGTAAAATAATTTAATACAAAATTTTGGGCGAGAAAAGTGCGATCGTTCACCTCTCTCAAAAGCAACAACACTGTAGATCTGAATGACTGGCCAAGCCACTCATCACCACAGGTAAAGTCCAAAAGAAAACCAAAAGGATGACAAGGCGTCACCACATCTTAAAGGAACCTTTACAAAAATTCACATTTATTACACTAAAATTCAAAAGAAAATTTGTCAAGGCAATTTGCCTGACAACACACTATCTCAATCATCTACATTGAGATCAACCAGGTGATGTGAAAAATAAAATATGATATGATATGAATTTACAAAACTTAACAATATAAACAATTCAAAATTCAAACAATTTCAAACAATTGTCACTTTCAAAACACACGAGTGACACAAAACAATTATTTTTAATTTTCATCAAGAGGTTAAATACTTTGAAAATTAATTTCTAATTTAAATTTGTCATATTCAGGAAATGAGATTCTTCACTCATTCAAAAATGTCTCACTTTTTGAGAACAAAGTCACTTCAATATTTCCATTTTTCAATTTCAAATTTTCGTTTCAAAACTCTCATTAAAATCTTAACTTTCACATTAAATTACTTTCAAATTCAACATATTAACTTTAAATTACATTTATCTTCAATTTTTCAACCTTTCATCATTTATTCAACAATTTTAACATTAACTTTAATTCAACTTATTTTTGTCATTAAACAATTCAGAATTTTCTTATTCTGACACACTTTCATAAATTACTTTAAATTATTCATTTATTTACATTATTTAATTTATCTTAAAATTTTCATTTACTTTACTTTTAACAACTTTCACTCTGAAATAACTCAACAAGTGACAACTTCATGTCACAAAAGAAAATTTTACATTTATATACATTTGTCTACTGAGAGAGAGAGAAGGAGAAAAATTTCTCCTGAAATTCACGTCAGTTATGTAAAAGAGCAGGAACACATCAAAAGAGCAAGCTCGGCGGGGACTAACGAGTTGCCAACAGAAAAGGGAGTGTAGAAAAAGGGAAAAAAAATACTCGCGTGCAGGAAGCGATTGCAGCAGAAATAGGACGCCAGGACACGCCTCAGAAGCACGGATATCCTCAAAAATTTTGGACAGCATGCGCTGATCCCATCATCATCCTCATCATCTTCTTCATCATCATCATTCTCATAGCTTCACCAGTTTCCCACCTGGCCAATCACAACCGTCCTAGGTAGGCTCGGAGCAAGTTGTCGTCCAGGACTCCAGTCCTGCCACAAAAGTTCGGACAATTAATTTGCTAAGCTGCATCTTCATCTGTAATCCAATGTAAAAATGTCCAATGTTTGCGTCCACCAGCCAGCTTTCAGAAAAAGGGGTTGCAGCATAAAAATATGATGTCTAACTTAAACTTGTGTAGATGTTTGAAAACTGCTGGTCAAAAAAAAACAACAATGTGAAATGGAACTTCAAGAGAACAGAATTTCAACAAAACATCAGCCAAAAATTTCACCTCTCTCAGCAACAAAGTTTCAAAACATTTTTCAAAAGAGATCATTTACTTTTGATCTTCAAAACATTTAATTTCAAAAAATTTTCAAAAATTTTCAAATTCAAACTTTTCATTTTCACTTTCAAATTACTTAAATTATTTCAATTACTTTATATTAATTTCAATTTTATTTTAACAAATCATTTACTTTTTTCCAAAATTCAAAATTTTCCTCCTTTTACTTAGGGGAACAACAAATTTACCAACACCATTTAAATTATTTTCATTAATGAACTTAAACAAATAATCAAACATTTTTTTTTTTTACATTACAACACATCAATATAATCAAAGTCAATCAAGACAGGACTCTCGAAAAATTTTAAAGTCCAAGGAGAGTCAATTAACAAAATTACTTATTATTTAAATTATAATATAAATATTCATAAATTATAGTTCACAAAATCAATTACTTATTTACTTTTTTAACTTAATGCAAGATTTCCAATAAATTTTAAAATCACAACAATTTTTTCATAAATTCTATTTTAAAAGACAATATTGAAATATAACTTAAACAAGTATAAACTTTAACTTAAAATGAAATCTTTTCTTGCAAAATTTAATTTCTGTAAAATTGTGAACTCAACCAAAATTTAATATTGTGAAAATCTTTGACTCCTAAGATTATAGGGTGTACGTGTATTTCTGTTTGTCATGTAATACTGATTTTGGTGTGGTGTATAACTATTTCTAAAGTTATTGTTGTAAATGATTCTTCCATTTCCTCTATTATCAAAGTTATTTGAATTATTTCTCTGAACATATTGTTGTCTTTGATTTGTACGACAATTTGATCTAGTATGAACAGCATTTTCGTTTACCCTTTTATTTGGCAAATTAAATCTTACTCGTTTCACAGTTTTTTTGTTTTGAGATTTATCTCCAGATCTTGTCAAACAAGATTTTAGTTTCACAGAGTCTTTCTCAGCGGTGATCACAGGAGTAAGTTTATTTGTCTTAGAGTTCAATTTTTGACTTTCATGAGTTTGTTTTGAAAATCTTTGCAATTCCTCTCTTCTTGGAGGTAAAAGAGTCAGTCTGTTCACATGAACCAGTTGTTCATTTTTGGGATTCATTACATGTCTGATTAAGAAATTCACTGCAGATGTTTGTTTTATCACTTTAAAAGGACCTTTATTAAAAGAGCTCAGTTTTCTTGACTGGCCTTGAGGTAAAAAGGGAGTGTAAAGATACACTAAATCACCAACTTTAATATTGGGCATCTTCGCTTTCTTATGCTGTTGTAAAATTTGTGAATTTTCAGCTTTTTCTAAGTTACTTTTTACTACATCATATGTTCTTTTAAGTCGGAATCTCATGTCTTCTCCATAATCATATGTTGATTCATATGTCGGAGGTTTAAATCCAGTGATCAAAGTATTTGGAACTGTTAAATCTCTACCATAGAGTAAATAAGCAGGCGATTCACCCGTAGAAGCATGTATGGCATTTCTATGTGCTAATAAAGCAAAATGTATCAGATTGTCCCAATTATCTTTATCGTTATATGCAATATTTTTCAAGGATCTGATCAAAGTACCATTTAATCTTTCAACACAACCGTCTACAGATGGCATGTAGGCAGTAGTAGTATTCTTTATTATTCCTAATTTCTTATAAAAGCATCTTGCTGTTCTAGAAACAAAATTCGTCCCTTGATCCGAGACGATGAATTTAGGTATACCATGCTGAGCCATGTAGTGCTCTAAGCAACTTAAAATGTCTTCAGTTTTTATTGAAGCCAAGGGATATGCTTCAGGCCATCTTGTAAAATAGTCAGTTATGACCAATATGAATTTATTTCCAGATCTTGATATAGGTAATGGTCCGACACAATCCATGGCGATACACTCAAATGGATATGTGGACTTCGAAAATCTTTGAATGGGTGCTTTGTTATTTCTAAAGCCACGATTTACCACACAAATTTCACAAGAGGATACATAATTTTGTGTTTGGGAATACATTCCCTGCCAAAAATATTTTCTACTTACAGAAGCTAAAGTTCTTCTAAATCCACAATGTGCATAAGTGGGACAGTCATGATGTAACCATAAAATTTCAGACACAAGTTCTTGCGGAACAACAACTCTTTCTTGTTCTTGATGTCTACGCTTTGGGTGTTTGTGAGTACACCACAGGATATCATCTTTTCTAAAAAATACCAAAGTTTGTGGGTAAGGTTTTATGTTTTTATCTAAGAGATCTATAATTTTATTGCACCTTGGATCAGATTTCTGAGCATTCTTAATTCTTATGAGCAAGGTAGGACAAGTAAATGTTTGTTCCAATTGACCAATTTGTATGTTATTTTCATTTTGCATTTCACTTTCATTATTATTAACAGCACAAATTTCATTTTCTTCATTTGTATTTGCTGGATTCAAATTGATTTCTGATTCTTTTCTATTGCTACTATTAGTATTGTTTACATAACTTTGATTTTCATTATTGAAACTTGGTAAATTCTGATTTGCATTCTGAAAATTTTGATTAACATTTTGATTTATAACTTTATATTGTGACACGAATCTTTGTGGAATATTGTTAATAGTATTTGTACATTCATCTACATTTCTTGACATATAATCAGCAACAACATTTGCTTTTCCTGGTTTATGTACTATTTGATAATCAAATTGTGATAAGGATGCAATCCATCTAGCCAATCTAGATGTAGGATCTTTTAATTTAAATACGAATGTTAGTGACTTCTGGTCACAAAAAATTGTGAAAGGTTTTCCAATTAAATAATGTTTATAATAGTTAGTAGCCCAAACAACAGCTAATGCTTCTCTTTCGACAACACTGTATTTACATTCTGCTTCACTAAGCTTTCTGCTTGCGTAAGATATTGGATGCAAAATTTTATTCTCATCTTCTTGAGACAAATAGCTACCTAAAGAGTGATTTGATGCGTCTGTATGCAAAATAAATGGTTTTCTAAAATCTGGAAGGGTCAAAATTGGTTTGACAAAAGTTTTCCTTTTAAAATTTCAAAAGATTTTTGAGCTTCATTAGTCCAAATAAATTTCTTTTTGCTTTCATTATTCTTAGTTTTCAGTAATTCTGTTAATGGCAAGGTCAGTTCTGCATAGTCTTTTATGAATTTTCTGTAGAATCCGGTGAGTCCAAGAAATTGTCTCACATTCTTAATTGATTTAGGAATTTTGAATTTCTCTACAACTTCCAAATTATGAGTATCAGGTTGTACTTTTCCATTTGATACCAAAAATCCGAGATACTTAATTGTTTTTCTGAAAAAATGGCATTTACTTGGTTTCAATTTAAGACCATGTTTACTTAATCTTACAAAAATCTCTTCTAGTTTTTTCAAATGTTCTTCGAATGTTCTTGAGGCAACTATAATATCATCTATGTAAATTCCAGATATGCCAGCCAGCACCAGAGACATGAGTCTCTGAAAGGATGCAGGCGCATTCTTAAGACCAAATGGGGTTCTGGTCCATTCAAAGTGGCCATCAGGTGTTGAAAAAGAAGTCTTTGGGTAATCATCAGGATGTAAACACAATTGGTAAAATCCACTGGTTAGGTCCAGGGTAGAAAAATACAAGGCTCCAGACAAGTTATCGATTAATTCCGATATATTTGGAATCGGAAAGTTCTCAACAATAGTGATCTTATTGAGCTTTCGAAAATCGGCTACCAAACGGTAACTTCCATCAGGTTTCTTCACAAAAAGCACTGGAGTATTGTAAGGTGATGTACTACGCTGAATGATTTTTGCATCAAGGAGTTCGTTTACCTGGCGTGAAAGTTCTTTCTGTAAATTGTGTGGAATGCGGTATGGCTTCTGTCTAACAGGTATGTTAGATTCAAGATTAATTTCGTGCAAAATAGTGTCACATCCAGACAATTCTTTCATATTTTTAGCAAAAACATGTTTATATTTACTTAGTAATTTTAAAAGCAAAGATTTTTGTGCATAGTTCATATGTTTCAAATCAAAATCTCCTCCCCATGCATCAAATGTTTCATTTTCTTCAATACAGTTTTCAATGTCAACTCTATTATTTATGTCAATATCAGATTCATGGATGTTTTCGAAAGTTCCCAATTTCATTCCTTTGTTAATGTAAACAATTTTTTCAGATGGGTTTGCAACTTTAGCATACAAAAAGTCATTTTCAGGAATTTTGTGGATACTTCTGGCTACAAAAATTTTGTTTGCAGAAAATTCTTTATTATTGATAGGTTCAAGCAAAATTGTCGTGTCTTTTTCAATTTTGTAATTTCTTTTTAATTTAATAAAAGTTTCCGAAAATGGTTTTAGAACACATTTGTTGAAAGCTTTGGCAATCCCTATTGCCTGATTTTGTTGTGAACTTCCTTCATCATGTTTATCACACTCTGTCTGAGATATTTCATTGTTACTGGTATTGTCTTTTGTCAAAAATCTGTCTGTATATACATTGTCATTCATCTGTCTTTCATATAAATCATTTTCACATTCATAATTTGACCTTTCATTTCCATTTGCATCGAAATCTCTAAAATCAACGTCTCTAAATTCATTGTGAAAATTGTTTTGTTCAAATAAATATCCATTATTACATCTATTTTCATAATTTCTTGAAAAATTTGTGTCTTTGGATCTATAATCTACATCATTTGTAAAATTGTAATTTCTTCTGTCACATTTATAATTTATAGCATTGCACTCAGATATTTCAGGTTGAACATCTTTGTGTCCAAAGGCAATGGTCACTTTACTTTTATGCAGAAAAGTACTTCCTAAAATCATGTTGTATTCGTTAGGTGCAGGTATGTTTAAAATGCAACATTCAATCACAACATTGTCTTTTCCAACGGACAAAAGAAAAGAAGCACTCTCATCAGCCCAAACCTCCTGATCTCCAATTCCCTTCACAATAAAGGTTGTATTTTTTAATTTCACTTTCCTAGGGTTAACTTTCTGTAAAGCATCTCTATAGATAATATTTATGGAACTTCCAGTATCGATTAATGCATTCAGTTTGACATCTTCAACAAAAACTGAGATGACCGGAAAATTTTTCTGGCAAGGAGCTTTAATTTCCGTCATAAAACTAACTTCAGAATTTGGTTTGTTAAAATTTTGAGATTGAAAATTTTGTCTTCTAAATTGTCTTCTATTACCAAATCTATTATTAGAATATCTGTTATTTCTTCTATATCCAAATTTATTGAAGTTTTGAAATTTATAATTATCAAAGGAATTTCTAAAATTTGAAAAATATCTTCTTTGGACATTTGGATTTCTATATGAACTGTTACGAAAAGGTCTTCTAAAGAATAAGGAATTTTTCCTTGGAGAATAATTTTGATATGGACTTTTAACGTACCACTCTTCTTCCTGTGAGGCAACTGGAATTCTTCTTTGACTGAAACGGTTTCTATTTTCAGATTTTCTGGATGGTGTAGAAGTTCTGAAAGATGTTGATGGTTTATGTTTCTTCTTTACTGGAATATCTTCCCAATCTTCCTCTTCCAATTCATTTTCATTGTATCTGCTTGTAGAGGGCGTATCCATGAAGGAATCCTCAAAACTGGAATTGCTCTTTTCCAGATCTTCTCTTATTTCATTCAGTCTTTTCTTCCTTTTCTCTGAATTTTCACTAAATTTTCTTCTTAATTTCTCAAATTCTTTCTTCTTTAAATTTAATTCATTCTTCAACTCTTCAATTTCCTGTTTAGTGTCTTTTTCGATTCTCACTGTATTTATGTCCTCTGTCATTTCTTCTAGCTCTTCGTTCTGTACTTCTTCTTCCAGAATGGCTATTTCTTTCGCAGCTTCAAATGACTGTGGATTTGCAGATAAGACGGCTTTTCTAAAAGAAATTTTCAACCCTTTTTTAAAGGAGTTGAGCAAAATAGCAGTTCTCAAGGAATCTTCATTATCAGACACCACATCTTGCGGAAAAGCAACATATGATTCTGCCTCTATTCGATTTGCATAATCACGAACACTCTCGTTTGTCATTTGCTTGCAATTTACTAGTGCGGCAACGTTCTTGGCAATATTTTCTTTTTTTGTAAAATTGTCCTTGAGTGTATTCACTAATTCTGAAAAATTCGTACTTTGGTTTAGTTTCGGGATGGATTTTATCAGTCTTTCTGCCCTACCAGACAATTTCAACTTCAGAACGAAAATTCTGTCTTTATTAGACCACTCGGCATGTTCAGCAACCAGAAGAAATTTCTCCAAAAATTCGTGAAAAGATTCATTTGCATTGCCAGCAAAACTTGGAATGGATCCAAGGAACTGTGATCCAATTCCGACCTTCACTTTGTTAGAGTCTCTGACAGCGGAAGCTGATCTGCCAGAATTTGGAGAAAGTCGTGGCGGAGACACCGAAGGCACCCGGCCAGATGAATTCCGTTGTGCAGAGGAGTCACTACTCCTGCTTGCTCTCGTATTTTTAGATTTAGGCATTTTTTTGCACAAGGTTTTTTACCAAATAGACGAAGCACAGTTTATTGTGGAAAATTGATTAATTCACTTTCACTTTTTCTTAAATCACTTATTTATGTGTAAACAGAGCACCGAAAAACACTACGTGTAACTCTTTTCACTTTTTGTTCATTATCATGAACTTCGAATCACTTTTGCATGTGCACAAAACTTTTGTATTCACTTTTCAAAATAAATGTATGCACTTCATGTATTTACCTTTTAATGTATGTGTATTTGGAAATTTCAATTTACTTATATATCATATATCATATAAAATTTTGTGTATTTATGTATGTCAATTACCTCAAAATATATGTAACACAATTTCAACAAGTAATATGCAAATTAAATCATGCAAATAATACTCTTGGTGCTTCTGGGCTTATGTGCTTTTGCACTTTTTCTTAATATATGACACATAAACAAAATTTTCATGCCCATTAAACTCAAATATTTTGCACCACAAAATAACTTTTTAAACTTACTTCGACATATTAGTACTGCAATATTTTTTTACACAATAAAAAATTTGCACTCTTTCATAAATTTATACCTCACTCACTGTAATACTCTGGGAAAGGGATACGGCACCAATTTGTGGGAGCTGGGTCAGTACAAACAGCACCTACCGACTCCACCACCCACAATTTCGTGATCGTAATTTCAAAAGGCCAAGGAGACATAATTTAACAAATATTCTCAAAAATGTATCAGCAAAAACACCAGGTTCAAGATTTAAAGGAGTTCCCAGTTTAGGGGAATTAAATAACCCTAAATGAAGTACAGTGAGTAAAGTAAATATACAGACACAAATAATTAGGCTCTTTTTCACACAACTTAAATATTGATTTATTTTAGATTTTTCGAAGAATTCAATATGTGTATTTTAACTTTCAAATAATAAATAAACTTCAGAGCTTCACTTATATTAGACATATTCAAGAAACCAATTGCTCTGGTAAAAATATATGGCATTCAAGTAATCAAATTATTCATAAACATATGATCTTAAATCATTTCTAATTTCTTTAAATATTTTAATATGAGCCATTTTAATATTTGAATTCAATTTCATCATGCCAGTGCCGCCTCGGAATCATTGATTCCGGTAAAAGGAAAATTTACCTGATCTCTTAATTTTATTTAATTTGGAGCAACAGATTCGCATCAGGTAATCACGGTTTGATGCAGGACCTCAGAAAAGATCACAGGGAGATTTTCGGAGAATCCAAAATCTTTAGAAACCGAACTTCCGAATACAATGCTTCGAATTGAAACTAAGCCGCTAGTTACTCATCTCAATTTCCAGAGTCGATGGGATAAGTTCCTGGAATGGAAAAAATATAATTTAGAATAGATTTGCATCAGGATAATTAATGAAAAGTTCCAGGCTCCTCTTCTTCAGCTCCAGATGAACCAGGGCGGGATTCCTTTAACCAAAAGCCCCTTTCTGATAGCTTAGCCATTTCGGCCAAATCTTCCTTTGTCTCAGTCTTTCGACAAATTCACCAGCGTCCTCCCTCCACGGGATCTTCAGCTCCAAGCCGGCGAAGAGCGGGGCGCTTGAGCCCACGCAAAAAGTTTTCTCCTTCGCAACAAAAATGCGCCTCTTCCTGATTGGACGGCGCGCTCTCCTAGCGACTACACAGCCAACACGTCACGCTCACGGCCAGACACTAAGTCCAGACAATTCAACGATTTCTCGACGAAAAGCGCTTTTTAATGTAATTTCAATGGAAACAAGTGTTAGTAAAACACTGTACTGGCACGAACGGAGAGAAGGATGTTTCTCTTTCCGAAAATACAAAAAGGCTCATGGCGCAGAATTGCGACATGACACTTCTGAAGGATAGCATGAACTGTTCTTGGGTATGATTTTCAAAGAATTGTTTTGAAAAAAATATTAAAATAACCATAACTTTCAATACTGTTGAATAAATAATCATTTTGCACGTAATTTTTTTTTAATAGGAAAACGAATAACATAAATTTCAGAATGCTGGTATTAACTTTTCGAGAGATATTGCACATTTTTCAACTACATTTATAAAAATAAAATTACATAAAAATAAAAAAAGTAGTTAAGTATTGCCATATCGTTTCACTTTCCATATGTGGAATAATATGAAACAAATTCTACTGGATCGTGTACGTTCTATTCACGAGAGAATATATTTTTATAATATTTTTTGTACTTTAAGTCCAAGAATTCGCCAATAGTCATTCATACCACGGTATATTAGTTAAATATCAATAACATTTCGATGAGGATTTAGCATGCGACTATGGATATGTCCTTCTGTTTGGCCTAATAAATTACCAAAAGCTTCAACTTTAATCTACGTATTGTTAATTTCATCCCAGAAACATTGTGACATGGATCTTCTACAACATTATTTCGAGGTGAAAAAGATAACGTCATCGCATTTTATAGCGAAAGTCCCGTACTGCTCACATCGACTTTTTTGTAAAGGGAAGTAACATTTAATATGTATCGTTAATTTATTTGTTAAAATTAATAATTTTATAATCACGATGGAAAAATATAGCGTGATCGCTAATTATACATATAACATTTCATCACATTTAGGTGATTTCAAAATGTTTTTTTACAAAACAGCAGTTTTGATCCTATAACTAAATTGTCATAATAAATAATCTATTATTTTTTAAGCTTAAAAAACCGCATCACTTGACATGTCTATAGCAGTATGCTAATACCAAAATAAATACACTAAGTAACATATTTGCAAAGAGCTTCCATGATACGCATTCATACATATTTAGATACGCCGATGGCTGTTAATAATATAACTTTATAGTGGTTGCTTGCTGACTCTACCTGATTAAGTATAAATGTTGTCTGTTTTTATAGTAACAGTTCAAAACAGCATTAAGTTTGTTAAAAATGTCTAAGCCATCTCATTCAGCCGAAGAGTATTTGGTATGGCTATAGCCCTTGCTAGTTAACTCTCCTTGCGTAAGTCTTAGTGTTGTACTGACCTTACGGTAGCCTTTCAATACAGCATTATGTCTGTTAAATATGTCCAAGCCAACTCATTCATCCGAAGCGTACTTTGTATTGCTATAGACCTTTCTGATTAACTTTCCTTGACTAAGTCTTAGTGTTGTACTGACATTACAGTAACCTTTCAATACAGAATTAAGTCTGTTAAATATGTCTCAGCCATCTCATTCAGCCGAAGAGTATTTGGTATGGCTATAGCTCTTGCTAGTTAACTCTCTTTGCGTAAGTCTTAGTGTTGTACTGACCTTACGGTAGTCTTTCAATACAGCATTATGTCTGTTGAGTATGTCAAAGCCATCTCATTCATCAGAAGGGTACTTTGTATGGCTATAGCCCTTTCTGATTAACTTTCCTTGAGTAAGTCTTAGTGTTGTACTGACCTTAACACTGAAAGTATATTGATATTTGACGCTTTTCTGGATCATAACATGTAAAATTATTTTGGAGTACCGAATTAACTTATAAGTACCTGAGTAAGTTTTAGTATTGTACTGACCTTACAGTAGACCTTCAATACAGCATTAAGTCTGTTAAACCTGCTTAAGTCACCTCGTTTGACTGAAGCATGTTTTAGTTGCAGAGCATACTAGTTTACCCTACCTGAATAAGTTTATTGTGGATTAACTTATAGTAGCCCTTTAATGCAGCGATAAATCTGTTAAATCTAAGTCATCACATTCAGCTGAAGAATATTTCTTTGTAAGTTAACTTTATCAAATGGAATGAAAATATTTGCTAAAGTAAATTGAATGTGTATTTTTTTGAATATGTGAAATTGCCAATTTATAGATTCAGTACTAAAACGAGTTCAATCCACCGTTTCACGAATTTTAGAAAGTCGATGGATGATTTTCCAACCTGGAAATTCTTAGATCTTCATAGTCTAAAAGACCCAATTATGGCCATTAAACAGCCTCGGGAATGGTTCTAGGGATCAGAGAGATTCTAATGAGAAACTTTATGAAGCGTTAATTCCGTGAGCTTCCTTTATCACTGTAGTCTCTCATCAATTAATTTAATTTTATTAGCGACAAAAGATCTGACACTGGTGGCGCTTGAGAAACATATACAGGGTGTCCCAAAAACATTGATCTCGTCTTTTATTCCTTAAATATTGATCTTAGACATATATAATAAATTGCAAAGTTGCGTAAAAGTACAGAATTTTATGAAACCGATTAAAATTATCAAGGGAATTAAATTTTAAGAAATACAAAATTTAAATTTTTATATGGTTCCCCTTACAAAAACATTTTCAATGAGTAAAATGTGTCCCCATATACTAATAAGGGGATGTACAAAATTTTAGCATTTTATCATAAAAAGTCGCAGAGATATGAAAAGATAAAAATGCTGACTTAATCCACTTTTCGATGCATCGACATAGGTTCCCAGGGGGGAAATATCATGTCGGCAGTTCGCGTATCAGGGGTCATATACAAAGAAAACTATGATTACATAAATAAATAATACATTTTCTAATTATTGGTACAAAGGTATCTACACTGTGTAGAAATAATAACTTCACACACATATTAAAAAACTTGTTCGAAATGTTTTCCATCCATACCAAAGATTCATTAAAGATGAGAGGCAGATATTATTTGCCTATGATGCATTTCTGCGTTGCGTCATTTGCACCCTTGCTGTAAACATTTACATTTTAATTTTTGATTAATCCCTCACCAACTTTGTTTAAACTTATCTCTGGGACTTTTTATGATAAAATACTAAAATTTTGTACATCACCTTATTAGTGTATCGGGCACATATTACTCTTTGGACATTTTTTTGTACGGGGGCCTTATAAAAATTTAAAATTTGGTATTTCTTCAAACTTAATCCCCCTAAAAATTTTTATCGATTTCATAAAATTATGTACCTTTTTTTACGCAACTTTGTAATTTATTATATATGGCTAAGATCAGTATTTAAGGAATAAAAGCCGAGGTCAAAGTTTTTGGGACACCCTGTATATTAATTTGAATGAAAAAAGTGAAGTGTAATATTAGCTGATCTGGATTGTCATTATTGCCAGTTATTACTTTCCTTATATACATAATGTATAAGGAAAGTATTGTGACGGGGTCGAAAATTCGAATTCGAGTTTTCGACGGGAGAGCACGTTTCAAGCATCCCTGATCACGAATCAAACATTTTTGAAGTGATGTTTGTGTGTCTGTGTGTGTGTGAAAGTATGTGTGTGTGTGTGTGTGTGTGTGTGTGTGTGTGTGTGTGTGTGTGTGTGTGTGTGTGTGTGTGTGTGTCTGTGTGTGTGTGTGTCAGTGAGTCTGTGGAGACGATTACTGACGAACGAATGGAATAAATTTTCGAATAAAATTTTGAAACAATCGTCAAAAAATCAAAACCACTAATAAAGTTACGCAAATAGACATTTCTTATGTAATCTTTCATTAGAAAACGATTGGCATAAATTTTAGAACGTTAACATGAACCGTTCTCGAGATATTGCACATTTTTCAAAAAAATTATCAAAAAGTCATATAAAATAAAAAAATATATTTCCTATTGAGAAATATGTTAACTTTTCATATGTAATACCATGCGATAAATTTTGTGACATTATTCTCGTGGATCTAGCTCGTTCCATTCATGAGAAAGGGTACTTCGAGTAATACTTTTGTATTTGAATGCCAATAGTCATTTGTCTGCTGTAAGAATAACTTATTTCTTCGTCCATAACGCTTGGCGAATGTCGCCAACTTGGCGACTTTTTGGAATGGTGCCAAATTAGCGAAAATATCGCCAAATGAATAAAAATGGCGCTAAATGAATGAAAATGACGACTAATTGTCGAAAATTCAATATCTTGGAAAGAATATTAGTATCTACTATTAGAAAAACCTATTTCTTTTACTGTAAAAGTAGTAAATTCATTACAGTATATAAGGAAAGTCATGTGTTGCCCACATCAGATATTTTTTTCTAATATTTTGCAGTAATAATAGTAACTGGGTAATGTACTATTTGTAATTGGTTTAAAGGTCAGGTTTAATCCTATCGTTCTGGGCGATTATATGCAATTTCTTAAGTTGATCTAACAGATTCATAAATGGATAGCATTGTTTTTGATGTGAATAAAATCCGTGATTGGATTTTCTTTGGCGGGAAAACGGAGCGTTACGAAAAATGTGAACACTTTGCACCCTTATATTCCGAACCTAATAATTAAAAAAGTAAATTATTTCTTCTTGTTTTGTCGGAATGGGATCCTTATTATGAATGTATAAAAATAATTTCAATATTTTAATATTTTGAACTTGGTTTTATTTTTCGAAAATACTTGAAAAAGTATGCGAGAGAGTGTTTCATTTACTTTTCCTAACTTTCGCTCGAAATATACAGTAAATCGTAAAAGATAAGCATAAATAGTAAACGGCAAAAATGCATAGTAGAAAATTTACTATTAAAACCCATATTTAAGGAAATCTCTTACAGTTTTCGCGTACTCGTTGGTCATTTTAAAGAAGATTGAAAATATTCCTTAATGCTTATATCTAAAAATCAGAGGTAGTTCTGAAAAATTAGCAAGAATTTGTAAGAACTTCGAGCTCTTTAAAATCCCTACATGTATATATAATTGGATTTTGAATTGAGCTGTATTTTTTTCAAAAAAACTTAAAAATGTCTGTCCAAACGAGTTTTATTTTCATACTTTCACTCAAAAGCACTTCGAAACTATAAAAGATATAAATAAGAAGTAAATGCCATAAATATGTATGAGAAAATTGGTTTCTAAATTTAAATTAAAAAAAGAAAAAGTTCTCACAATTTTCAAGTAATCGTTTTGTAAAGTTGAAGATGCAATAAATTTAAAGTTTTTGAGTTTGTAATGTTTATATCTTGAAAACTAAAAAGGGATTGATATAAATAATAAGTAATAATTTGTAGCTCTCGTAAAGCCCCGTAAGTGTATATATTCAGATTTTGGATAGAGTTATTTTCGATATTACAAAAGTCGAGCTTTATTTTGCAAAATAATATTTACGCAAAACTATTTTGGCTCCATCGAACTGTTTATTATATTACTTCGATTAAATTATAAGGTTTCACACATAACTACCCATACAGAAATACTCACATAAACGCAAAATCATGCACAAACGCACAATCATGCACAAACGCACACTTAAAAGAACATCTATCAAAAAGAGTTGTAGAGGTCTTAGAACATACTTATTCATCCAAAATCTGGAATTTGAAAATAATTATTTAGTTCTCAGAGTACTTTTTCTACAGAGTACTATGAGAAAGTGAAAATACATTTAAAGAAAGAGAAAATCAATAGAAAGTTCGATTTACTCCCCAGACAGTTCCAATCCATACTTCCACAAATTTAAAGAAATCGATTGAACCGATACTAAGATATTCGAAGTCTAAACTATCCGATTATGGTCATTGAACAACCTTGGAATTAGCGCCAAAGGTCTAAGAGGAGTCTGACGAGAAAATTTATGAAGCGGAAATTTTGTGCATTTCCTTTATAATGGTGTACTCTTGTCAATTCTTCTGATTCTATTAGTGAAAAGGAAGTGCTTCTAGAGTCGCTTAAGGTACGCAAAAATCTCAATTGGAACGGAATAGCTGATCATCACTATTATGTTGATTAAATTAATTACGTTATATTAAAATGTTTCTTTAAAAGGACGTGATCTCTCGATATTAGGATTTTTTTTCATTTGTTTATTAAAATTGATTATAAATAATAAGTATATTAAAGAGGATATAAGTATATTAAGGAGGAACCACTACTGAATTTTTCAGGGACAAAAATTATGATGGAAAATATTTTTCAATTTTTCAAAATACTAATTTTTATTTTAAAATTAAAAATGATGAACTTTAAATTAATAAATTTTAAAATTAATCTATCTCACTATCGAGTAATAATAAACACTTCTAAACCGTCATTTTGTATGTAATTCTATCTCGAATATTTATTGTTTTAATTCTTTATTTAATTGATAGTACTTTTTACAAGTTTTGCTGTATTTTAATATTTCAATATATTATAAAAGAGTCATAATAAGTTAAACAAGAAAGATCAGCCATGCATAAAGCATTGGTTATGAAACTCTTTCCAACTTCAACGCAATTTTATTTAAACATCTCTAAAATGCGATACATCCCTCGATAATATTCTTAAAATTATCACAATACTACTTTAATTTATTATATTTAAAAACTTAAAACTTCGTCGAAAAAAATGAACTTCATTCAAATGACGACATGACATTGAAATACAAATTGCCTGGTTTAAACATCTCTAAAATGCGATATATTCTTCGGTAATATTTTTAAAATTATCATCATACTACAATAATTTATAATATTTGAAAACTTCATCGAAAACAAATGAACTTTATTTAAATGACGTCATAGAAATATACATCGCCTGGTTTTGTCTATAAAAGCAGCATTTTATTCATAAACATTTTCTCATTCCTCTCATTCATCACAATAATATAATAATTTATTTTATTTAAAAACTTAAAACCATGGAGGTACAAGTAATTTAACTCCATGCTTAAAACTTCATGGAAAAAATCGTCTGGTTCTCTGTACAAAATCAATGAAAATTTCATTCATATCAGTTATATTGCAGACTCCATGAACTAAATAATTTTGCATTATAGAAATGCAGCAATTCTTATACAACTCATTCTACATATTTTGGTGTTTACATTATCCATAATTGAAAATTAGGCTTCGCTGTAGAAATAATCAACGTTTGATGATCATTTAAATTCAAATGTATTGTAATTGCGCTGTTTCAGTATGTAGATGCAAAAAATTTAAGCAAAAGTAAATCGGTTTAAGGACGGATGCAACACTAAATATGAATTAAAAAGAACTTTAAAAATAACGATTTTGACACAAAATGGATGCTATATTTTATTTTGAAGCGGGTCACGTGATCTCTTCATATGATGGTCATGTAATCTCTTCATATAAAGGGTGTAATTATTATTTTAATTTTTATTTCAAAAAACTACGGAACATATTTTGCGGAATTTTTTTTTATATTTTTATGGGGTAATTTGAATATATCCTAAAACTTTCGAAGCAATTTGTGAATTTTAAATTCGCTTAAAAATGTTTGAAAAATTTGGTCCCATAGGAACAGACAGACCGGATGAACAATGTCATAAATACTTTTCAACTATGTTGGTAAGTGTAAAAAAAAATCCGAAATAATGCTTTGTACATAATATTAGCAACAAACACAAAACTTTTAAAAGCATTTCATCAATTATCTGAAATGAGAACTGAGTAATAAGAACTTGAATGGTTTAAATGACAAAACTGAGAACATTTCATTTAACAAATTTTATTATTGCATTTCAATGTAGATAGACACTCACAGAAGCATTTCAAATACGTGTTCTAATTATAATATAGATACAAAATTCTCAGGATCGATTTATCAATATATAAACAACATTGCGTTCTAAAATTTGGAAAATAGATTTTTTTTAATTTTGTTAAAAACTCAGTGGGTGGGGGTGGGTGGGGGTTGGTCTGCTTAATTAAAATGTCCTTTTATTTACACCATACTATAGAAATTCTAGTCATGATTATGTAACTTGAAATGATTTGAGTATTGGCTATATTCCTATGCTCAAAAATGGCTTCAAAACCATCTTTTAACATAACTAAGTATCAAAGACAATGTAGTACAGTAAAAGTATTTCTATATTTTAGACATGACTCTGCGACAAGGTGACATCAGCCTCAGACACGAAAACGCCTAAATTTACTATGGGCGGACAATTTATTTACTTATATTAGCGGTACAGTTTAAAGCAGTATGAGATCACGATATTGTTTGTCTTGTGTATACATTTTAATTTTTTGGAAATTAGATTATCCGTAAATTTAATTTGTTTTTATGTAAGTGGGTGGGTAAATAAATCAATTAATCGATTCTGTTAGCAGCCGATTTAATTTATCATTTCTTTCATTTCAGTAAACCAACGGAAGACCTCCTTATCTCATAGGAGACCAGAATATATGGATAGGTTCATTGAACAGATTTGGTATTAACCCTGAAAATTTCACAGATTTTACTCATTTCATTATTTCAATTACAGCATGAGGCAACAGCGCGGAACATTTCTATGCCTCGATTCGACACATTATTGTATGTTAAACATGTAGGAAAATTCGAATTTTGTGAAGACCGAAGAAGGATATGAGTCTGAAATCAACAAAAAATGGAAATGATACAATAATCTTAGAGTGATTTATCTGAAAATTATTTCGAATACCAAAACATTAACATATCCCTTATTCCAAGTATATTTTTAATTGAAATGATTTAACTACAACATTAGAAAATAAAATTTATTCACAAACAGCATACATTTTTTTTCACATATTAAAGTACAAAGACACTTTTATGCCTACATTGTGTACATTGACGTATTTTGAACGAATTGATGAGATTTTTTGAAGGGAGGGAATGAAATATTTATCTAAATTGAGCTACAAATTCATAGTCATGGAAATTGGTATAATATTTTAAGTTCAGGGGAATGAGTAAACACACATATTCTTCTGTTTCATTGAAGTGAAAGCCAATTACTGTCGCAATTGCTTCTAACATCGCTACAGTTAAAAGAAATTGGATAGCAGAAGAGTGAGTTTTATCGTTAGTATTCAAGTGGAAGTTAAAATTTTCTTATTTGCTCCTCTAATGTAAGTTTAATGTGTGTTGATGTGAATAGGTGAATTAATCGATTAATCGATTCAGTTCCTAAATGATGTTTCGGCAGATTTAAGAGGTTCAGTAGATGGCATTCCAAATTGACCATAATAGGATTCTAAAGTTTACTTAGATCTGAATATGTACATTTACTGAGATCTGAGTATTTAGAATTACTCAAATCGTTGAAAACTTTAGGATCCGATTATAATCAATTAGCACTCTCGTTATTAACAGCAGAGACACCGACAATTCTAATGGAGAATTAATATGATTCAGTTTAGTAGATTGATTTTAACGTAATTGACGAATCTTTATTCTTTCTATTTTATGACTTTGAAAAATACATTTTTAAGTGTTAAATTGTACGTTAGAGTACTTTTAAAGGAGAAAAATAATAAACTATTGTCAATTTATTGATTGATTTTCAAATCATGTAACGAAATTTTGCTGTTTGTATGTTATTGTCAGCTAGGCACACTAACATTTATAATATAAACACCTTGATGTATCTGTCTGTTTGTATATCTATCTCTGGAAAACGCTTGGCGAAAATTTTGGCGACGAATTTGAAGAGATATTGCCAACTTGGCGACTTTTATTTAAATGTTGCCAAATTGACGAAAATATCACCAAATCGATAAAAATGACTTCAAATTAATAAAAATGAAGCCAAATGGGAGGTAATATTTTTCAAATTTTGAATTTCGTCATATGATGGGCATAACTTTTAGTAATTCTTTTGGATTTGATTTTTTATTGATTTATATTTATTTTAATTGATTTGAGATCATTTTATTGTGTAAAGTTATACCTTATGATTTATAAATAAGAAAAATCAGGAAAACCTACATTTTAACCATCTTCATATATATACCATCAACAGAAACATAAGCGATAATTGTTATAGTGACAGTGTTCACTAAGGATCTGTAATAAATTGTCTTTTATATATTATTGTTATAAGTTTTCTTTCTATCAGTTTTACATTCCTTATGTTATTTCTATCGAATTTTATTGCTGTTTTTACTTCAATTTTCATTTAGTTATTTTGAATTAAGTGGTTAATATAGTTTATCGATAGAAAAAGAGTGGGATCATTATGATGCAAGAAAAGAAGATGATGCAATATACATATGATGTAAAAGTTACAAAATTTTGAAAAATAAGCTTTAAAAGTATTGATGTCAACAAAATTATTCCATTTTCTAAGAAAAATGAAACAAACTATTTGGAGTTGAATTATTCTCCTAAAAATTTAATTCTGAAAAAATAATGTCATTATTTTTTTATGAATTATTTGTTATTCCATTGCTACTTGGTTAATGACCTTTATTGAAAGAAAAAAAGAAGTAAAAATTATGATGCAAGGGATAATTATATATAATTACAAAAACTTTGAAACCTACAGCTTATAAATTTTAAGGTCTGCAAAACTGTTCCTAATAGAACAAAACAAATTGAAATATAATATTTATTCTATAAAGCTTATTCCTAAATAAATAATTTTAATAATTTTGTTTTTCCAATAATTATTTCCGAACAAATTACCAAGAGAATTTGATACAACTGAGATTTGTTTAATAAGGAGGATATGATCATCGCTTAAATTATTCTCTGTACGACGATGCTATCCAATACCCTCTGCTTTATTTAAGGAAAATAACTTGTTTTTTAGAAAACGCAATTATCACCCAACCCAAGCGTATTATTTATACTTTAATCGCAAAAAGGAATTAAGCTAGCCAATTGCAGTTTGGCATTTCTTGCAATGACTTTGTATTTAATACGCTTATCAAGAAACATTTTTACCGTGGTTAGTTATTTATTTAAATGATGGTTCTTGCATTATGGTAAGCCTCTTAACAAGCACAGCATCAATGGAGTTTCTCAATTGCTGGCTTACTTTAGTTTTTATTCAAACAAGTGACTAATGATCAAAGATCTGACCTGTCAGAATTGTGTTGTAAGCAGTTTAATTTTCTTTACGTGGGAATGGGGAGTAATGCATTCGCAGCCTTGTTGCATTTCATATGTGGCTTTTTTTTATTTGCATAATCATGTTATTTGCTGTATTAATTTATAATTAGATTTCATTTTTCGAATATTATAAATAAATAATATTCAATCAATTCATTACTTTCCCTGCAATACATGGTAATGCATAGGGAAAGTATTGGAATCATGCCGAAAATCGCAACTCGAGTTTTCGACGGATCTACAAATTTTGAGACCTCTAGAATTTGAAAAAACTATTTTCAGTGTGACGTCCGTGTGAAAGCCCCAGGCCGTCCGGCTCGTCCAGAGGACTTGGAGCAACAGAATGGACGACCGGGACCGGGAAGTGTGACGTCCGTGTGTGTGTCTTTGTGTGTCCGTGGAATGCATATATCCACTCTAATTAAAAAACTAATGAACCAAATTTCATAAAATTTGGTGGATAAGTTACTTGGGTATAACCCAAGTAACTTATCCAACAAATTGATTAGTTTTGATGATTTTAGATTAGTTTTTAGAACGATTCGGAATAAAAATCCGCCTTTTTTTTGCGCAATGGCTCGCAAAAATTGCTTGTATCTATTGGATGATAAAACTTGGATGATTCGTTTGACCATGGGCATAATACTCAAAATCTGGGAGGAGCGTTGTCTCCAAGCGTGAAATACAAGAAGAGATTAACTTTTCTCATACAGTACTTGAGCAAATTACTACGTGTCTCCGCCGACTCGGTGGTCGAGGGGCATGTGCTTCCGCCTGATCGCTGGATTGCCGGGTTGTGGGTTCGAATCCCCCCAGCTGACATGGATGTTGTCATGTCGAGGCCAAGTCAGACTTCCACCTTTTGGAGGGCCTCTATAAAAGTGAAGCTGCAATTCTCCTCCCCTTCGACATGGGACACCCTAGGGGTCTACTTCCCGGCCGTCCATACAGTTACCTTACACCTTTCTGGTAGGTCGGACGGTCTGGGTCTCAACCCTAGGGGTCTGGTGGACGTGGTGCGTAGGCGCCCTTTCATCACGGGGGAATTTCACACACACACACACTACGTGTCTCCTGGATCCTATATAAGCTCTCCCCCTACGTAAACAATACAGATACAGATAACGCGACTTAATTTTCAAAAATCCTGTTTTGAATAAAACTTATTTAACCTCTCAGTTTTTTATATCCTCAAGCACGGAAATTATACAATGCGATTTAACAACGACAGTACTATACAAATTCCATAGCAAGGAACACGTCAGCAGTTTTGAAGTGATGAAGATGGGAGAAACTATTTTCTGCTAGCGGTCGAATTATTATTCAGTTATTATTGTTCCTACAACATTAAAATTTTATAATGTGTAAAAAAACTATACACTGGACACATCACATTTTTCCGCAAATAGTGCTTAAACTTTACAAACTGCATTGTGAATATCTTCAATTTTTTTTTCTTATTTGCAATGTCCCATTCAAAGTGATATTCTTGATCTCACATAATTCACTTTAAATAAACAAATGAACAAATTAAAAAATCTGATGTGGGCAGCACATGACTTTCCCTGCTGACTTATATTCACGTTATCTTTATTTTAATTACATTTAATTCACTTTTAATTCAATTTTTGTTCTCATTTGATAACTGGACTTATTTTCAAAGCTGGCGTAGAGAAAATACGAAAAAACTAAAATATCTCTAGAACGGCTAGTCCTAGTGTAATGGGGTTGTTCTTATTCTTTTCTTCGATAAAATTACGTATCAAACAAGCATTTTATGGATATATTTGAGCATACGTAGTTTTTTATTTTAGATTTTGGCGATTTTTACAGGCCATTTTGCAAAACAAGGCAGGTTATTTTTTCCTGAATCATACCAAAATCTAATCAGCACCAGTGTGTCCCACAAGTGATTTACCTGCCAAATTTTGTGGAATTCGGTCCATTAGTTTTTCAGCTAGAGTGGATACAATCTTTTGGGGGCCATTTTGCAAAAAAAGGCGGGTTCTTTTATCCCGAATCGTACCCAAAACTAATCAGCACCAGATTCGCTCACAAGTGACTTACCTACCAAATTTTATGAAATTCGGTCAATTACTTTTTAGTTAGAGTGGATACAAAATCTGCACAGACAGACACACAGACAGACATACAGACACACGGACAGACACACATATACACACAGACATCACGCTAAAAATGGTTTTCTCGTATTCTAAAGGTCTCGAAACGTGTAGATCCGTCGAAAACTCGAGTTGCGATTTTCGGCATGATTGCAATACGTTCCCTATACATTAAAATGTATTGCAGGGAAAGTAAAAGCAATGCATTAAAAAAATTAAATAAAAACAGAAGAATAATGATTAACTATTATCGTTCACAAGTGCTCAAATAAATTTTCAGTAATTGCGCTTCTAGTCAACTGAATGCATAATTTCGAACTTTTCATATGCCTAATTTACAAGCTTCCTTATATGAATTAGTTTAAATACAAAAACAGAGCTATTTCATTTTATAGTTTCAGTAGCAACTTAGTGATGGTTCAAAATAATTCCACTAAGACCCTTATAAGACCTTTAATTTGTGTGTTTTACTTTAAGAAACTTTCGTTTTTCCCCAGCAAACGTAATATCACTAAAGCATATTATTGATGCTCTATATACAAGAAAGCAATAAGAATAATGGATGTTTAGCATATCTTGCAATGTCTTTATATTTATACTTAATACGACTATTTCGCTTATACTTTTTACAGACTATTATTTATGTGAATGATTGATCCTAGATTACTGTAATCCTTTTAACAAAATCAAAAAACAACAAAAATTCTGAATTGTCGAATTTGAGCCTTTTTATTCGAAAATTTGAGTAATTCTCAAAGCTTAAACCTGCCATCACCATACTCAAAATGTTTCTATTATTTTTATTTGAAAATAACAGTTATTAACTACCAGTATTATTTTATGTTATGCAATGTTTTATTCTTCGATAGAATAAATATATATTTATATTTTCTTTAGATGTTGACTATTCCTAATATAAATAAATACAGTGTATCGTAAAAGAAGTGTTGCCATTTGGTTTTAAAACAATTTTTAAGGAAAAAAATAGAAAGATATATTTTTATCAATAATTTATTCAGTCTGTTGTAAGGGGCGTTTCAAAAAATTGAGTCTGAATCTTCATGTAACCCGAGCTAAATTGTATAGGAGTTGGATGCGTAAGGACTGGAATTGTCAGTTTTCATAGAAGTTCTCACAATTGCAACATATAGCAAATTTTCTTTTCTGCTACTGCAGATAATGGCTTATACATGCTGAGTGCATAATAACCACGAAATTGATCCGTAGATGCTATTATCTGCAATGGAATGTCTTCCAACTTTTATTTAGTTTAAATAATATCACGTAGCACACGTGCACACTGACGGTATATGAAGGGAAGCTTTCTCTTCCAAAGAATCAAAATTACTGCAACATGTTAGTATTCAACTTTTACTGTAATAACCAACCACTGCATTAACTAATCCCGGTTTTATTTATTTTTTGAAAAAAAATGACACATTTTGAAAGAGCGGGTCAAATTATGCCCAAGTTATATGTTAGTTGTTCATATTTCTTTGTTTCTCCTCTTTTACTCCCCATGCTAATCAATAAGTGATTCCATCATATTGTGATCTATCTTTTAGCCATTACAGTTTGTCTGACATAGACTTGCGCATATTTGAGCATTCACGTTCAGGTCTAGACTTTTGCACTGAAGAAGGGAATATAGTTGATTTCCGAAACGTTTGTATGCTGACTGCTGAATTATCTAGATTTACTTCAGAATTAGTTTGATTTATGAAAATATTTTCTTTACCAGCGTCATCTATCTATATATTCATAACCAATCGCTTAATTTTTCTATGTTATTGAAAACTAATCTTTCTCAGAGATGCATTGCCTACCGGTCTATATATCCTACAAAATCTAAGTAGTTTTACATTCCACTTTATTTTACATTCTAAAGAGAAATAGAAATAAATATTTAAGTGCACTCTTAACTCAAGGGCTGTCTTGATATAAAACAAGAAATCTAAGTGTCAATACCATTTTTTTTCTGAGAAGTAGCGATTCAGGACGTGATGTTAGAACACAAATTTAAGAGGTACTTATTCCCACTATGGACGGTAGAGAGCGATGTCCTTGAAAAGATAGGAGTGTGGCTCTAAATACACAGAAGGGAAAAGCCCTTCAGTTTTGCAGGAAGGAATAAGTAATTCTATTTAATTTGGGGTTGGTTATTAGGATAAAGTTTTGCAAGAGAACTGTAGTATGAAACTGCGTTGACGCTGCCATTATGGAAGTGTACTTTAGATGACATACAATTTTATGCAAACGTTAGGGAATTATTGATTTGTGACATATTAGTTTATGATGTGCAATTTTATTCAAATTTTATGACATTATTGGTTTATGTCATATTGGTTTATGACATTCACTTTCATGCACATTTTATGACATTGATTTATGCCATATTCGTTTACGTAGTAGAAATTTATTCAAATTTTATGACATTATTGGTTTATGACATGCAATTTTATACAAATTTGATGACATTATTGGTTTATGACATATTGATTTACGACTAGCAATTCTTTTGCAAATTTTAAAATATTTGCAGTTTATTGTTCATAATAAGTGATGGAAAATTTAAGTCTATGTTTATACTAATTTTTTTTAAACATATAATTCGCAAGACTGGCTATAAGTACTACTGAATTACAAGTAGAGGTAACCTGTACACTTATGAATTTCCCCTTGCAGCATTCGAATATTCATCTTATAGTTCGTAGTGATCGAAAATTGGGCGAATATTGTACATCGTAATATTTTATTGGAAATATTTCCTATATAATGCAAATATTGGGGTTATATTGGCCACAAATATTGCCATTACAATAATACATCAATATTGGCGTTACTTTGAAAATATTTCCAGTATTGACTAGATATTAGCATTACAATATTACATCAATATTGGAGTTACGTTGAAAATATTTCCCATATTGGCTAAATATTAGCATTACAATATTACATCGATATTGGCGTTACGTTGAAAATATTTCCAATATTTGTGATATATTGGCAGAATACTAGTGCAATATTAGGTATATATCGGCATGGCAATATTGGCTATAAATGGTGAAACAATATTGAGTAACAAAACAGCAAAACATTGGAAACCAATATTAGTCTAATATTTCCAAAATTACCACATTAACTTATTAGCCCAATATTGGGCTAATAATAGAATGCTACTCCGATTTTCTTGCGTTATTGGCGCGCCAAAGAACCACCATAGGGACCCTGAATACAGTTCATTTTTACAGTAATTTGAGCGAATTATTTTAAAATTTCTATTAGTGAATTGCTCCCTTCATACTGTTACGATTGTGTAATATGTTTCACGGCGCTTTGCCTCCCTGCAAAGAGAAAGAACAACGACTTTTTCAGTCATTGTTACTGCGTGAACCATTGTTATTGCATGAAAGTAGGATTGCCCAAACTTAACTGCATTTCGTAGCCAGGGTGCATATTTGGCGAAATACAGCCAACTTTTGGCAAGTTTCCGAATCTGCTGGAATTGTCTACAAATATCCACTAGTTTTGATGATACGCCCTTTCTAAACATATCTATGGAGAGTGTATAAGGAAATAATCGCAGAAGAGTAGACAGAATACGAATCAAATTAAATTGGGAAATATGGTAGTATTTTGAGAGCAGATTAGGATGTTTTGTGAATTAGTTCATTTAATAGCTGTTTTATTGTACCTGACAGTTATTTTGTCATATTTTAAGATATCTATAGTGTCAATAGCTATTTATCGTTCCTATTTACACTTACTGATGCTTTTAAATAAAAGTGTTAATTATCCAGAAATTCGGACTCAGTTTTGTATCCTGAGTGTACACCCACGATTTGAGAGGATACGTCGCAACAATACTTATGACACAGCCAATTTTTCAAGAATATATTTACGAAGTTACACCCTAATCTGTATCTTCTACCCCTGACATAATAAGGGGAATTTATGCCGTAAAATAGTAAATATTTGGATTAAGGACGAAACAGTTAATCTTCTGATGTACTAATTAAACAGATTACTCTAGGTACGGAGAGGGAATCATAAGAGTAAATGCCCATTTAAATATTTTAGGATAACGCGAATTTTGCGCTTGTGCTTTAAGGTAGAAGGAATTAGTTAGTATCATTATATATTTCGTGTTGTACACACAAAATGAGGTATTGTTCATGTATGGGCATGGGCATATACAACATTGATGATAATTCATGGTGTGTAATAGGGTATTTGAACGAACCTCTTTCGCGATTGATGATGTTCCAGATAATACTCTAACGATATTGTAAGTATCTGCGCATTTATCAGTTAATGGGGTTTTGCAGTAATTTATTTAAAACTTATTCGGCGTTTATAGGTATACTTGATCACTGCCCGTTGCTTTCGGCAGGAGGATAATTAATTATTGTAATATTGTTTAGAAAAATATGCATCATTTTTTAAGTAAAAGTTTATTTTCTAATCAATAAAGTATGTTAACACATAAATACGTGAAAAATTTGAGTGATAGTAATCTATTTCAAATGTGCTGTACATTCAAACCCTTTACAGAAAAAAATCTGATGTGGGCAGCACATGACTTTCCCTGTAGACTCAAATTCATTTTTTCTTTATATCTTTAAGAACTCATTAAATTGAGTTAAATTGCACGAAATGACACTAAATTTGCATTTTTAATTCAATTTCAGCTTTTATTTAGTAATTGGACATTTTTCCAAAGGCGGCATAACAAATGCGAAAAATTTCAAATATCTCGAGAACGGTTAGTCCTAGAGTAATAGAGTTGTTCTTATTCTTTTCCTCGCTAAAAATTGCGTATAAAACAAGCATTTAATTGATACATTTGAACATACGTAGTCTTTTTTTTTAGATACTGGCGATTTTTGCGGGCCATTTAGTAAAAAAAGGCAGGTTGTTCTTTTCCGAATCATACCACAATCTAATCAACACCAGAGTATCCTACCTGTGATTTATCTACCAAATTTTGTGAAATTTGGTACATTTGTATTTCAGCTAGAGTGAATACATAAAATTTTTGCTTTTAGCAAACATGCACTTTATTGCACTTTATAGCAAACATGATATTAACTAACTAACTTAACTTCATACACGCGGAACCTTTTAAAAAGAGGGTTTATTAGCTGACATTTTAACGAACTTATTAAGGCAGTTCTGTGAACATGAATATGGTCATTACAGCTTCACGCAGCCTGAGTTCAATTTTTGTGAAATTTTATGCATCCTGAAAGACAGCACTCAACTGTCCAGACTCCATAGAAATTTATAAAATTGCGGCACATAACAAGTTTTTTGTTATTATATCAGATGTCCGTAATTCCACGAAGAGAGCATGCATACACGATACTGGTTCATGGATGTTGTTATCTGCATTCAAAGCGCAATTTTAAGTTAAATTTATCTATTACAAGCTTGTCTTATAAAATGGAGAACAATATGTGAGATGTTGCCTTTTATACAGGGTTCCAGGAAATGTCCTTAAGTATCGCAAATTAAATAGTCTGTGTCCGAAAATTATAGGGTCCTTTAAAGGTTCGTAACTTGGTATTTTCTAAGAAAATGTCTGTGAATGTACATGGTAGGTCTATATATAGTAAATTGACCATATCCGACGGAATAAAAGGACGCCTTTAGCGGAGAATTTGAAAAGTTAACATAACGAATTGAGCAACAAAGAGAAATAAACAAGGAAGTCAATTAAAACTGTTTCATGAATTTTGATGCTCTAAACCTTCGGGTGAGCCTCCACTCCCCGGTCTGGGTCGCGAAATTGTAAACTTGTAACTGTACAAAAGTGTTGTGGTGCGCAAAGGATTATATAATATTATTTAATACAATACTGCTAAATTGACATGGTCGTAAATTGATCGCATTCGTGAAACTCATTATTAAATTATACATTTCGTTGTTTGCCGCTATTAAAACCCTCCAATTATTTATCTTTAGCCCGAGTTCTGTAAAGGAATGGGAATATTAATTATTATAATACTAAATTGATTGCACCATTTTAACTTTAACAATAAATAATTTATTAAAAACATAACATACTTATTAAATTAATTACACAATTATTCATATTATTTCGGCGGAGAGAGACAATGTGAGACCATTATTAAAAATACCTAAAATTATTTAAGACTTAGTACATGTTTAATGGGCGCATACATTCACTTTCGGATTTGGCCATAGACCACAATTCTTGCATCAGCAAATCGTACTGGCCGTAACTCAAGTGTAAAAAAATAGTTAAAATCCGCTCCTATATTGAACAGTAGCGACAAAGCAGATATTATACAATTCTTGAATAGGATAATTTATATGAAATATGCTGGAAGACTGTAAGGTATTCTATAGTGAAAACTGATAGAAATGTAAAATATAGAATAAAATCATACTTATTGCTTCATAGAAGTGGATATCATTTGGTAAAATTTCGCAAGCCATATTATGGAATCTCATACCTTAGCTGCTTCACAAATTCTTAATCTCCCAATCTCCCACCTGCTGTTTGACTCTCTCGTTAATAAGCTAAAATAGAATTGTAAAGTTTAAACACTTGAAGTGAATCTTATGCTCTTCTCGTACTGTACAAGTAAGAAAAATCACGTTTATGTTTAATTTTTATTCGGCATTATTCAGCAGCAATCTCGATCTGTAAAACGTTATTATATACCACATATTTAAATAGAAATTAACTGTAGTGTGTCTCAACTCGGTTTTCTGATAAAAGAATCCATTTTTGGTAGATATTGTTTTGTTTTCAAATTTTAAAAGAAAAATTTTGTGAATTTCGAAATCGTCCAAATTATTAGAATTATTGCTTGTTATTTTCCATTTTTAAGGGTTTTAAATGATATTTGGATTGTTACCTCTAATTTACACCCTGGGGGGACGGCGTTGGGTTAATTTCCCCCCCTGAGAGGGCTGATGAGATCACGAATAAAAAACATTGTATAGCGGCTATTTCTCACTAACATGATTGAAATTGTTAAATGTTGTGATCACCACTCTTATGCTGCATAATTATATAAAATTCTGATCTTATGCTACCACATTAAGAAAATATAAACATTCGAACAAATTTCAGAGTTTTTGCTGGAATGTAAAAAATAACCTATCTATTTTTAGATTATTTCATAACAAAGCCGGACATAATGTTTTGTGAAAACCCATTATTATTTGTTATAGTATACATAATAAATCGACCACAGACATACATACAGACAGATGGACACCCTTTCAAAAATTGTTAAAACATATATTGGCATCAAAATCTCGAACTCGAAAATTTTCGTGAAGACAGTACTTTCTCAATACTGCGTATGAGAAAGAAAAAATACCGATTCTGTATTAAATGAGTTATCGGCAAACCCTTTGTGTCCTCACTGCAATTGTGTAAATTGCTATACAGACTTAATATCTAAAAATAAAAATGTATCAAAATATTATATTGTGACAGCAAAGCTTTTCAAATAACCATTTAGGACTTCCATCCCAATTGGTACCTTTAACCCCTTGCGTTAATGAGTCTGAGTTTATGCCGAGATGTTACAAATATTTGGATTAAGAAGAGGACGGTTAGTCAACAGATGAACTAATTAAACAGATTACATGGAGCGCAGACATAAGATCATGGGAGCGTTGATGCTCATTTAAATATTTTAGGTTAACACACATTTTGCGCTAGTGCTTTCGGGTTGAAGGAATTAGTTGGTTTGATTACATATTTCGTGTTTTGCGTACAAATGTGGGCGTTGTTCAAGTTGTATACATGGGAGAATACAGAGCAAGAGATAATTCATTGTATGTAATAGGGCTTTTCAGCGACGTTCTTTTGCAACAACTAATGTTTCAGAAAATTAACTGATTATGTAAATATTTGCGCATTTATCAGTTAATGGGTTTTGCAGAAAATTGATTTTAAACAAACTCGGTACTTATAGATAGAATTATTCTTTCCACACACACACACATATATGTATATATGTATATATATATATATATATATATATATATATATATAATTTACAAATGTAAAGTGTTCTAAGATAGCTACATGAAAAAAATTCTCATACGTAAAATATGCAAACATGCCGCTATGCTGCCTTTGTACATATTTTGCACTTTGTACAAATTTAATTGAGTTTGGTCCAACAGTTTTCTTCCTATCAGGCTCTAAACACGTTTACTTTAATTATGGCCACCCTGTAATATTAGTATTACTTGATAAATATTCCAAAACCACATAAAAGCCCTATATGTTTCCGACCGGTTACTGTCGGATGTAATACGTATCTCACAAAAGCAAATTCTATGTTACTAAAGCTTTTAAAACCTATTTTGCTACAAATTAATAATAAAGGAAGTTATATCATAAAAAATAGCCAACAAGTGATAAATTCATTAAAATATCATAAAAATCCTTTATATTTAAAGACTTATGACTTCCAAGAACTTTTCAACACTATAGATCTAGAAGACTTACAAAATATCCTTTACCGTTTATACGAAGAATATGAATTAAAAAGAACTATAGAATTCAATAAATTCAAGAATATAATTAGAATTGTCATAAAAGAAAATTATCGTTTCAATGGAATCTTTGTATATCAACAAATTAAAGGCATCCCCATGGGGGGGGATGTTCTTCCATACTAGCCGACCTCTACCTTAGTTTTTATGAAAACCAGTCTCATATTAACAACGAAATCGTTTACCTGCGTTACGTAGATGACGTGATTGTTGGATATGAAAATGAAAACTATTGTATGAACTTTGATTTCTATCCACCCAACCTCATATTGAAAGAAAATCCAGTTAAAAATAACAACGTGGTTGAGTTTTTGGATTTGAGTATCAACTTTGGACAGATCCCAATCATATTTACCATCTATGACAAAAGAAACCATTTTAAAATACCTATAAATGGAATAATACATTGGCACTCCAACCTACACATGAATATATTTCGCAATGTATTCTTGGGAGGATTGGTCAGAATTAAAAGGACTATTAAAGAAGAAAATTTACGTATTGATTTTGATCAAGTATTTTTAAAGCAAGCATACATTCAAAAATATCCAGTTCCTTTTATGCTTAAAAATATCGATAATTTATACCGAAACAATTTAGCGTATGGTGTAAAGCTCAAGTCTTTTTTATATTCAATTAGAGAATGAAGGATCGCATCATGCATATGACAGGACCGCAGCACGATCATAAGATGATGTATACATTTCACCGCAGTCAGCAGCACAGATCGCTTGTACGGTAGTGAATTTACTCTCGTCCTCGGTTCATTCCTTTTTGAAGGTCTTGTGACAGTTATTATTGTCACTCCGGAGGTGGGCTTGAGCAAAAGCTGGCGACCAGGAGTGCAATGCCGCGGCATTTATGACGAGCTCGTTGAAAACTGGGGAGTGAGGTCACGACCCCTCACCGCCATCAAGTAAGCTTTTTGCAAAGCCTTCCTTCCTTTTTTCACTTTTTATCCATTCCATTTTTAATGCATTATATATATATATATATATATATATATATATATATATATATATATATATATATATATATATATATATATATATATATATATATATATATATATATATATATATAAATATATATATATATACTATGTTTCAGCCAATATGTACACTTTAATTTTTCCAAACTATATCTACCTGCTATTATTTTCCACCTACAAAACCGAGAAGGATTATGTGCATATTTAAAATAATTAATTTACATTGAAATTTAAAGAGATGTGAAAAAAACGGTAACTAGATATTAATAACTCCTTTAATAAGTTTGATTTCGTATCATAGGAAAATAGTGTACACAAACATCTCATGCCCATTGTCGAAAACTCTGGTTTTTATATAATTTATAACACTTAGTCTATCAAAATATCTTGATATGAGAATATGTAGTAGCACATGACTTTTTTATATACTAACTTCGCAATCTTATAAGAAATATTCAATTTATAAAGCATTTTGTAAATTTAGGTGAATTCATATAATTAAAAACATATGTCAGGCTGACTGTCATATCTCCACATCATTATCAAATTCCTTACCTTAAAAAAAAGACATTTGTTTGAAAAAATTAATATTTTGGCTTATCTTGTACGTGTATTTACAGATATATTTTCCTTAGACAAAAATGAGTTTTGCGATGTAAATAATTCAACTGTTGCTTAAAAAATAAATTATATTAAACAGCAACAAAATATAGTTGATAACTTTCCCTAAATAAAGTAAAGCCACTAAATAATATTCAGATAAAATAAGATAATAAGTATAAAGCTTAACGAATTCACAAGGAAATTATCTTTTGTATTCGCAATTCATATCAATTCTTTCGTCACGTGACATCACTAAGCATCCTTATATATAAGCTAAGAAAACAACAATAGTATTTTGGAGAACCAGTGTCTTAGATTTTAGAGCATTCGCAAACTCGCCAAATCTTGCCAAGATTGTTACAATTTGTCGGATTTTTGTCACTGGCGTTAAAATTTTCGGCAAGTACATTCAACTGATGGAAAATGTTTCAAATTTCGTTAAATAATTTAATACATTTGTTTCAGAATTTGTAACCTATATAAATGTGTAACTAATATTTATACGCATTATTTGCTCCATTTCAAAACATTTGCTATATTAAATTTGAGTAATTTAAATTAATTCTCGAATAATATATCAAATTTTACAGATAAAATGGCACTCTATATTGCAAATAAAGGAGATTTATTTAAAAGTTTCAATAAGTTACAGTATATTTGATCGATTTTAATTATTTATTATTCAATTTTATTTTACATTTTTATTAAATTTTTTAATACATTATGTATTTTGAATTTTCATATTTAGTTATTAGTGTGAAATATATTTGCTCTTCCATATAAAATCCATCCCTTCCACACTTGAAGTTTGAATGTAACTTTACTTGTCATTTCTAAATAACAAACACAAGAAATTCTTGTAAAATTTATATCATATTTTATGCAATCACCACAACATCAGTAATAGATAAAATGCGGGCATAAAGATAATTGTTTTAATTTAACTAAAACTACAAATCTAAGGAAAATATATTGAATTTCTGTAATAAGACAGTACTTCATATATGCAAAGGAATTACGAAGTATATATAGAATGCATTTCCTACGTCTTGATATTTGTAAAAAAATACATCACGATCGTCTTTATGAAAATTATTTATTTTGCTAGACAGAAGTTGTTCAATATGAGTTCATTCTATTTGTTCTTTTTCAGATTTTTTAAAAATATCATTCAGAATTTATCTTTCGTAGAAAATTTGATTTACTTAAATATTTTCACTCCATTGTGTAATGATATTTATTAAACAGGGGTCTACTGTTTATTTCCCAAAATTACGGATGCTTCTATCAATAAATTTTCAGTCTAAAATATGTTTTTTTAAATATTTCAAAAAGAATTTTCGATTTGAATATTTTAAGGAAATGCCTATTATCTTAGATAAACACATAACACATTTTTCTAACATATACTTGAATGCATTATCATTAAACTTTTCTATTCGAATGAATTCTATTCATGTTGCTCACGTTTTTCAAAATGCAAATTCATAATTTAGTAAACATCGCATTTTGTTAAATAATTTTAAATTTTCAATTACTATCTTATTGTATAGATATGGAATAAACATCGCTTTAAAATACATCTTCGCATATGAACAAGCATAAACAATTTTATGGGGAGTTTGAAAACAGATTTTAAAAAGGATTTAACATTGCCTCAAAATATTACGAATTATGTCCAATTATAATTATGCAAAAGTAAATATTCAATTTGTTTTAACAAAGCATTGTGGAGTTTCGAGTAAAAATGAATCCACTCTTAATAAACTTATATATTTGTTATTCAAACTATACATACTATAAAGTAGAATACAATTATGGCGGGGATGCATTACGTCACTCACTGATCCGAAGGATATCCCCGAGTATTCCCTCGGGCTCAAAGAATTCTTTTGGCTTGATGGTATAGAAGGGGGTCAGCAATCTAAAGATCCCGAGTTCGAACTCATCCTCCGCCATCGGATATGTGCAATCCCCCACAGTTGATGACCATGGGTGGAAAAGGAACACGGGATCTTCTCTCTCCAATGACCTCATTACTCTCACGAGATGACAGGATTGCAGATGACGCACCTCTCCTCTCCTGATTAACTACGAATGACGTCACGCCACCGCGCGATGTGGTACGGCACGCCACCGCGCGATGTGGTACGGCACGCTTCCCGGCTACTCAGCTCACGACTAAGTTTCAGATTGAGACCGCGGTGGGGGTTTCCGGCTGCCCCCTTCTCATTGAAATTCGCCCGTAGATACCCTATCTACGTTCTCACCAGGAAGGGGAGTGTGTGGCGGGGCTGCATTGCGCAACTCACTGCTACAAAAGACAGTCCCTGTTATTCCTTCGGATCCGAAGAATTATTTTGGCTCAACGGCATAGCGGAGGATCAGCAATCTACAGGTTTCGAGTTCGAACTTATCCCCCACCATCGGGGGATCCGCCCCACACACAACTAACATTTAAAAAACTAAATTCGTGAACTAGTATGAACAATGACACCTAATCGCATAAATTACATCAGTCTAATACTCAGGTCGGTCGCTGCCACACGAAAGTACTTATAAGGACTATAAGATAACTTTAGTAGAACATGGATGCCATATTCACTTATACTATTCATAATCTCTGAGAATATTATGTGAATTTTGATTCTTCTTTCCCAGGGGAAGACTGCTTTGAAATAAAATGAGTCGAGGGTAGAAATTGCTTAGTTTTATAGCACTAAAAATAATTTCTTTTATAATAGGGAAAAACAATATTTCACTTCCTCTCTGCGCATGGCTTGAAGCTGTATTCTTACAAAGATTACATATTCTCTCAAAAGTACATCGGGTACAAATTCTATTCATTTAACTTGAACTGTTTGCGTTGTTGTCGTTTACAAATGCCGGTCGTTTAGTCGCTGGGCCATTAAACAGACAGCTTTCCCATATTTCTCAATGATTGAGTTAAAGGTCAGTAGTGCAGGGCCCTCGTCCAAATATTTTCCAGACATAGGGACCTGGGCCACATGAAATACAATCCGGGGAAGCAGCAAGTCCAATTCGATGGAGATGAGCCCTGAAACAGTCATGACCAGTCAGACGTCTGAAACTGGCGACTGCTTCTCATCGAGGAGCCTCTGGAATGACTGAAATGTTCTTGCTGAGAAGGTTCCACGACTTTCCCTTAGATACATCCAGAGATTGTGTCTCAATTTGTAAAGTAGAGGTGTAAAGTAATAAGCCTGCACGTGGTGCACCCTTGGTAACGCTGAATCTACTACAGCTCTTGCAGCTTTTCCTGAGTATCTTCGTGTTCACTTTTAAAAATTGGATTTACGGAACCGCCTATATTGTTTTATGTGAAAAATACAAGTTCGGAAAGCTGACCATTTGGACACATGCCACGTCTTTGCTTAGATCTCGCATAGAAATGTTTGGAAACCTGGAGGCTAATAGAATCTCCAGCAGTTCTTAGGAATATGACATTATTCAACGTGGTATGGAATCATTTAATAATCTTTACAGAGAGTTATAACGCACTGATTTTGGAGTAACCAAGGAGGAATAAGTAGGCAATTTGACCAGAATTACAGGGATGACATGTCTGTCATTAAGATTTTTTAAAATTGAATCGACTTATACATATTTTTGTAACTCAAAACAAACCATAAATCATAAACCATGAATCAGAAAACCAGAAGCAGAAATTCAAGATTTAATTTGTTACTTTGTCTGATCATTTAAATATATTTTGGATTAAAAATACGTTTTGTCTTAAGCTCAATTAATAATAGCATTTAATGCTTAACAATCCTCAAATGTTAGGTGAGTATGGTAATATTCTTATTGCAGCTCTAACACTTCTCTTGAGTTACAAGTTACACCACTCCTGAATATAAGGAACTCCCACCCATTGCATTAAAGTATTACATTTTCAAGTCTCTTGATTCTTTGAAACTTCCCATCCCCCTAAAAAACTTGTCCCAATGATTTTCGAGAATCCAAACACTTCGGAATATTTACTTCTTAAACAAACAGATCCTTATCCAGAATTAAGGTCCAACAGATATCCAATGAGATTGAGCCACATCCCTCACATTCAATAAAAATGCCATCCCGGTCGTTGTAATAGAATGGTGAATATTCTGGAAGGGAATGAAGTTTTTCATTCCTGATCTTCGTCGTGTTCAAATATTTGTGTTTTAAAAACGATCCCGCGTTAGATAAATAGTAAGAGTTGTCGTCGCCAAATATTTGAGGATTCGTTATTGCTAGCGTCTGTGTTTACACTGTAAGCGATTTTACCACTGATGCAATTGTAATTGGAAATCACTGAAGAAATGCTTTCGAATTGTAATCAGTTTTCGGTGATAGACAGAAAGTATTAGGGTTAACAGAAAGTATTAGGGTTAACAGAAAGTATTAGGGTTAACAGAAAGTATTAGGGTTAGAAAATACAGATTAATGTCTGATTCAAGATTATATTATATTTTGAATGACATGGCAGTAAGAACATTTTATACTACTAACAATACCAAATCATCATAAAGATAACCAATTTCAGTCGTACCACTGGCCGACATCAATTTTCATAATGATTAATTCAGGACTATCTGGTTGTTTGGAACACAGAGTTCATTTTGGTTGTATTATACTGTGATAAGCTAATCGGTTTGGAAGTGAATTTTGTCTATTTATAACTTATAATGTAAATAAATATTTAAATTTGCAGGATATACGATATAACATATTTCCAATATTATGCAAAAGTTACCGGCAGAGTCCGATATCGAAATCTAGGTTTGCCTTAGTTAAAGCCCGCATTTTCCAAAATGATTTGATAATGCTAGAATAAAAATCATTCAATAATGCTGGAATAAAATCGAAGTTTCAACTTTAAGAAGATAGCCCAAGATTAAATCAACCTAACTTGGGTAAAAATGAATTTATTTAGTTGACATGAGAAGTTTTTGTACTCTTAATCCGTGTGCAACTATGTATGAATTTATCAATATCCAAAGTTTTACTCTGCTAATCTCTACAAAATCATTGTTGCAATCAAATGAAAGCGTTAATTCTCTAAAAGACAGTTATCTATTTAAAAGTAAAAAAATAATCAAATATTGACACATATACATTTTTTTAAAAATGATGTCTGTATGTGTGTATGTCTAAGCAATGTATGCATCCATTGTTGCTTCAAAACTATACAACGAAATTTCACTAAATTCGGTAGACAAGTCATTTGTAAATTACCCTGATGCATTATTCTTTTATTTATTTATTTTGTCAGGTTTGCTGTAAGACTGAACTAGAAAATTTCGCCCTCTCCTTATTTTTTTAGATCTAGCATGTTTATTTGCATGATTTTTAATTAATTATTTGCAAGACGGTCAAAATATTCAGGCGAAAACTTGTGTACCTGAAAGAGTGCTTAAAATTACTCTAAGTTTTAATTATAAAGATAAGTTCCACATTGTTGTGAAATTACTTAAATATGAAATTCAAAGTCATGTATCATTTATCCTTTCGATTCTTGATCTGTGATTGGTGAATTTGGTTTGCTCTACATCATCATACATTGTTTATTAATGTGATGTAGAATTATAAACTCTTATAATGAGCGCCCATAAAACATTTTAGGAATGAGCATAAGAGGCTTAATCCCCTTATGAGGTATACTAAATATTGTAAGAAATAGGAAAAGTAATATTATGTGTTGTTTTAACATATCTTTCGTAATATTGAAGCTCGTCTATATATATATATATATACATACATACATACATACACATACATACATACATACATACATATATATATATATATAATTTCTTTCTTCTTTTTGCTTTTGTGGGCATCTTAATCTTTTTCTATTAGATACACGTGCTTAGTTTAGTATGACTTTTTGCTTGTGTTATATTTTAGATTTCGTTGACATATTCTATGTCCATAGTTAAATATTACCTAGCTTTCCATTCATGTTCTTATCCTTAATGTTATTTTTTTCTATGTTATACTTCTCAACAGTCTTTGATATCCATTCTTGCGTTTTAATAATGTTTTAATGAATTTTGAATCTTCATTGTCGAAATATTTATATAATTTTGAAAACACGTTGATAGACAAGGGATGGAAGTTATATCTGCATAAATTTGTTAGCTTCTCTAACGTGTAATTATACTTTTAATTATACACATAGAGTTATCATAGATATTTTTATTTCTATTCATAATAAACTTGAAAACATTCCACTCGGCAACAGATATACCGATAAAAGACCAATCCTTATTTTTAGTGCGATGCTCGTTCACCCCTACGTGCTTGAATGATAAAGAGTTCCCCGTATACAACTCTTAGAACTGGACTAAACAGATAATGGAGAATACATGTAACTGCTTCGAACATTCGTAACATCTAATTACCGTAATTAGGAAGAATGAAAACAGGAACCGGGTTTCAACCATGTAAGAAAATGCGTATCTCCAAGGTATAAAATAAAAGGTAGCATTATCTGTCTACTTATGGGATACGAACTAGCACTTAATTCAATTTTTCTTCTAACAATCACCCGAGTTTGCTTGAATTGTAAATCACTTTAGAATAGTCTTACGAGAAGTTAGAGCTTGTTCTGCGTTTCTTACTATTTTGATTCATGCGTTTCGAAAGTGAGATTACTTGAAACGTACTGTTGGAAGTTCGATTTATCGAGGATTCTGGGAGTTAGGAAAGATTTAGGGCTGGCGTAAATGAGTGTTGCCACTACTTAGAATGAAAGGATTGTGTATCATGATTATATTTTAATGTGGTTCCTTTGATTTGATTTCTTTGGGAACTGCTGTAATGAACAATGGAATTAAGAAGAGCGAACAATGGAAGTGAGAAATGATAAATAATTATGGTAATTCGTGAAAAGTAAACTAGTTATTGTGAGTGTCACTTGTTAACATGTATTTAATTTCATTAATTATTTACATTATTTGCTATGGAAATTATAAACGCATCGAAGGAGATTAACACATTTTACATTTCTTCATAGCTTTTAAAACGTATTTATCATATTTTTAAAAGAAAATAATACTTTCTTCTATTATAAATAGTAACTAATATGGATGTCACTTTATTATTAAAATACAGCTATTTTTGAAATAGTCATAATGTGTAAATGAAATTATGTTTACATGAAATTATGCTTAAAAGAAATTAATCGAATGTGAAATTATACATCTGTGAAAAAATAAAAAAGAAATTGATTATAATTCTGCAGGTACTTCGGTTAAATTTTCAGAATTTATCAATAACATTTGATCCAATAGGATAAATGCAGACTAGATTAGTTTAAAAATCACTGGTCCTAAGATAGCTGGCATTACTATACATTATATAAATCCCAGTGAATTTCTTTCTATAACAAGACGTTAAATAAATTAAGGAAGTGGTAACTGATCATCTATCATCAACCTATTGCCATGGGTTTGTGATCATTGCTGCTCGTTACCACGTTTTGGTGATGAGATGTACATTAGTTTTCTTTCTTTAATGGCAGAAGCCGCTTAATTCTCATCCTGGTAGCTTAGAATTTTATTTAAAGTTGTCAGAGATAAAGTAATGCTGAAAATTTTACGGTATTCCAAATAAATGCTTATACCAGGATAATTCTAAAATCCTTTCATAAAGTAGTTTTCTGCTTTCTTATCATTTCATCGTTTGCACAGTGCCAAAGAGCAGCATTGACTGCAAAGAGGTGGCCTACGAATGGTGAGGGATTATCAGTTGTGCACTTTCTTACTTTAATCATATACAATCAACCCTCCTACAACATTAATTATTCGTACCGCGTTATATTGAAACTGCGTTATAAGAAAATCAGATTAGTGCAGATCAGAGTAATTCGTATCGTGCTATATGGAAACCGCATATCGTGTTGTATGGAAACCGCGTTATAAGAAACTCAGATTTCGTACAAAATAGAACAATTTGTACCGCGTTATATGGAAACCGCAACGCTGTATATTTCTGCATTTAAAAGGAATTTCCCTCATAACTAAAATTGAAAAATGGTGATGTACTCGGATGAAAAAACAGGATTCCCCATTAATTACAACCGTAAAAGTGTAATAGAAAAAATCATGCTATAGGGAGACTGCTTAAGCTAGTTGAGTTGTATTACAAAGAAATCGCATTATGAGACTACCGAGTTATATGGAAACAGCGTTTTATGAGTACTGCGTTATATAAGGATTGTCTCAATTTTTGCACCGCGTTATATGGAAACCGCGTTATGAGAGTACTGCGTTATGGAAGGGGATTATTATTTTGTGAAATTTTTCTGCAATAGGAATTAATGAAAATTAAAACATGACTGGTTTTAAATATCTGCTTTTGTGGGACACAAATAAAATAGATGGGCTACTATTACTAATTATAATAATATTGTTAAATTAAACTTAAATACATGGTCGTAAATTGCTCGTATTAGTGGACTTATTATTATTGTACATTACGATGTTTTTCGCTATTAACTCTCCAATTATTTACCTTTAGCGCGAGTTCTGTAAAGAAATAATTAATTAATATAGTACTAAATGGATCACACCATTTTAACTTTAACAATAAAACATTTATTAACAACATGAAATACTAAATTATTTAATTACACCAATTCTTCTTCTTATTAAATATTTCGGCGGAGGGACCATGTGAGACCACCTAAATTGCTTAAAATATGTAATAGACCTGGTTTTTCAATGGACACATACCTTCAAGTCTGTTTTGGACTTTGTTAGCAGCACGTACTTGATGTCGTCCTTATTACTAGCACATTAACTCGTAGTGTAATGCATCGCCACGTAACTTTGTCGATCATATTGTACTGCTGACTCAAACACTCCACTTATGTCATTCTCGTAGTCATATCTGTATTCGCCAAGTCATATCGTTCTAGTCATAATGGTGCACTCGTATTCTTTAGTATCTTCGTTCTATCATAATGTCGCACCTGTATCTTTTTATAAGAACAAGTCTCGTTCTTAAGTCACAGGTTGTGGCTTTTTCCCTCGGAGGTGTTACGTCCTGTTTTCTCTGATTTGCAGCATTCAGGTGACACAACAGGCACCTTCTTCATTGGTTAACCTTTAATCCAATGTCGTTATTTCCATTTTCGTAAGGGCCAGCTCGGCCCCCCTTTATCTTGACACTCCTGGTTTATGATTTTATCTGACCTCTGGGTTCACATGCTGTAAAACCTGGCGTCATCCAGACTGTAAGCATTGTTTGCCGTTTCAGACACAATAAATATTGTACATAAAACTGTCTCGCCAAAGTGTGGGGTATATTTCTGGTCTCACAGCTTTTTTAACTGCAGCTATATTAAATAATTTTTGGTTTTTCATTGTACAAGTCGTATAATACCATAGCCTTTCACGTAATAAGTTGTTTGTGTATGCACTTTGTAGACCTTAGAATGAAGAAGACAACTGAAAGTCCATGTCGCCCTCTGGAATATTCTAAACATATAATTACTGTATTGTAGCGGAATAGGAGCCTGGAAGAACTTTGTTCGTATAAGAAATGGTTCTTCTTCAAGTTACAAAATTCACTGTAGCATAATATGTCTTCTTATTCAATTATTTTACTACTTCTTCTTGCATACAAATTCTCGCTTAATTCAATTATTCTTTAAATATTTGCGGCGTGTTCGATAGAACCGTGAATCACTTCAATCAATCACTTCAATCAATCACTTCAAATCAATCACTTCAAAACAATCTGATGTGTAGCTACTTGTTTATCGTCATATTTCGATTCATTTACTCAAGGACGTATTATTTAGAACTTACCCATGGAAATTTGATCTGATATCAAAACTTCTGCAGATCAGAGTTCTGAAGGAAACAGGGAAGAGTTGTAAAATATTTAGAACTGGCGCAAATGAACATGCTATTGAATAAGAGAAAATAATTTAAAATACATTAGCTTAAAATCTTTTGAGTTCTGTGTTATCAAAAGAGCGGTTGTGCGTTATAACATATATTGATTCTATTAATAATGCAGGCCAATAACAGATATGGGAGTTCTTTGATGACCAATTGTACATTTTTACTGTTCATATATAGTTTATAGCATATACAGAAAAAGTTGATTCAAAGGTATACCACATTCAGTAACTTCATCTTGAATAAACATCTTTGAATATAAATTGTGGCATTTCATTCATTTCAATACATTTAGGTTACTACAAAATCAGAACATTATGGCAAAGCGTTCACTTAAATGTTTGCATTCAACACATTTCTTAAATCAGAAATCTAGTGATCTGCTTTATTTTTATATTTCTTATTATTTAATTTTCTTAACCCACGATAACAAATTGATGTCCTCCAGTATCTAAGTATACTAATCTAAGCATGTAATCTAAGTATATCAGTAAAATTTTTGATAGTAATTTTTTAAAAGTTTATTTTTACATTATGTAGTTTCTAGATGTTATGTTCCAATTAAACCTAACCAAGTGAAAGACAAAGCAACTTTTGAATCTCTAATGCACAAAACATTTTCTTTTTTCAATAAAACACTAGATACTCACCCAAATACAGCATGGAAGAACATTTTCATACATGCGAGATCAATCTCATGTTTTAATGTAAAGTTAATTCATTTGTTTTAGAGGGTGCAGGCGATAAAAGGATTTTACCTACAGCGAATTCACATGGTGTTATACTGGTAGTATATTGCAAATCATGGTAGACTTACATGGATCTGCTTTCTCAAAACCTGATAGTATATTTAGATCCAACGGTTTGGGGTTTGTTTTCCTTCTCGACTTCCTTTTGAATGGTTTTATTTAGGTTGGTTCTTCTATTTGTTTTGGGTTAAATCTTGAAATCAATTTGTTACCTACTTCTACGCAGTCGATTTTCTTGAAAATTTTCACAATTTGCAACGAATATACAATATTTAATAAATTTGAGTAGATCCCACCCAATCTGATCCCCCCATTCTGATGTCCCCCATCATGAAAAAGGTTTGATTGGATATCTGATGAAAAATTGATTGCAAAATGGCAGAAAACTAAGAAATAAAATATATAAAAATACTTTTTTAGTTGCACGGCATTAGTAAAATACAATAAAAAGCAAAAAATATTTTTGACTATCACAAAATTCTTGGTCATGGGTGACTAAACATAAAATCACGGGGGCCCATAAAATAATTGTATCTGGACATTAGCAGAATTTTAAGGAACAATAGAAGTAATAACATAGAAATGACATATATAAGAATGACGAATAGGAAATTTAAAATTGTCAAAGAAAAATTTAAATGAATTCAATGTAATCCTTCGTATGTGCCATTTCTATGTTATAACGTCTATGATTCATTAAAATTAAGCTAATGGCTAAATATAATTATTTTATGAGCCGCTCGTGGTTTTAATTTCAGTCACATATGACCAAGGACGTTGCGATAGTTTAATTTATTTTAATTTCCTTTTACTAAAACCGTGTAACTTAAATTTCAGTTATATATTTAATTTTGTACTTTTTAGTCTTTTGTGTTTTTCCAATCAATTTTTCATCAGATATAAAATCAAGCGTTTTTCATGATGGGGGATCAGAATGGGGTGTAATGTCGGGATTCGAATCCGCATTACTTCTGTGTATAAGTTGTACATTCATCTAGTGTATTTTAAACCATTCAATCTATTTTAAGTCATCTAACTATTTTCATTCTGCTTTTAACCACCTCTAGTCATTCCTATATGTAATTCATGTATTTTTGAGCTATTTAACTTTTGAAACCATAATTTGTAATTAATCGGAATTCAGTCTAAAAGTATTATTTAAAGCGATCACTCGGAAGAGCTATTTTTCTGTTTTCACCCGAGGTCACTGTTAGCTGATGAAATCGGAAGTTCGAGTTTCGTTTCTCATTCGATTAATATGTATCATGCTGGAATATACATGTAAAGGCTCCTCAATGCAGATATTTTTTTCGCATTTAAGTCTCGACAATATGTCTTTATTTCATTGGCGTGGGATCCGTTTTGACCGTTGAGAATTTTGTTCTGGATTGTTCTACGATATTCTAAAGCTTTCGTGACGTCCTCGAGCTGTGCATATGAGCTTCCTACGCCATTTTGCGGCGCCTATTTCCTCCTTTGGACTGCTTAACGCATACGACTGTCCGTGCTTCGTCCCCGGTGTCTTCGATGCTCACTCCGGGCCTCGGGAACTTTGCCTGATTGTCATGTCCCTAGGATTAGCTTCCTGTTGCTATTATGTACAGGGGAATGTGGCCCTGAGATGTCCGAGAATTATCCGGGGCAAAGATAAGATGTCCGAAAATTATCCGAGACCCTGTTGGATCGAAGAGTCGACGCTTCCTGCGAGGAGGACCCAAGGTCATGCCGGGTCCGACTCCGTGCCTTGACCGAGCGAAAATTAAGATAACACCCAATTGATGCTGTGTGCCTTTTGCCGGTAGTAGAGAGTGACGACCATCAGTCCCGCAATACTTTGTGCAGATGAATGATAGGCATGGCAGCAGTGATGTGTATGGTAATGTACTATTTCTTCGCTTTGATATTCTGGTGACTCCATATGTGTTATTATATCTGGCAGCACATCTCGAAATCCCCTAAGTTCCGAGTATTTGCGCTATATTTACATTAATGTGAAAAATTAAAAATAAACAATAAATGTGTTGAATTAAATTTTGCGTTCAATAATGATATTCTCTTACAGTGGATCGCATGTACCCAATGTGTTTTGTATACGGCACCAAAAAATCTGATGTTGCCAGCGCATAACTTTCCTTATATAATGGGATAATCTCCTTATATATTCCTTATACATTTTCATCAATTAGGCGAAATTTAAAAAACTCGCCAAGTTGTCAATATTCCACCAAAATTCGAAGCCAATTTATGGAGAAATAGAGATAAACGTCTTATAGAAGATAAACGTCTAATGGCGTCAAATTACAAAACTATTGCCCAACGTGTCTTCTCTTGTGAATGGAACAAGTTATATCTAAGAGAATAATGATAATAAATGTATCGCATAATATGAAATGTGATATAGTTTTTAATTTTATGTGATATTTTAAAAATTTTATTTGAAAAATGTGCAATATTTCGAGAACGGTTCATGCTAGCGTTCTAACGTTTACGTAAATCGTTTTTAATGAAAAATTACATAAGAAACGATTATTTACGTAACTTTATTGATGCATTAATTTTAAAAGATTTTTTTAAAATTTCCATTTCAAAATTTAGGATGGTTATGAACAGTCGGTTGCGTGTGAAAATAATAGGTTTCCATTATTCACTGATTGTGATTTTTATACCAAATTTTGTTCGGATCGCTTGATTCGTTTGTGAGGTATCATCTCCATAGACTCACTGACACACACATATGCTTTCACACACACACACACACACACACACGCACGCACGCACACACATCCCCTTAAAAACGTATGACTCGTGTTCAGGGTGCATGAAATGTGTTCTTCCGTCGAAAACTCGAATTCGAATTTTTGAGGGAAAATAAAAGGAAATAAAAAATAGGACGGTTAGGAATAAGATACGTCGGAATGATTAATGAATATTAACGAAACTATATGTATTTGGATTACTATTTATTCGGCACCACATAAAATAATTGTCACACTTAAATATTTTCCCACATTAATTATTAAAAGAGAAGTTATTTACGTAAAATGGCTTCATATATTGATTCTAATTTAATGTATGACACCATATCTAAAAATCTGATGTGGGCAGCACATGACTTTCCTTATATAATGCAATGAATTTACTACTTTTACAGTTAAAAAAAATGTTATTCTTATCGTAGATATTTATATTCTTTCCAAGATATTGAATTTTCTTCAATTAGTTGTCATTTTCATTGATTTAGCGTCATTTTTATCCTATTGGTGCGATTTTCGTTAATTTGGTAACATTCAAAAATGTCGACAAGTTGGCGACATTCCGCTAAATTCGTCGCCAAATTCTCTCCAAGCGTTATGGACGGAGAAATAAGTTATTCTTACAGCGGATAAACGACTATTGGCGTGCAAATACAAAAGTATTACTCAAAGTGTATTTTCTCGTGAATGGACCGAGTTAGATCCATGACAATGATGTCACCAAATTTATCGCATGATATTATATATGAAAAGTGAACATGTTTCTTAACTGTTAATATTTTTTTTTATTTTATGGGATTTTTTGATAAATGTATTTGAAAAATGTGCAATATTTCGAGAACGGTTCGTGCTAGCGTTCTAAACTTATCAATCGTTTTCCAAGGAAACATTACATAAGAAATGATGTCTATTTGCGAAACTTTATTAAAGGTTCTGATTTTTCTTATGATTTTTTCAAAATTTCACTCGAAATTTAGGGAGGTTCTGAATATTCGATTGTATTTTAAAACAATAGGCTTCCAGTACTCACGGGTTTTGATTTTTGTACTAAATATCATTCGAATCGCTCCATTCGTTCGTCAGATATCGTCTCCACAGACTCACTGACACACACACGAACTCACACACACACACAGACATCACTTCAAAAATGCTTGATTCGTGATCAGGGATACATGAAACGTGTTCTCCCGTCAAAAACTCGAATTCGAATTTTCGACCCCATCACAATACTTTCCTTTTACATTATGTATCTAAGGAAAGTAAAAATCTCCCCCCCCCAATCAGAGTTGCTTAGCTATAATTGTATTAATGTGCAAAATTTTAATATAAATAATAAATATATAAAATTAAATTGTGCGCAATTATTAATCTCCCCACTAATGACATTCTCTTGCAGTGGAGTCTACATACCCAAGTTTTATTTAGACCTCTTTATTTATTTAGTACCACATAAAATAATCGTCACACTTAAGTATCTGCACACATTAATTATTAAAAATAATTATTTACATTAAATGAATATATATTAATGATGTCCATTCAATTAAATCCACATAATTGAGCTCACACACTTAAATCATGTACACAGATGGTATTCGTGACGATTTCTGTATATGAATACATATCTTAATTGCTGAATTTCTCTTATTCTAAAAATGCATCACAGTATCTTATACATATAGTAAACGAATATAACATTTATAACGTTGTAAAAATATGATAGTAGAAAGTGCTTCTTTCTTTCTGGAAAATTCTTAATATCCAATTACTGTAATTAGGAGAAATTGAAGTCGAAAATGTTGTGTGCCAACTAAGAAAATGCGCATCGCTTTAATGGAAGAAACTGAAACTTTATGTGACTACTTATAGGATACAAATTTGCACTTAATTCAATTTTCTTTCAAACAACGACGCCAAGATTTCTTGAATCGTTAATCACTTTATAAAGACTTATTCTGTTTGTATTTTGATATCGTTCCATATGCAGCGCAAGGAATATTCCTTGGGACGTGCGGCAAATTTCCAAAGTGTTATCGAAACTACTAGGAAAAAAATTATTTCGAGAAGTTGGGAAATATTTTGAACTGGCGCAAATGAGCATGTCATTAATTAAAAGGATTTAAATCATGGAAGTGTTTTATCAGAATTCATTTGAGTTTCATTCCACTAATTAGACATATGTGAGTTAAGTAGAAAAACTAGTATATGAATACGTATGTACAAAATAAGACATGAAAATGCTCTTGTGAGATATATGAGTTATCATGTATTCTGTATAGATCACAACATAAAATTCAGTTCAAATAAATGTAAACAAACATATGTATGTTTGGGAACTTTCAAGATTTCCTTCTTCAGTGCTTAGAAACTCAAATGAGACCCAGAAACTCAAATGAGAGCCAACCAAAAAGGAAATGTCTAAACGATACAATAAAATACAGTAGCGCCATCTAGTGCTACAAAAGGGAAAAATAATGAAAATGAAGGAAATATGAACATGATATGAAAACAAGAAAAAATATATACGCAGAGTATATAAACTCAACGTCGGGATCGGAAAAAGTGGGAACTGAAAAACAAAAATTAGACATGGTTATGCTATACTTCGATGAAATAGGGTGTCATTAAAAAATCATTAACCACATTACTGAACTCTATTGATATGAAAAGATTAAAGAAAATTCCTATTGAAAATTGAAGAGCACTTTTGAAAAATAGTGGCAAAAGAAATATATAACCGGTGATTTGTCGTCCAGCAATGATTAGTGATTGAAGATTTATTAACCAGATTTTTTCGAGGTACGGTATGACCATGTCTAAATTTTATTTCTCCGTTTCGCTCTTTTTATGCTCCGTGCATTGATTTCATATTCTCTATAGTTCATTAATTTTATCTTCTCGTGTTCATATTGCATTTAATTTATGTTATTTTGCAATTTGCTTCCCTGTTGTACCACTAGGTGGCGCTATCACATTGGCGCTATCGTTTGGAAATTTTCGTTTTGGCATAGTATTGCGCTCATTTGAATTTTCAGGGCCAGCTTTGTTAGAACTAAAGTACATCCAAAAATTTCCGCATGTACACTATTCAGTACAACCCTGAGCGTTTAGAATTTTATTAACGATAGACGGGGCTAAAAATACCCACAGACGTTACTGGTTTCGAAGTTCCAATACTTCTACTATTTTTTTTTTTAAATCATTTCATAAAATGGTTTTATACTCACTAATCATCTTATCTCCTGCATTATGCTGACGAACGGCAATTATCCAAGAACTATAGTCCACAACTTATGGTGGATGATCAATTGAGAAATTTTTTGCTTTTAACGAATTTCTATCTGAGTAATATTTTGTGTTTTATTTTAATCAAAAACCGCCTAGACTAAGAACATGCTTGAAAGTTATTCATTGCTTAAAAATGATATTTCAGAAGAATTTGTGTGTAGAAAATTTTATTCATATCAAAATATTCGGAGCTGGGTTCCGTAAATATACTTTAAAATCGTGATCTTTGTTGAAAAAAGTACTTGATTTTTATTAATAACATGAAACAATTATGCAAGTTAGCTTAAATAAATTTAAGCAATATATACCGCATAGCGTTTATTGAAATGCTTAGAATTCATACACTTTAAATTTATACACTAATCATCACTTATATACATCATTTATACATTCACATCACTTAAATTTATACACTCATTAAATAACCCAAGTTCTTCATAGACAAAATTAAGCAATATGTAGATACAATACACCAAGTTTGACAACGAAAGCCCTCTTATACTTCGACCCAGACCGTCCAACTTACCCGAAGGTGCAAGATATATGTTTAATCGGTCGGGAAGTGTCACCCCATTCAGACCGGAAGCCAGTGGGAGCCGTACCTTCCTTCCTACTACCAACCTCTCAGGACTTACGGGCCCATATATTTAACGAGCCCGTAATTCAGTTGAACACTGCGACAGTTTGGGCAGACTCGAGTCGTCTGTGTGAAATCCCCGCAATTTGACAACAGGGTTATCCCATCCCTACTCTAAAGCATTTGCTTTTGTGAACTACCAGTAGATCATACACATTGTTAGGAATCTTCATGCCCCCCGCTGAGGATCGAATCGAAAATATTAGTAATGACCAGCCGACTCTCTCCCAATTGCCAATTGAATTACTGGGGCGGAATTGGAAGTTCTTTTCGTTGAAGTGGAATCTAGTACGTTCTCCCCCCCTCTAAAACCACGTTGATGTGCAACTTAACGATCTGACAGACCACTTCTTATTTTTACCTCAGATGAGCCTCCTGATTCTATTTTTTATCATCCAGTTTAGTTTTGGCCTCCCGATTTGATATCGACGCTCAATATCCCAGAGTCCTCTAAATCCGTCCTGGAGGGACTAGAGTCACTTTCAGACTCTCCTCTTCGGCGCGCGACAGACCAGTGGTTATCGCGCGGGAATTACACTCGGACAACCCGAGTTCAATTCTCGATCCTTATTAAACTGTCGCCGTGTTCACGTTTGCGTTAAGCATGTTTGTCCGTAAGTCCTTCCGAGAGGTTGACGGTACGGGAAGGAGGGTATGGTCCCTGTGGATGCCTCCCTACTAGGTTCCGCTCAAAATTGGATGGCAGTTCCCGGCCATCAAGGTACGTTACATCTCGGGTAGGTCTGTCGGTCTGGGTCGAAGAAAAACGCTCATCATCACTGCACTAACCTGCAAGGTTAATTTGTTTGGCGCAATTGCAAAGAAGCCTGCTGTCCCAGGCGAGGATTTTTGAATGGGATAGCTACTGAGACGAGCTTGCAAAAACTTACCGCCGAAGTGGGCTCTACTTTCTCCTCCCTCTACAGCGAGGTTAATGTGCAACTTGACAATTTGATAGACCACTTCTTATTCTTACCTTAGTTGAGCCTCCTGGTTCTACTTGGTTTTTGCGTTGTAGTTTGTTTCCCGATTTGAAATCGACGCTCAGTGTCCCAGAGTTAACTGAATCAGCCCTAGAGAAATTAGAGTCAGTCACTTTCAGACTCTCATCATCATTTCACTAATCGGCAGGATTTAGTTGGTTGGACGTTATTATAAAGAACCTTGCTGGCGTAAGCGGGGATATTTGCACTGGGTATACGGCACTCTCCAATTGAGCTACTGGGACGCAAGTGCAAGTATCCGACACTCCCCAATTGAACTACTGGGGCGCAAGTGCAAGTATCCGACACTCCCTAATTGAACTACTGGGACGTAAGTGCAAGTATCCGACACTCCCCAATTGAGCTACTGGGACGCAAGTGCAAGTATCCGACCCTACACAATTGAACTACTGGGACGCAATTGCCAGTTCTTAGCGACGAATTGGACTCTGCAACATTTGCAAGAGGATATTGTGTTTTTATTTACAGCTAACAGAACTTGGAATACAATATACAATGGATAATGAATGTTGCTTTCCAGAACTAATTACAGTGATTAAGAGAAATTGAGGCAGAAAACGGACTGTGCCATGCAAGGAAATGCGCATCTCCAAGACATAAAAGAAACTTCGCATTATCTGCCTACTTATAGAATGCGAACTTGCAGTTAATTCGATTTTTCTTGGAATAATCACGCCGTGTCTTCTCGAATCGTAAATAAATCACTTTAGAAAAGTCTAATGTGTATTTGGGAATTATTTCATTTTTCTTTCGATTTCAATCCCTTTATCGTGTAAGGAGATTGCTTAGAGCGTATTTACGTAATTATGATCTGATATCCAAAGTGTTGGAAAATAGTTGGGGATAGCGTAAATGAGCGTATTATTTGTAGAGACGGATAGAAATGGTTTAAATGGTGGAAGTGATTTAACAATATTGGATTGAGTTTTGCCATATCAAATGTGCAGCTGATCTTTAAGAGTGTTAAACAAAGTACATGAATTCTATCAAAATATAATCATATTTTAAACTATGTTTACTTTCCTTACAATACAAGGTAATGTACAGTGAAAGTATTGGAATCGGGTGGAAAATCTCAACTCAAATTTTCAACGAATCTATCCGTTTTGGAACCTCTTGAACAGGAAAAACCTAATTTAGCGTGACGTCTCTCTCTCTGTCTCTCTGTGTGTGTTTATCTGTGTGTGTGTTTTTGATGTAAGTATCCACTCTAACTCAAAAACTAATAAACTAAATTTCATAAAATTCTATTGGCAAGTCATTTGTGGGTTATCCTTGTGCTGATTAGATTTTGGTATGACACGGGAAGAAAATACCTGCCTCATTTTACGAAATGGTCAGCAAAAATTGGCAAAATCTGAAATAAAAGAATACATATACTGAAATGTGTCAATTAAATGCTTGTTTTATACGTAATTTTTGACGATGAAAATAATAAGATCAACCCCATTAATTCTCGAGATATTTTAATTTCTGTATTTTTGCTACGCTGCTTTTGAGAGTCTAATTACAAAAAAAAAATCTGATGTGAGCAACACGTGACTTTCCTTATATAACGCGATGAATTTACTACTTTTACAGTAAAAAAATAGGTTTTTCTTATAGTATATACTTATATTCTTTCCAAGATATTGAATTTTCGACTATTAGTCGTCATTTTCATTGATTTAGCGTTATTTTAATCCATTTGGCGAGATTGTAATACCGATTGGCGAGATGTAAGTATCAACTCTAACGCCAAGTTGGCGACATTCCGCCAAAATCGTCGCCAAAATCTCGCGAAGCTTTACTGACGGAGAAATAAGCTATTCTTATAACAGATAAATGACTATTGACGTTCAAATACAAAAGTATCACTCGAAGTATCTTTTCTCATGAATGGAACGAGCTAGATCCACGAGAATGATGTCACCCAATTTATCGCATGGTATTACATATGAAAAGTGAACATGTTTCTCAATAGGAAATATATATTTTTTTTATTTTATATGACTTTTTGATAATTTTTTTGAAAAATGAGAAATATCTCAAGAACGGATCATGTTAGCGTTCTAAATTTTATGTTAATCGTTTTCTAATGGAAAATTACATAAGAAATGTCTATTTGCGTAACTTTATTAGAAGTTTTGATTTTTTGACGATTTTTTCAAAATTTCACTCGAAAATTTAGGGGGGTTCTGGACATTCTATTACGTTTAAAAACAATAGGCTTCCAGTGTTTACGGATTGTGATTTTTGTACCAAATTTCTTTCGAATCGGTCTATTCATTCGTCAGTTATCGTCTCCACAGACCCACTGACACACACAGACACACACACATACACACACACACTTTCACACACACACACACTCACACACAGACATCACTTCAAAAATGTTTGATTTGTGATCAGGGATGCCTGAAACGTGCTCTCCCGTCGAAAACTCGAATTCGAATTTTTGACCCCGTCACAATACTTTCCTTATACATTATGTATATAAGGAAAGTAAAAATAGGTTGCTCTTATAGTAGATACAAATATTCTTTCCAAGATATTGAATTTTCGACAATTGGTCGTCATTTTCATTGATTTAGAGTAATTTTTATCCATTTGACGAGATTTTCGTTAATTTGGCAACATTTTAAAAAGTCCCCAAGTTGGCGGCATTCCGCCAAATTCGTCGCCAAAATCTCGCCAAGCGTTATGGACGAAGAAATAAGTTATTCTTACAGCAGATAAATGACTATTGGCGTTCAAATACAAAAGTATTACTCAAAGTATCTTTTTTCATGAATGGAATGAGCTAGATCCACGAGAATGATGTCACCCAATTTATCGCATGGTATTACATATGAAAAGTGAACATGTTTCTCAATAAGAAATATATTTTTTTAATTTTATATGACTTCTTGATAATTTTTTTGAAAAATGTGCAATATCTTGAGAACGGTTCATGTTAGCGCTCTAAAATTTATGTCAATCGTTTTCTAATAAGAAATGTCGATTTGCGTAACTTTAGTAGCGGTTTTGATTTTTTGACGATTTTCTCAAAATTTCATTCGAAAATTTAGGGGCGTTCTGAACATTCGATTGCGTATAAAAACAATAGGCTTCCAGTGTTTACGGATTCTGATTTTTGCACAAAATGTAGTTCGAATCCGTCCATTCATTCGTCAGTTATCGTCTCCACAGGCTCACTGACACACACACACACACACACACACACACACACACACACACACACACACACACACACACACACACACACGCAGACATCACTTCAAAAAACTTCGATTCGTGATCAGAGATGCTTGAAACATGCTCTCCCGTCGAAAACTCGAATTCGAATTTTCGACCCCGTCACAATACTTTCTTTATACATTATGTATATAAGGAAAGTAAAAAATGCTTGTTTTATACGTAATTTTTAACCATGAATAAGACCAACCGCATTACACTTGGACTAGCCGTTTTCGAGATATTTTAGTTTTTTTGCATTTTCGCTACGTCACCTTTAAAAATAAGACCAGTTATCAAATGGGAACGAAAATTGAATTAAAAGTGCAAATTCAGTATAGTTTTAAATAATTATGTATGCTATTTCGTGCAAATAAACTCAATATAATGAATTATTAAAGAAATAAAGAGAACTTCAATATGAGTCTGTAGTGAAATTTATGTGCTGCCTGCCCACAATAAATTTTTTTGATTTCAATGCATATATTTTTTACAGTTAACTTTTTTATTCAACCGCTATTTAAATGGGAAAAATAAAGATAATGTGATTTATTTTATACTAGCAGCATACCCGTTCTTCGTACGGAGTATATAATACAAATACACTTAAAATTCGCAATCATGTGCAAATTCATATAGTTTACTAAATGACATTTTTAATCAAAATATTCAGTTAAAGTATTTAATGTAATGCTCCTAAAAATAAGTTTAGTAATCTTTGTTCTCGCTATACAAAATTATCTTCACGGTCAGATCTGAAGAATAAAATATCCTGGTCCTTTTGTAAGGAAATTTACAAATAATATGGAATTGAATCAATATATATAAGCAAAATAAAAACGTTAAAATTGTATGGGACCCGTACTGCTTATATACGCGAATATTTGAACACATGACCTGTATTAGTAGATTACATGTATAAATTGAAAATATCAATAAACCCGTAATCTTTAAAAATGAAGTCAGTAATTGATTCCAGTATATGGAAAATGAAAGCGCTAAAATTGCATGGGAAGATGTACCCATGCTACTTATATTATCGTAGATTAGAACATATGTCTTAATGTTTGTAGAAGATTACCGTATTACAATATGAATATGAGTTTCAAAAATATTTGCCAAAATAACACAGATGAAGTAATACATTGAAAGTAACAATTATCCCCGTAATCTTCATACCAGAAGCCCGTACTTGATTCCAATATATGCCTATATATGTCAAAATATATGCCAATATACCAGTACTACCTATATTCTCGTAGATTAGATGATATAGCCGTGCACTTTTAGAAGATTACTCGTACAACGTACAATATATGATTTTCAACAATTTTCCCGAAATAAAACAATGGCATAATAACTTAAAAATATCGATAATCTCTGAATCAAAAATTCCCGAAAATATCCATAATAATAATGTGTAAACTTTAAGACGGTAATTGATATTATCCAGTCAAAAATGCAATTGCAATGAAATGTATTTTTTACACATATCTTCATTATTTAAATCGGAAAAGATTTAATAAAAACACATTAGATTTAAATCCTTTGCTAATCGACATAATATCATTTGCTTCAAATAAATGTGTGGACAAAATATCGTCTGAATAATGATATCTCCATGGAAGGTTTGGCAACAGTTTAAAAAATCGCCAAATTTATCGCCACGTGGGACTATAGAACTGACAGACCGACTTGGCGACAAATCGACAAAACATCATTACATTACTATCCCCTAACAAAACACAATTAATTTCATTTATTTAGCGCAATTTTATCAATTTCAAGCTATTTTTATGGATTTACAAACATTTTTATAAATTTGGTGACATTTTAAAAATTCGCCATATGTGTTAGTAAGTAGGACGGTTGGATTGACAGTCAAATGCTAACGAAATATCTATTCAGTACGCTCTTCTAACAAAGCAAAATAAAGTTCTTTGATTTGCTTCATTTTTATCAATTTGGCGACATTTCCGTCAATTTGGCAACGTTTAAGAAATGTTGCCAAGTTAGCGATATCCTGCCAAATTCGTAGCTCTGAATTTGCAGATCGGAATAGAACATTTTTATTCCGTTTGTATATACTAAATAAAACACTAAAATTGTATTAGAAAATATGCCAGTTCGACTCTTTTTCTATTTCCACAATCGGCTAAATGAATTTATTGGTAAACACAATATATGAGATTATTAGCTAAACAGCTTGAAAACTCTTTAAAAATAAATGAAAGTGATGTACGCAGTCCTCAATTAATATTATTAACAGAAAAATCACACTGTTCATTTACAAGATATATTTTTATATCCATTTATTTATTATTCAAATCCAAAAACTAATAATAAACATTAACAAACACATTTAATTTAATTACGTTGCCGAACAACAAGATTTTGATTTCTTAATTCTTTTCATTGTTGATTAAAAGTTTGGGAAAAATAAACCATGGTGATAGATTTAGCATTTAAATTCATGTTTCAAACATTCATGGTTTCAAATAATTCATGTTTTTAGAAAGTGACTAATTAGGGCAAAAATCTCCCACCAAGCTTAGATGTAAAGTTTTAATTCACTTTCAACGTTTTAAACAACCGATTTTCAATCTTTTCTTTTCGAGGAACCAGGGAGTTAGAGAGTAGAACTCGTAGGAAAAAGTTTCGTTTTTCATTAATATCTCAATAACCCCTAGTTTTAGAAACTCGAAACATGGACTACATTTTAAGTGGGACAATTTCAAGGCTACCCACAATATTTTATCAAGTTCGGTTCAACCGTTCTTCCTTGATGATGGGACAAACAGACAGACAGACATATTTTCAATTTAATTTATATAGATATCACCATGCGTCTATGAAATATCCATTTTGCACGCTAATTGTCTTCTATATTATAAGCAGATGTCTGTATTTTTCAAATAAAAATAATTGGTCTCATTTGTAGACAAAATAAATTACAATTATTCGATGTGTACAACCTATGTCAAATTAGTAAACAAGGTTTTTGCGTGACAACTAATGCAAAAACTGGAATAACCTTATATAAGTTGATGTTACGAAAAATCTGAAATATTTGATTAACATCAAATTTCATTTGTCACATTCAATCTTATTCTCAATTACAAAATGCTTCCGCCGTTGCCTGAATAATTCTGAGAGATTAAATGCTACGTTAACACAAAACATGCGAGTTTTTGTGAAATGCAAATAAAACGTTTAAAGACAAAGCATTGCACATTTCAAACACAAATAGGAAAGTGAACTTTTTTTGAAAGATTAAATACTACGTTAACGCCATGTTGTTTTCTTGAGAAGTACTAAGAACACATTTAAAAAACAAATTATTTTTCATTTCAAACACAAAAAGACAACTGAAATGTAAACAGAAGAAGTAGTATTACGAATATACAATTAGAGACATCTAAACGCATCGATACGATTCTATCGAGTAACACATAGATCAATAAATCGAACAAAACACGGGTAACTCACTCACGTCCAAAAGTTAAGCAACAAAGTGATAAAAACGGATAAAAAGAAAAGTAACTATTCCGACTATTGAAACTTTCACAGATCATGGGTTATTAAAAATCACACTAGCGTGGGAAATGCAAAGAAAATTATCAATAAATAATTAAATATTAGAGATGAACAAAAACATAGAAATTTGGTCCGCAAAAACAGTTCATTGGTGAATGTCTGCCACTAAGGAATGTGATGACGTCTGCTGGAAACACGTGCCCGACACCATTGTTTCATGACATTCACGAAGCAAACATGATCTTAGCTCGCAAAGTTTCCAAGGAGGCTCATGAAGAGAAACGAAACTTATCCCAAGAGTGCCCCATACATACTCAATGGGTCGATCGATATCGATGGCCATTCCATACAAACAGTGTCTGCGATTCTATGTACTGGGTGACTATGTGAGCCCTCTGAACTCGAGCGTTATCGTCCATACAAATGGCATCAGGATTCCAAAAATTGTGGAACATATTGAGCAAGGATGTAATCTTTATACGGCACTGCAGTCACCGTGCTGTGAGGGAAGATGTAGAGATCAATGCGGGCGCCGTCAGCAATCACTTCCCAAACCATTTAACCACCGTCTCCGTATGCACCGTGCATTTCGCGGATGTTACTAGCGTGATAGTGAGATCCAGGCGTTCTCCAGACCAATAACCGTCGGAAATCACTCTGTACGCCAAACCTTGACTCATCCACGCTCAAGAGCATAGTACTCCATTGTTGCGAAGTCCTGTTCAGGTGATCTCGAAATCAGTTTAAACAGGCTCCTCTGTGCGAGGGCGTTTAGTAGGATGCAAACCACTGGCTGTCTTGCATACAGCTAACCTGAATGTAGCCGTCTATAAACAGTCTTCCAAGATACGGCTCGTCCTGCCGACGTTGAAGACCCAGACCACACAACCAACCGTTTAATGTGTGGCCGGCGTCCTGCCGACGTGTAGTAAGTGACCCTACTTTTGTTATATATAGTATATTTTATATATATATATATATAGTATGTATATATATATAGATAGATATAGTATATATATATATATATATATATATATATATATATATAGTTATATATATATATATATATATAACACATATTTGATGCACATCCAGATGGCTCTATAAGTTAGACGCGACTTTTTTATGTATGCTTTCCTATTCGAAGTTTATACGCTTTATGCAACTCTTCCATGATTCTCGTCTTGCTGGTTAGTAAAATTTCCAATTTTTGTAATTTTGATCATTTTTATGTTGTCTGGGATTCGACCATTTTTTCCCCACGGGCATAACCGATTGTTGTTTCGGGCGTGCAGAGTCTCTGGGAGCGTTTTCATGAAGTCAAAGCTAGCTTCTAACCAGGAAATAGGGGTCGCAATCCCCCTTGACCTTTCTGCAACCCTGCAAACACAATCATTCCACCTATATATTTTCTTTATTCATTTTAAATCTTATATATATATATATATATATATATATATATAGTTTTTAATTCTGTGAGAATTCGTCGAATGATAGTAAGGATACTGCTCAAGGTTCGTTTGAAAAAAATAATTTCTCGATCTTTCCTATGATGGTAAGATGTAAACACTGCCATAACATTTCCAATCGCTAAGGAACAGATTACTGCGAAGTTTGCTTTAATATTCAATAACTAAAACCCGTGTTCGAAGTTTTAAAAAATCACTGCGAGGTATAACAGGAGCCTGAACTGATGTATTATTTTACAAAATTTCGTAGTTACGGGTCACTTAGATTTTTTTTACATAACCAATAAGCAAACCTCTTCCTTCATTATTATAGATTACCAAAACCTTTCCAGAGATATCTCGCTCGCTACGAAGAATGTAAAAATTCCATTATCACGAAAATGTCTCTTGATAACTGATCAGTATAAGAATAATTTTTCTCTGAACAAATAAAAATGTCTATATATTTGATTTACTTATTACTTATATACATAAAATTCGAAATTTTTAGATTTGTCTCTTCTTGTCAGATTTTAACTCTGTGATTAATCATCATAGGTTACCCAATGATATATTTTATTAACAAAACTGAGAGAGACGTTGGTTGTAATTTCAACACCAAAAACCATCCACCTATAGAATTTCACAAAGTTTTGCATTATCGTTAAATACTATATATTTTTGTCATTATTACACTCTTATTTCGAAATGTCCTTATTCATTAACCTACATATTCAAACCAAGGCTGAAAATATTTTAGGCAAAGAAAATTTTGCTTAAACGATGGACGTAATTAATAATCTTTGTAAACATTAATAATCGTCAAAATCAAGGTTGGAGATAAAGGTAAGGTGTGATTAGGGAATTACATTATATTCTGTAAAAAAGCTTAGTTTTTATTCATATCGTCGGACAGACTAAATATCGTGGACAATAAACTTGAACCAATAAGTTGATTACACTTTGTGTGAAAGATAAGAAAAACTTGAGCAACGTATAAAATACAAATAACAACAATAATGCAGCATACAGCTGTTTCAATGATACACTGGATTCCCTTCGTCAGTGCAAGAGTACCATACACCCGATGTGCAAAAGACGAATGAGTGCGTGGAAACGAAACAGAGAGATTGTACACCTAAGTCCTGGATTAAGATTCTTCGTGCTGCTTCCTGATTAGCACTCTCTTAATCCATGTTTTGGGTATATACGAGTAATACTCCTTTTTTCTTCTTTTGCACCCTCATGCCTTACGCGCGGAAAAATCTACTAAATACCTAGGTGTAACGATAGATTCCCACCTAACCTGGAAACAGCACGTAACGAACTTAATCAGAAAAGGACTATATAACTACAGGAGCCTTATATCCAATGGTAGGAAACGGAAATCTCAGTCATCAAAACAAATTGCTAATTTATAAATCGGTCATCCGTCCGGGAATGCTGTACGCAGCACCCGTATGGGGATATGCCTGTAAAACTACAATAGACCTCCTAGAGACAAAACAAAACAAAATCCTACGGATTATTAGGAAAGCTCCCAGGTATTTAAGGAACTCGGTAATTAGGAATGACTTCAAAATAAAAACTGTTAGAGCCCAAATTAAAAAGCTAGCGCTTAAATTTTACAACAATTTGCCATCCGTTCCAAATGAACTGTTATTTAATCTGCATGACTATGATCATCGCAAGGCCAAATCTCGTAAGAGACCCCGCGCTGTTCTAAACATCGATAATCGGAATTAAAAATCCCACCTTAAACATCTGATATTAAATAAAACTCGCGACTAATGTTTAAACTCTAAGCTGCAAAAGTGCTAGGTAACCCTCAGATCTGCATCAACCCCCTAAACTGCTTAAACTCTAAATGTGCAACAAACTGCCACACTAGGAGCTAGGACAAATAATAAAAAAGTAGTAAATAAAAACCTTGAACCTCCAAGTAGGGTAACTGAATTAATGTCACAGTATGACGATAAGAACCACATATTGAAATTGGAGATTAAAGGCGCTTCGCGCCTGGTGCTCTGTTCTGTACGACACTCGACTTTCTTTTGCACCCATTCCTCTTTGGACTGAGTTCTGATGGTTCTCTTGCACAGATGAAGGGGATCCAGCGTATCCTTGAAACTGCTGTATGCTGCACTGTTGTTGTTACTCGTACTTTCCATACGCTGCTCAAATTCTCCTTAACAAACTTGAATTCAATAATTTTCTACTAAACCTTTATACAAATGCTAAACCAGTGTTAATGTATGAAATTTTTTAATAAAAGTAATGTATACAGAGAAGACAAATCAAATCCTTTGTTATATAAAATTCGAATTTAAAATAAAATGGCTATATAAAATTTAAATTTTATATTGTCAAATAGAAATGTTCTATGAAATTCAAATATATAAAATAAATATTATAGAAAATTCAAAATTTAAATTGTGTTGTATAAATAACTTTTATTTATGAACTAGCTATTTTTTAAACAAATATTTAACAAAATATGTGTTTAAAATGTACAGCTGTAAAAAACAGATCTAATATTTTGATAATTTTTTTTTTCTATTTATGAATGAAAATAATATATAAAAAATAACATCCGTGAAAACATTAAAATGATATGATATGATAAATAAGGTTTACTTAAAGCCGATATCTGTTTCAAATTCATTTTTCTGTGTTTTTCCTCAGAAAATGTTAAAAAATCTAAAAAATAACACAATTGATGAGGGACTAAAATTATATTCAAATTTATATAGTCGATTCTTCAAAAAATAGTTCTGCGCTCTTTTTTCTTACATTTTTCTTTGCGTTGTAACAATTATATTTTCTTTTGTAGCATGATTGATTGATAAGTTAATCGATTATCTTGTCAAAATTCATGATTAATAATCAATAAATGAACTAATGATTAGTTGACTTTCGGTTGACTTAACTCATACACTGCTTAAATGGTTTTGAACAAAATATCTGTTCTAATTATTTTTTAATTTCAATTCTGTTATGTAATTTGTAGCTATAATAATATAAGGCCAAAGTAAATGCAAAATGTATTATACATATTGAAGAATTTACTTTTACTTTTTAAACGTCACAAAGTTTGCACTAGATCGAACCATCTTGCCTTAAACAAAAATGAATCATTATTTTCACAATAAATTTTTTATATTGCTAAAATTATCGCATTTCGCGTTTCAAACTAAACAATCACTACATATGTCCTCAATAAAACAATATTATGAAATGAACTAAATATTTAGTCATTATAACAATTATAGTAATTTTAATACGTATAACATTTATCAATGGTTATTATAATATGAATTTCTTGTCACTATTTTATTAGTGTGGACTTTTGTACTAGCAATACTAGTTTAACATTTAATATTTTATTTCTAACACATTATATAAAGCTATATAATATTACGTGTTAAAATCATATAAATGATATAACTTTCTATTACATCCTTAAAGAAAGGAGGAATAGAGAAATTAGATGATTATGGTTGTTTCAAGGGCGTTTAAAGATTTCCTCAGATCAAAAACAGCGTCTTCTCTTAACAACCGCCAAGGAAGATCTGCATTATAAATTACATTATTCATTTCAAATTATTAACAATAAGAGAAAAATATCTGCCTGTTTGTGTCATCTGTAGCAGAAAATCTAAGAGACCCCACAATAATGGCATTTGGTACAGAAGTATCGCAATACTCGAAAGTAGACGCTTCATCCCTATTTTTTTAAATTGATATTAGTTTAAAAATAAATAATTTGTTTGTCGAAATTCCGCTGATCCGTATACAGCGGTTAATTTTGATCAGTAGCGCCGTCTATTGCAAGTGGCTGACAGTAATTACTAACGCTATTTTTGAATTTTGCATATAGTTCAAAAGGAACAAACTACGCCTTTTCAGATTTTCCCCATCGCATACATTATCGATAAGGACAAAAATTAAATCCAACAAGCCTGTCCCAACAGCAAATACCCAACAATACCGCTGGCCCTATTCGGTTTTAATTTTCACTCATGATATTTTGCAAATTTTTTATTGCTTTCAATTTTGCAGGTGGTATCATCTATAGTGCTATCTGAAGACAGAAACTTCGGTTCCAAATATTTAATAATATTTTGAGTGTTCTTTCAGACCGAGTTTAAATTTTAATTAGTTAATTTTACATATTTCATCAAATTTTTATATTATTAGAAGCATTAGATTCTTTTTCTAATGATGTACTCTTTCTAAAAATTTTTAACTCGCTTAGAAAATAAATGTTTATTGCGTCATATTTAAAACTAAATTATGTGCAGTAAACGGGAACTAATATTTTTGTTAATTAATATCATGTTGGGTTTTGAAGAAGATGAATGGCACCTAAATAAAAATAACGTCAAATTGAGATAGCAAGAAGAGAGTCATAGTCAGGATTTCATTAGTAACTTGCAAAAGTTCGATTATTTAAAATCTACTTTCTAACCAATATTGCAAGTAATTTACCGCAGTGATTGATTTCTTCATTATAGAATCCACACTTATTTAACTAATTAATTATAAAAAAAGTTATATTTCGATATGTGTTAATATATTTTGCAAAATAATATGCTTACAAAATAATAATACTTATCTTGTAAAAAATGTTAAAAAAATGTTTTATAGAATGAAGATTAAATTTAGAAACGTATTTATTTTTACTGCTTGTTTCGTAATACATCATGATGTATAGTTCAAGTATGTAACTTGAACAAAACAAGATAATGGAGCATGCTTCGTACTCCTCCGAATATACTTAACGTCTAATTACAGTAATTAGGAAGAATGAAAGCAATAAACGGTATTTGACATGCAAGAAAATACGCATCGCCAATGTATAGAAGAATGTATAGTATTATTTACCTGGTTATGGGATACGAACGCACTTAATTCAATTTTTCTTCAGTCCCACTGAATCTGATCATTAATCCTCTTAGAATAGTTTAACTAGTTATTGGGCGACTTGTTCTCTTTAACGTCCAATTCAGGCTCGCTTGCTATGAAAAGCTATGAAGAGGGATATTTAAAATGTACTTTCAGAATTTCGATCTGATGCAGAAACTTTTGAAGTACAGGGTTTGGGGGCGTTGGGTAAATTGGGGATGAGGTATGAATGATAATTTTTTTTCACGGAAATAATAATATATGTCATTTAAAAACTTTAACATTGCTCACTCATGCCGGTAATTGAAAACGTCTTCTGTTTACTAGATGATAATCTTCCCAGTCAACTCACAGAAGCAATTGCTAAGATTTATTTTATTTATCAAATGCCAGCCTGTTGACTATTAAGTCATAAGGCTTCGTGCTCTCCAATATTTTTCCACAATATAATTACAATGAGATAATGCAGGGCATTCGTCAATGTGCACAGCGGTCATGTCTTGTCCAGTTGTACACAAAACACACAGAGGTGAATTGACGATTAAAACGAAAAAGATGGGCACGAAGACAATCGTGCCCAGTCAAAAGTCTAAAAGTGGCGGTCGCAGCAGCACGAGGGGCATGAGGAACACAATGGGAACTGGTGCTGATAACACTCCAGAGTTTAGCACGAGAAGAGCAAACAGCCGCAGTATGGAAGGAATATCTAAAGATTCTATTTATTTCAAGTTTTGATAAATGAAAGGGCAAATTTCTGTTCGATTTCTGGATTATATTGCACCCCTTCTTTGCTAAAAAGTCTGCTTTCTCATTACCCTCGACACAGCAGTGGGAGGGCACCCACTGGAAAGACACCTTGCGTTGATAAGATACACCTTGCGATGATAATTGCTAAGATAGATAATCTTCCCAATCAACTCACAGAAGCAATTGCTAAGATGGGTAATCTTCCCAATCAACTCACAGAAGCAATTGCTAAGATAGATAATCTTTTAAATTTACGAAGCGTGCTTTAGTTGGACGCCAGACAAAACTCTAAGTATGGTTCTGGATGTCTTTATATATACTCCAATTGCAGGAAATGTGAATGACTAAGTATGTTCTGAGAACGTTAATTGTACTAATATGTGAAATTGCAGCAGAAGTACTTTATGTTACTCAGTGTATCCTATAAGATGTGTGAGGATCTAAAAATTTATAATTTCATATCTTTGTCTTTTAGTGTGTACTTATCGTCTTTCACACTTCATGGAAATTAAGTTAATATTAAAAAGCGCAAATTGAACATAAATTGTATATTTATGGTTAAAATTAAATCCAAATATTCTAAAACCCTGTAAATAGAATAAAATATTTTGTGTAGCTCATTAGAAATGTTATATGAGATCATAGAAATTTAAAGAACATAAGTAAAAATCTAAAACTATTAGCATGAAATAAAATTACAGACCATGTTAGTTACATTTTTCTTTCGTTACTTATTCCCCCGTGGTGGAGCGCTTACGCACCGCGTCCACAAGACCCCCCAGGGTATCCCGTGGGGAAGGGGAGGAGATTTGAAGCTTCACTTTTATAGAGGCTCTCCGAAGGGCGGAAGTCTGACTTGGCCTCGACATGACAACATCCATGCCCACTGGCGGGATTCGAACCCGCAATCCAGCGATCAGACGGAAACGCATGCTCCTAACCACTCGATCACCAGATCGGCATATACATTATTAAGGTACTTATGCGAGTATTCGAACATGTATATGTCCCTTATTGTTTTGCAGTATCTAAAAAATTTAAATATTTTAGAATGATAAATTTAAGAAACATCCAGGTTTTATTTTCACTGCTTATCCAGCACTTCATCTCATGATATATTGTTTCCGCATACATCTAGTTGAACTTCAACAAAACAAGATAATAGAGAATGCTGTATATTCATCCGAATATACTTAACGTATGATTACAGTAATTAAAAAGAATGAACGCAGGAAATAGCCTCTGCCGTGTAAGAAAATACGCACCCACAAGGCGTAGTAGAAAGTATAGCATTATCTGCTCTCTTACGGAATGCGAACTTGCACTTAATTCCATTTTTCGTCTGTCTCATCGAATCTGCTTAATCGTTAATCCCCTTAGAATAGTTTAACGAGTAGTTGCGCGACTTATTCTGTTTAACATCCATTTAGATTCATTGACTATGAAGATGGGAAGGGGGTAATTAAACGACTCAAAACTTTGATCTGATACAGAAACTTCTAAAGTACAGTGTTTCGGGATGTTGGGGAAGTTTGGAATGAATCATAAATGATAGCATGCTTTTTTATGAAAAGAAAGGATTTATTCTATTTAAAGGACTTAACATGACTCACTTAAGTTTCAGATCGATTACAATAAATGTACTCTGTTTATTAGATATATCAATCTTCCCAATTAAATCACTGAAGCAATTGTTAAGATAAATGAGATGGTTTTAAGAATTTACAAAGCACGGCCTTGGTAGTATTTTAGACATAATTCTAAAAATTGTTGTGGATGTCTCTAAATATAATTTAGTTGCAGAGAATGTTGTTGTTGTTGTTCCGACCTATCAGAAAGGTGTAAGGAAACCGTTTGGACGGCCGAGCAGTGTCACCCAATTTAGACCGGAACCCAGTGGGGGAGGCATCCAGGACTTACGGACCCACATGTTTAACGTGATCGTACTCCGCATGAACACGGCGGCAGTTGTGGCAGCGTGCAAATCCAGCGCGCAAACCACCGGGCTACCGCGCCCGAAATTTGCCAACAGCACGCGGTGTTCCCAGGTGGTCACCCACCCAAGTACTAACCGCGACCGATGCTGCTTTACATCGGTAATCTAACGAGAACCGGTGTTTTCAGCACGGTAGGGCAGTTGCCTATAGTTGCAGAGAATGTGAATGACTAAGTGTGTTCTGAGAAAGCAAGTTGAAGGAACACGTGAAATAATAGAACTGATGTGAAATATTTAATATTATTCTTCGTATCCAACGAGATGTGTAATGATATGAGAGTTTATAATTTCGCATCTTTGTATTTGAACTTGTACTTATTCTCTTTCACTCTTCGTGGTATAATTAAGTTGATATTCAAAATCACTGACTGAACACAGAATACTTATTTTATTGTATCAATTGAATTGAAATAAATTTCTGTAAACATAATAAAGCACTTATTACAGCTCATAAGAAATGTTATATGAGACCTGGAAAATTTAAAGAATATAAGCAAAATTCTAAACTCTTAACATAAAATTAAACTGCAGACTTAATTTTATACCTATTTAAGATATTTAAATCATATTTATATTTACTTGTATATTTGCCATCATGTTTTAAAGATCTGAATAATATAAATTTTTAGAATGTAAATAAGAAAAAAATCCTTAATTGGTTCTCACTGCTCATTGAGGACCACATCTCATGATATATAGTTTTCGCATAGACCTCGTTGTATTTCAATAAAACAAGATAATGGGGAATGCTTGCTATTCTTCCGAATATACTTAACGCATAATTACAGTAATTAAAAAGAATGGAAGCAGGATACAATCTCTGCCATGTAAGAAAATACGCATCCACAAGGCATAGAAGAAAATATAGTATTGTCTGCTCTCTTACGGGATACGAACTTGCACCTAATTTAATTTTTCTTCAGTCTGTCTCATCGACGTTAATCGTTAATCCCCTTAGAATAGTTTAACGAGAAGTTGTGAGACTTGTTCTGTTTAGCGTCCAATTTAGATCCATTGGCTATGAAGAGGGGAAAAGGGTAATTAAATGATTCAAATCTTTGATCTGATAACAGAAACTGCTAAAGTACAGTGTTTCGGGAAGGGCGCGGTAGCCCAGTGGTTAGCGCGCCGGAATTCAACTCGGTAGTCCCGGGTTCGATTGTCGCCACTGCCAAAACTGCCGCCGTGTTCACGCGGAGTACGATCACATTTGTTACACATTAGTTACAAGTGACATTTGTTAAGGGATGGGACAGGCCTGTGGTTAGCAAGCGTGGATTTAATGATCAGAGTTCGATTCCCGGATCTATCCAAACTGTCAAGTGGAGTACGATCACGTTAAACATGCGGGTCCGTAAGTCCATCCGAGAGGTTGGTGGTAGGGGAAGTATGGTACGGTCCCTGTGAATGCTTCTCCCACTGGGTTCCGGTCCATATTGTGTGGTTTCTCCCGGCCGTCCAAACAGTTACCTTACACCTTGCTGGTAGATCGGACGGTCTGGGCCTCAACAACAACAACAGTGCTTCTGGATATTGGTGAAGTTGGGCATGAATCATAAATGGGAGCATGATTTTTCATGAAAAAAAAGGATTTATAGCATTTAAATGATTTAACGTGACTCACCAAACATTCAGATCGATAACAGAAAATGTTCTCTGCTTACTAGATGATAATCTTTCCAATTAAATCTCTGAAGCAATTGTTAAGCTAAATATGTATTTTGAATAATTTTCTAAGCATGGCTCTGGTTGTACTTTAGTCATAATTCTAAAAGTGGTTGTGGATGTGTCTAAATATAATCCAGTTGCAGAAAATGTGAATGACTATGTGTGTTCTGAGAACACAATTTGTAGGAACATGTGAAATTGCAGAGCTGATGTGATATATTTGAAGTTATTCTTTGTATCCTACCAGATGCGTAATGATATGAAAGTTTATAATTTCATATATTTGTATTTCAACTTGTCACTCTTCATGGAAATTAAGGTGATATTCAAAATCGCTGAAGACAGAGTATGTATTTATCGTACGAATTAAATTTAAATAAGCTAAAATTCCTGTATATAAAATAAAGTACTTAGTATAACCCATAAGAAATGTTATATCAGGCCTTGAAAATGTAAAGAATTTAAGTAAAAATCTGATTTTTTAGCATAAAATTAAATTGCAGACTCTTATTAAAATTAAATTGCAGATTCTATACCTATTTAAGGTATTTAAATCTTATTTATGTTTATTTGAATATTTTTCTATCCTGTTTTAAAGATTTGAAAAATATAAATTTTTAGAGTGATAAATAAAAAAAAATTCCTTACTTTATTCTCACTGCTCATTGAGGACCACATAGCATGATATATATTTTCCGCATAGACCTCGTTGAATTTGAACAAAACAAGATAATGGAGAATGCTTGCTGTTCCTCCGAATATACTTAACATCTAATTACAGTAATTAGGAAGAATGAAAGCATGAAACGACCTTTGCCATCTAAGAAGATGTTCATCTCCAAGGTATAGAAGAAAGTATAGTTAATGCCTACTTATGGGATGCGAACTTGCACTTAATTCAATTCTTCGTCAGTCTCATTGAATCTGTTGAATCGTTAATTCCTTTAAAATAGTTTAAAGAGCAGTTGAGCGACTTGCTCTGTTTAACGTCCAATGTAGACTCATTCGCTTTGAAAGAGAGGAAAGGGATATATTAAAAATATGCACTAGAAATTTCGTTCTGATACAGAAACTTCTGGGCATGATTTTTCATGAAAAAAATGATTTATACCAACTAAAAGCTGTAATATCGTTCGCTGAATTTTCAAGTCGGTAACTGAAAACGTCATCTGTTTGCTAGTAGATATAACCTTACTAATCAAATCACTGAAGCAATTGCTAAGGTAAATGAAGAATATTTTGAGGAATTTACGATTCGGGGCGCTGTTTGGACGCCAGACAAATTTCTAACAAGAAAGATCAATTATGCTTAAAGCATTGATTATGAAACACTTTCGAACTTCAATGCAATTTTATTTAAACATCTCAATAGCAATACATTCCTCGGTAATATTTTAAAACTTATCACAATACTACATTAATTTATTACATTTGAAAACTTAAACCTTCATCGAAAAAAATGAACTTCATTCAAATGACGACATTGAAATATAAATTGCCTGGTTTAAACATCTCTAAAATATGATACATTCCTAGGTAATTATTTTAGAATTATCATAACACTACGATAAGTTATTATATTTGAAAACTTCACCCCAAAAACAACTGAAATTCATTCAAATGACGTCATAGAAAAAATAACACGGCTGGCTCTCTCTATAAAAGAAGCATTTCATTCATAAATCATTTCCCATTCATGTCATTCATCACAATACTATAATAAATTATTTTATTTAAGAATTAAGACCATTGAACTACAAGTAATTAAACTCTATGCGTAAAACTTCATCGAAAAAATCGTCCTTCTCTTTGTAAAATCAATGAATATTTCATTCATATCAGCTATGCAGACTCCATGATCTAAATGATTTTGTGTTAAAGAAATACAGCAATTCTAATACAACTCATTCTACATATTTTGCTGTTTACATTTTACATAGGTGAAATATAGGCTTCGTTGTAGAAATAATCGAATTTTAATGAGCATTTAAAGACAAATTTATTGTAATTGCGTTGTTTCAATATGTAGATGCACAGAATTTAAGCAAAAATAATGTGGTTTTAGGACGGATACAACACTCAATATGAATTAAAAAGAATAAAAATCACGATTTTGAGACATGATGGAAGCCATGTTTCATTTTGAAGTGGATTCCGTGATCTTTTCATATCATGGTCACGTGATCGTTTCATATAACTATTAGTTTAATGTCTAACTATTATTTAAAAAACTACTGAATATATTTGACTGAATTTTCTCTTATATATTTTATGGAACAATTTGTATACTACCTAAAATTTTCGAAGCAATTTGCGATTTTTAAATCCGCATAAAAAATGTTTTTAAAATTAGGTCCCATAGGGTTCAATATATTTCATTTTTTCAACCCGGGTTCAATCCAAAACTAATTGGGTGATATTCTTCATTTATATTCCCATAGGTCCTACAGACCGTCTGAACAGCATACTAAAATTTCATTAAGCCATTTTTGCGTTAGTTATCGTGCTAACGGACAGACAGAATGAATGAACAAAGTCATAAAAACTTTTCAACTTTGTTGTAAAGTGTTAAAAATGGATAGGGATGTCTCTAAATATAATCCATTTGCAGGAAATGTAGATAACTAAATATGCGATAAAAACGTAAATTGTAGGAATATATGAAACTGTAAAAGTACTCTGAAATGCTTTTTGTTTTACATTGAATCCTAAGAGATGAGTAATCATGTGAAAGTTTAAAATTTTTTATCTATGTCTTTCAGTTCAAATTATCCTCCATCACTCATTGTGGAAATTAAGTTAGCATTTAAAACCACTAATTAAACATAAATTATATGTTTATGGCATAAACTAAATACACATATGACAAATTTTCTGTAAATGAAATAATATATGTTGTATAACCCATAATACATATTATATAAAATCTTGGAGATTTAAATAATATAAATAAAATTCAAAACATTTCGCATAAAATAAAGGTACAGACTATATTATATACCTATTCAAGGTAGTTAATTCATATTTTACATGTATATTTGCCTTCCTGTTTTTCATTTTCAAAAAATATAAATGAACATAAATTATACATTTATGGTATAAGTTCAAATATGCTATAAGTCCTGTGAAAGAATAAAATATTTTGTATAGCCCATTAGAAATGTTGTATTAGATCTTGTAAATGAAAAGAATATAAGCAAAAATCAAAACGTTTAGTACAAAATAAAATTACAGACTTGATTTTATGTACATATTTAAGGTAGTTAACATGTATTTTAAATGAATATTTCCCTTCCTATTTAGCAGTTTCTAAACATTTAAATGAACATTAATTACATATTTATGGTATAAATTAAGTCCAAATATGCTAAAAGTCCTGTAAATAGCATAAAAAAATCTGATGTGGGCAGCACATGACTTTCCCTGCGGACTCAAATTCATATTTTCTTTATTTATTTAATAATTCGTTACATTGAGTTTAATTGCACCAAATAACACTAAATTTGCATTTTTAATTCAATTTTTGCTTTTATTTGGTAACTGGACATTTTCCCGAAATCGGCGTCACAAAAATGCAAGAAATCACAAATATCTTGAGAACGGTTATTCCTAAAGCACAATGGAATGTGTTATATTCCTTTCCTCGTCAAAAATTGAGTATAAAACAAGAATTTAATTGCTATATTTGAGCATATATAGTCTATTTTTTTAGATTTTGGCGATTTTTGCAAGCCATTTCGTAAAAAAAGGCAGATTGTTCTTTTCCGAATCGTACCAAAATCGAATCAGCACCAGGGTTGACTACAAGTGAGTTATCTACCAACTTTTATGAAATTTAGTCGATTAATTGAGTTAGAGTGGAAACACAATTTTTGCGGATCATTTCGTAAAAAAAAGGCAGGTTGTTCTTTTCCGAATCGTACCAAAGTCTAATCAGCACCAGGGTCGACTATAAGTGACTTATCAACCAAATTTTATGAAATTTAGTCGATTAGTTGAGCTAGAGTGGAGATATACACTTTTTGAGGGTCATTTCGTAAAAAAATGCAGGTTCTTCTTTTTAGTATCGTATGAAAATCTTATCAGAACCAGGGTGACCTACAAGTGACTGATGCACCAAATTTTGTAAAATGTGAATCATTAGTTTTTCTGTTACAGTGGATATAGGCAATTTTTGAGGATCATTTCGCAAAAAAGGCGGGTTGGTTTATTCCGAATAGTACCAAAATCTAATCAGCACCAGGATCACATTCAAGTGACTTAACTACCAAATTTTATGAAATTCGGTCCATTAGTTTTAGAGTTAGAGTGGATACATACATTGCACAGCCACACAGCCAGACACACCGACACACAGACACACACACACAGACGTAACACTAAAAATAGTTTTTTCGTATTCTAGAGGTCTCGAAACGTGTAGATCCGTCGAAAACTCGAGTTGCGATTTTCGGCATGATTCCAATACTTTCCCTATGCATTACCTTGTATTGCAGGGAAAGTAATATGTTTTATAGCCCAGAAGAAATGCTATATGAAACCTTGTAAATTAAAAGAATATAATCAAAAATCAAAACGTCTAGTATGAAATAAAATTACAAACTAAATTTTATTTACCTATTTTAGGTAGTTAACTTATATTTTAGGCGATTAGTTGAGCTAGAGTGGAAATATACAATTTTTGCGGGCCATTTCGTAAAAAAATGCAGGTTCTTTTTCGAAAAATTCAGGTTCTTCTTATGTTTTACATGTATATTTTCTTTTCTGTTCTACAGTTTCTAAAATTTAAAATTTTTTCGATTCATACCTTTAAGAAAAATCCTGATTTTATTCTCATTGCTCATTCAGTACCACACCTCATGCAACTCATTGATCTCGAACAAAACAAGATAATGGAAAATGCTTGCTACTCCTCCGAATATACTTAAAGTCTAATTACAGTAATTAGGAAGAATGAAAGCAGAAAACGGTCTTCTCCCTGTAAGAAAATACTTATCCCAACGGCATAGAAGAAAGTATAGTATTTACTGCCTACTTAAGGGATGTGAACTTGCACCTTAATCAATTTTTCTTGGGTCTCATAAATTCTGCTGAATCGTTAATCCCTTTACAATAGTTTAACTAGCACTTGTGCAACTTGCTCTTTTTAACGTCCAATTCTGATTCATTCGCTATAAATAGGGGTAGAGGGTACTTAACCATCTCGAAACTTCGATCTGTTATCGAAGCTTCTGGAGTACAGGATTTGGGGAGTTCGAGAAGTTGGGTTTGGCGTAAACATTTTTTTTCCAATGGAAAGGCAAGTTACAGAACATGCACATGAACAAAGAACAATGATGTAAAGTAACAAAAATTGACCGAAGTCATTGAAGCCTTAAGAGTTCTCTGGCTCTCCAGTACAGGGCGATCTCGGAGTCGTCACAACAACAAAGCGCCCTCCATCGACGCAGGTGGATTCTATTCATAGGTTCCCTCATATCGCAAAGAGGGCAAAGAGGACAGTCATAAATATCAATTCCATGGAGATGCTCACTCAGGCAGTCATGACCCGTCACCAGCCGGAACAGAGCCACTGCCTCACATCGCGGACAATCGGGTATATTATCGAGAACTTTACTACTCCAGTTCTTAGACTTGATACTATCTTGCATTTGTGTTTCAAATTTCAGCTTCAAAGAATGTTTCCAATAGAGCTTTATTGAGTGATAAGACAGCCCAGAGGTCTTGGTTTGCTGTAAAACTGCACGCTTTCGTGCAAGGTGCAATCTGCCTGTTCGTTCCCATAAATGCCGCAATGTCCGGGGATACATTGTAGCTTGATGCGTTTGTCTTTTCGACCAATGCGGCGCATTAACTCCCGACACTGCAGAACCTCAACTGATATGGGAGTTCCAGCAAAACCAGTGGCCTGTATTGCCGCCTGCGAATCCGAGAGTAAAACAACCGTCTCAAATTCGTGTAGAAAAACCAGAAGATGGTCCAATGCAACACGGACGGCATATACCTCTCCATCAAAGGCCGATCTGTATTTATCCGCAGAAGTAAAAACAGAGAAAAGTATCGAGAAGACTCCAGAGACGGCGGACATACAGCTCTCAGAGTAAGACCCGCCCGTATATACATGCAGTCAATTTTTCTCCGGATATTCAGTATATATTAACTCCAGAGCACAACACTTAACATCTGTAGCCGTGACTTTCTTGTATGTTATATCCACAAGATTAAGGCTAAACTCAATTTCGTACATCTCCAAAGGGTTTGTTGGCTTCATAATCTTCTGTGGAATTTCATGTGAACCACCCCTTTGCATAATGTCACTAACTTTTTGAATAAATCCACATTGTGTGTCTTAATTTCTAGGACATATTTGATAATTAACCCAAAAAGGGTCTCCAAGGCGAATTAATTTCTCATATAGTAATATAGCCTTTTCCTCTAAGATAGTTTTAATAGGCTTATTTTTTGTTAACAGAAGCATGGCATCAATTGGTGTAGTTTTGACGACTCCAGTAATAAGACTCATTGCCTGATTTTGTATAGTTTCCAGTTTTTTCAAGGCTTGATTTCTAGCCGAAATAAGTGGCTCACAACAATAAGTCAATAATTTATCCGCAGAAGTAAAAAGTTGGCTTAAACAAGAGAAAGCTTTTTCATGCAAATAACAGTTTTGTCATCTAAATGCCTTACAATGGCTGACTCAAGTTTCGTTTTGGTAACTGAAAACATTTGAGAGTATTAAATAATTCTGCTAATCCTGGAATGTTGAAATCTGATTGTGATGTAATTTTGTGTTGGACTATGAATCTCTTTAAGCATCCTATTATTCGCTATTGAGGGTTTTAAATAATATATATGAATGGTTGTATAAGTTAAGGAATGCTATTTCACTGTGATTTTCTTATTCTGCAATACATGACAATACAGGGTGTCCAATAGAGTTGTAAATAAACCAAATGAATTTTGTACGACAGTAGCTAGAACTATAGTTGTTGCTGTTGTTGTTGTGTTGTTGAGACCCAGACCGTCCGTCCTACCAGAAAGATGTAAGGCAACTGTTTGGACGGTCGGGAAGAGTTACACAATTTAGACCAGAACCCAGTGGGGGGGGCATCCACAGGGGCCGTAAAAAATTGAAACTTAAAATAGTTTCATCCAAAAACAAAGTTACTATTATTTTTCTCCATAGTATTTAACTATATACAACGTGACATATCTATAAAATCTCTGTTAATCATGTAAAATTATGTGATATTAATATAGACTGTTAAAAATTACAGTAAATATTGACATCAGACAGTCTGTTTAAAACTTATGATAGCACAATGTGATGTAAATGAACATACCATGTAATTTTTGTGCATAAAGTAATTTTATTACACATTTAATTGTTTAAATTTTTTCTTCAGTGGGATGTATTTTTTAATAGAAGTGTATTGTTGAATACATAGAACATATTGTGGCGTCGGTTTGTGAAACCACAGACAAGAAGCAAATTAAAATTTCAAAAACAACATTTATTACATTAGAAAAAAATCTGATGTGGGCAGCACATGACTTTCCTTATATAATGCAAAGAATTTACTACTTTTACAGTTAAAAAAATGTTATTTTTGTAGTAGATACTTATATTCTTTCGAAGATATTGAATTTTCTTCAATCAGTCGTCATTATCATTGATTTAGCGACATTTTTATCCATTTGGCGAGATTTTCGTTAATTTGGGAACATTTAAAAATGTCGCCAAGATGGCGACGTTCTTCTAAATTCGTCGTCATAATCTTGCCAAGCGTTATGAACAGAAAAATAAGTTATTCTTACAGCAGATAAATGACTATTGGCGTTTAAATACAGAAGTGTTACTCAAAGTATATTTTCTCGTGAATGGAACGAGTTAGATCCACGAAAATGATGCCACCAAATTTATCGTATGCTGTTACAAATGAAAAGTGAACATTTTTCTTAAGAGTTAATATTTGCTTTTAATTTATGGGATTTCTTGATAAATTTATTTGAAAAATGTTTAATATCTCATGAACGGTTTATGCTAGCGTTCTAAAGTTTATGGCAATCGTTTCCTAAGGAAAAAATACATAAGAAATGTCTATTTTTGTAACTATATTAAACGCTTTGATTTTTTGATGATTTTTTCAAAATTGCACTCGAAAATTTAGGCAAGTTCTGAACATTCGATTGTGTTTAAAAACAACAGGCTTCCAGTATTCACGGATTATGATTTTTGTATCAAATTTCAATCGAATCGCTCCATTCGTTCGTGAGATATCGTCTTCACAGACTCACCGACACACACACACACACACAGACATCAACCCAAAAATGTTCGATTCGTGATCAGGGATGCTTGAAACGTGATCTCCCGTCGAAAACTCGAATTCGAATTTTTGGCCCCGTCACAATACTTTCCTTATACATTATGTATATAAGGAAAGTAATAATAACAGAAATATTAGGTCAATAATCAAAATAGTGGAATAGTACATTTCAGAACAAATTAGCAATAACTCAAGATCGCTATCAGTAGGATGACAATTAAAATCAACCCTGGAGGAAAAAGGTAGAGATAATATACTCATACATTTCTTAACACTTAGCAAACAGATATAAATCTTACATGACATTTTAGAGAGAGTTAATTTTGTTCTTAAAACAATTAACAATATTTTAAAATACACTAATAAAATTTGCCATTTTTTAAATACTCCACGTCTTCAGAAAGGAAAAATGAAATATATATATATATAAATCTACCTCCTTCTCTTTTAACATATAAAAATCTGTTAGTCAGGAACAGCTGGAAGGACATTCAAACACTTAAATAACATAGTTCTTACTGAACACAATCGGGATCCGCCCCCCCCCCCCGCCCCCGAAGCGGACCTCCCGGAGATGGTGGTTACGGATATTGGCTCTGCAACCTTGATCCTCCGACTCTGGGAGCATATTAATCATGTTACGTGGTAGAGGATAAACTGTCCGTCGAACCAGCAAGGTCTATCAGGCCCGGACTCTTCCGGGTGTCCGTGACCGCTGGACTGCGCCTATTCATGGCCTGAGTCAAGGTTTGGACGGTGGCTGGGGTCGGTCTTGGTGGGTGTTCTTGGGGACCCTGCCCGGTGAATGATACCGCCAAGAACGTCGCCCTCGGCTGCGGCTTTGCCGGAATTGGATTTTGCCTATGATCCCTGGCGAATAATGACCGTAAACCTAGCGGTCGCCTCGCCCAGGAGACTGAATCTGAACGCAATCGGGGTATTAGATGTATAACACCACTCTGAAGGAATCAGACAATCTTGGCTGGACACAAGGAACTTTTCACACACTAGGAATGATGGAAACATAATCTCTTGGCAAAACGAGAACTCGTAATATAACAGGAATATCGATATACTTGAGAGGATTCTATTATTGTATGCTAATTATACTGTCCATTATGTTAATTTATGCACCAAACGCCTCAACTCTGTATTCGAGAGTCACGTACTCACGACCGGTCAATACTATAAATGCGGCAGGCGTTCGGCAGATATCAGATAAGGAGGGAGATCGAAATATCTCAAGGATTCGTACTCGAGCAAGATGGAAGCGTGATTCGTCGTCATCGGCTTCAGCTGTTATCTTATTTTTATACGAGAGTGTGGTGTTGGTCTGTTCATTAATGGAATCACGCAGTAAAAGGATGGTATCTACAATACTGTGAGTATAGATGGCTATGATTTAATAGTTGGTTAGTATTACTAATTCAGTTCAGTAACGAAAGGTTAAGATTAGGCGAGGTATAGATATGATTGTGCTAGCTTGTAAATAGATTCTGTGTATGTAATTGTGTATTGAGTTGTCAGCGAAGTTAGCTGGAATAAAGTATGTGTTTGTTAAATGTTGTAGATCATTAATGGAACTTAAGTCTGGTAAAAACCTTTACAATACCGCCCGCACAGAGTACCTTGATCGTGGGGACTTTACATACTGCCAAAATACTTATCAACGTCCTAGAACCAACGGAATGGAAACCAGCACAATGTTTCCACGACTTGGCGATAATTCGTTCGAAGCTCAAAGTCACCGGAAGAAGGGTCAGGCACAGCATTCGCTGTAAATTTAGCTTCATTTCGGCTTTATTAACATTTCGAGGCTGACCATATAAGGATTCCTTATTATATCAGAACAAAACCAGTTCTTCAAAACCAAACTGTTACATTTCCACAAGTACGCTGGTCGTATCCGTGTCTGAGCCACAATGGTCCCAAAATATGATTTTTTTCTCACTATATTATAAATCTAGACCTGCATACCATCAAATCATAAATACCAAATAGTTCCATTTTGAAATTCGCGATCCGGCGCGAATCCAACATACGCCACTATTTGGTTCCAACGCGTCACCTTCTCTACCGACAAATCATTTTTCAAACTCTCGCGAGTGCGCAAAATCGACAAGCCGAAAACCAAGCGACTGAGAAGCAAAAAACAAAATTATTTTATTAATTTTATTCTGGAACATAAACAATTTCGCAATTTAAATATCACTTCCTTCAAACGTCAATGGAGTGGAAAACATATCGAAAAGACATTTATATGACACAATTTATACATTCTCTCAAACAGATATAAAACAATACTTTAATTTAAACACAATTACAGCATAGGGGCGTGAAAGTCTTATCACAATATTGTTAACACAATTAAGCGAGCATGGAAATTCTCCAATGCATGTACAGATGTTTCAAATATCTGTGACATCACAGGTGATGTAAAACTTACAGCACTTTATTCTGTAAAAATGTTATGCTTGTATTCACAGCAAATTTTAAGGTGCGTTCAAACGAATGTGAATTTGGCTTTTATGTAGTTTCAAACTCAATGACGTAGTGAAAAACTTTTAAAACAAATTTAGAAGGTTTTCCTTCGAAATTTCTTCAAAGGTATTCTATGATTGGAAACAAAATTTCAACGTGCAATAATGCAAATGGTCATAAAACGTACTTTACACAATTCAGATTAAAACGTTTCTCAAAAAAGAATCACGTGTAAGACGGTAAGAAAATAAGTTTAAAATAATTTTGTTCCACAACGTCTACATGTTTGTTATTCTATCCGATTCTCTTTACAAATGCATTTGCATTAATACAATTAATATAACAATTTCTAAAATACTCTTTAAACGCATCCAACAACCTAGTAAATCGAGGTCCACGAGTCTACACGTAAAGTCTATGTGTATTAAAATAATCGTGTCCGGTCACATAAGGTGATTGCACCACAGTTGACAAATAATTTAAAATTTAATATAGCACACTCAGCCATAAAGCAAATAGACAAAAAACAGAACAATTACTCCGTTTCAGATCTTTTGTGTAATGAGTAAAAATCGCCAATGAAGTTGCTACGGAATACATTTATTTGCACAATGGCTATTGGCGAATTTATACCATATTTTGAAATGATACAATAAACAACATTTACAGCCGATCCGGTGGTCGAGCGGTCAGGGGCATGCGTTTCCGACTGTTCGCTGGATTTGCGGGTTCGAATCCCGTCAGCGAGCATGGGTGTTGTCATGTCGAGGCCAAGTCAGACTTCCGCCCTTCGGAGAACCTCTATAAAAGTGAAGCTGCTAATCTCCTCCTCCCCTTCGCTATGGGATATCCTGGAGGGTCTAGTGGACGTGGTGCGTAGGCGCTCCTTCACCACGGGGGAATTAGTAACAAACGAACATTTACATGACTAGAAAAATAAATCCTGTTTAAAATACCATCTGTCATAGACAATGATCATTTGAATTACACAAATAATAATACGGCATACTTTGACTAGTATTGCAAGTGCCACTGTGTTAGAGGCCCTGAGTATAAGACTTACTTACAGGTATGTATGTTATTTGTATACCCTTTTCATTCGTTCCTGGTATATATTCCTACTAATTAGATAATGCTCTACAACTTTGATATATACCTATTTTGCCTGCCTCGTTTTATTACCGAATTTTTTATGCAAAAATTTTTAAAGGAGCGCTACAATTTCATTTATTCAATCTGATGTACTTAGTTTACTTTAGATAGAACTACACGTGTATACTCAAAGCTATTTCCTTAAAAATATATTGGGATGCTTATAGACTTAATAGAAACAGTATATTTTCAAATGTCAAGTAAATAAACTTTGTCGTAAACTGTAAAATGTGTTTTAAGTAAATAAATAAATCGATTTATAAACTTTGAATTACACTCAACTTCATACCTTTCAATCAAAGTTGTGTTCTAATACACCCTATTTAAGACAACTTCTAATTTGAAACTGTTAATGTGTTACTCAACAAACGGCTTTAAAGTTATTCAATTAATATATTCGCAAAGGTTAAGTAAATCAAGTAAATTAGTCAACTTTTAATAATAGCCAAACTCATACTTTAAATTCAAAAATGTGTTCTAATTCACAGATTTTAAGAAAAAAAATCCATTCTAAGCAGTAAATGGTTCTTTAAAATGGCGCTACAGTATTCTGCAGTCGCAAACGCAAATGCAGAAAATCTCAATGTAAATGGATTTCAATTTAAAGGCGTTCTTTCAAGACTTCAAATCAGATCTTCATCAGCAAGAATATTGCCATCGGGTGAGAATAGGCACAGATTGAAGCAGGTCCTCAAATATTTGTTCTTGACAACTTCTCTCTATTTGCTTAACCCAGGATCGTTTTTAAAACACAAATATTTGAGTGCAGCGGATTCCGAAATGAAAAACCACTTCCGTCCCCATCCATTCACTGTCCTCTGACGAAGACGAATTGGAATTATTCTTATCCGAGACTGATGGGCTTTGATCTTATTGGGAATTTATTAGACGTCGGTGACGGCATAGATTTTCGTCAAGGATAGTTTGATTTAACAGCAACAGAGGAATAGAGCTCGACTTTTACATTATCTGTGTAGTATATTATTAGTTGCAGGTTTTCTGATATTATATGGCCATGATTAGTGTCTAAAAACTGCTGATATTGGGGTTCATAGCATCAACAAGAAAATTAGTTATTGTTTATATACTTTGATAAGAAATTATAGTTATAGCTTGTTCTACCAATTGTAATGGGGTATTTGAATGCTTCTTGTTTATATTTATAAGGATAAGTACGAGGAACATTTGTAAAAATATTGAAAAAAAAATAATATTATTAAAAGTAGGATTCGTATAGTTGATTTGATTACATATATTATATAATATATATATATATATATATATATATATATATATATATATATATATATATATATATATATATATATATACAGTATATAAGAGAAAAGATCTACTAATAAAATATCAAAAAAAAGAAAAAAGCCAACAGGGTAATTCTAAAAGGCCTAGGGGGATTGTGACCCCTAGTCCCGGTTAAAGTCGACTTTGACTCCATAGGAAACACTCCCGGAGCCGCAAATTACCTGAGGCCAATCTTCATATTAACGTCAAAGCAAAAGACGTACATATCAATAGGAACAAGGAACAAAAAGACACTAATGCTGATTTACAAAAGACAGGATATAAATACACGGTCCGTAAACAGAAATGGCAACGTGCGTGATAAACTACTCCGCTAATAAAAGTTTACAGACAAAAGAGAAAAGGGAGTAAAGTGTACTAGAATATCTAATTCGTTGCCATTTATAACTCGCATCAAAAGTGTTGCCAAAATCGTTTTAAAATGCATTTACAGCTTTCTTGTGGATTGCATTATAATAATGACTGAGGAATCCGATGGGATAGTCTTGTTTTAAAGCCTCCATGATAAATATAACATCACTTTTTATACGAACTTTATAGTACTATGCAAGCGAGCATTACGTATAAAGTGATTCATTACGGTATTACGAAAAATATTGATATTAGCATTCACTTTGCTTAAGATATACCTTTGTATACGAAGCTATATGATAAGCGACGACATTTCAAGATAAAAATCAATTATATTATCAACTGGAAGTCTAACCTCAGTCAAATTATTTTTTGTAATATCGTAATGAATCACTTTATACGTAATGCTCGCTGGCATGCGTACAATAAAATTCGTATAAAAAGTGATGTAATATTTATCATGGAGACTTTAAAACAAGACTATCCCCTCGGATTCCTCAGACATTATTATAAAGCCTTCCACAATAAAGCTGTAACTGCATTTAAAAACGATTTTGGCAACACTTTTGATGCGAGTTATAAATGGCAACGAATCAGATAGTCTAGTACACTTTTCTCCATTTTCTCTTTTGTCTGTAAATTTTCATTAGCGGAGTAGTTTATCACGTACATTGTAACTTCTGTTCACGGAACTTGTATGTATATCCTGTCTTTTGTAAATCATTATTAGTGTATTTTTGTTCCTTGTTCCTATTGATACGTACGTCTTTTGCTTTGACGTTAATATGGAGATTGGCCACAGTTAATTTTCGGTTCCGGGAGTGTTTCCTATGGAGTCAAAGTCGACTTTAACCAGGAAAGAGGGGTCACAATCCCCCTAGGTCTTTTCGAATTTCCCTTTTGGATTTTTTCCCTTTTTTGGTATTTCATTCGTAGATCTTTTCTCTTATATTTTACTCGACATTGTAGAGCAGCATTGCGCCTACATGTCTAGATATAGTTTTAAAGTTCTGGAATTTTAAGGAATCTTTTTACTGTCTTTAGTGTTTTATGACATTTATATATATTATATATGCATAGTATAAATATATATATGTATATATATAGTATATATACGTATGCAATATAGGATTGAAGAAGACCTTCGTACATTTCGCCCGCAATATCAAAATGTGCTAATAGGTAGAAAGGATCATGTGCTGGACACATCATATATATATATATATATATATATTTTTTTTTTAATTTATTGCTCATTAAAAAAATAATCCCTTGCGAAGTTTGACTTGTGCAGTGTCTCTAAGCCAAAGGGCGCACAAAATGTAAAGCGTAATTGTATCTCATACGGAATTTTAATTCTTTTTGCATGTTACAGGGACTATTTCTTTTCGTGTTTTCACAAAGAGCAAAATTCCAATAAGGTTTTCCGAGTGCAGAAATTAATAGATTATCCGTTGTTAATTATTAGGTTCCTTCCGTGGAAATACATCTCTATTTCGGAAGCGTTATTATTTTATACCATTTTCCATGGTTTAGGAAAATTGCGACTTTTATTATCGACAGACAATTAATTTGCGACCCTCTAAACCTCTTAAGAAAACGTAGTCTGCTCTAGAAAAATATACATATTCTTGTATCTTGAATAAATAATTCATCCAAAGTGACAGAGGTTATCAAAGAAATTAAACTTAATTTTCCGGAGTATTGAATTTTCGAAATCGACATTTAAAAAAAAAAAAAGTCTCCGAGTTTACGATATCTTGAAAATCTGTTCGCCGATATCACCAACGTCGCAAATATGTCACCCAGCGAAACAAAAGGACATGCAGACATTGTATTATTTTTAATGTGCTATCATCTAATTAATAAGAACTTCTAATCATGAACCATACCAACGGCTTTTTGTTTTCTGTTGGATGCTTACACATCCTGCCGGCCTAGCTTTAACTGTTTCGTTTATTTTACTGCTCTAATGTTTTGCCATTAATTGGTACTGGTTATTTTTTCCTATATACATATATATTTAAATATATTTATATATTATATATATATATATATATATATATATATATATATATATATATATATATATATATATATATATATATATATATATATATATATAAATATATATACAATATATATATATTTATTTATCTATTTGCTATATATTTCATACTCTATATAAAACCAATATGTAATGTGAAGTTTGAAATCTGTATCATCATTCATAAATACAAAATATAGCTTAAATTATAAATTAGCTATTACACAAATAAATAAGCAGATACAGACATATATCAATTCTGTATCTCCCCACTCTGTCTTCTCATTTTCAACATTTCTCATTTGATTGCCAAATTTCTTTACCTTAAAACATAAAACACTGAAACCACCGTTAGAACAAAATCGCAGAAACTATGCTTGATATTAGCATAAACTTTGATCTACATTTCTCCTATAAATCAAGCGACATATTGCCACGAGGCAAGTCTAGAAATTATATCCCGAAATACGCACTTCGCAGACGATATTTAAATAGAAATTTTCAGGTGGATAATAACTCCCTGTGCGAGCCGATAGCGGAATTAATAAGTCCTGAAGCGGGAAAAACGTTAGAATACTTTTCATTGGCTGCTCATTAAAGTTAAGCCCTTGTTTTATTCGCACTTTTTATACGTTATCTCTGAGCCACAGGAGAGATTAAAAGCACAATTTCGCTTTCAAATGATGCTTTGTCGGTTTTCAAATTACAATATTAGACAGGAGAAGAATGTAATTATTTGCAAACGTATATTCTGATGAAATATTAATCTTCTGGTCTATTTAAAACTTTAGAAGGAATTAAAAGAATTACCCTTTTTAACTTGATGTAAATGTATAAGATCCAATAATTAACTAATCCATATTACTATTTATTGAAATTGAAAAAATTGCTATTGTATTATTATTTTAAGAAATATATTCCTTTAAACATATATTTTTCAGGATTTACAATAGAGCTAAGATAATTATTGATTTGGATTCAGTATTATATTTTAAATGAGAATGGAAGTTCGTTAAATATTTACACTTCCAATTATTTTTCTATTTCTGGTTCAATTTTTTTAGTTGAAATATATTTTTCTCAAGACTGGCTTTAGATAGAGCTCAGATGACAATTGCCATGGATGCAGCATCAAATCCTGTTGGAGATACAGTAGTTAATAAAATGTTTTCTTTCGGTTTCTTTCCCTTTCATGCTTTTTCCACTTACGGTTTAAACCTTTTCCTTTAAACATCTAATTTTCAATATTATAGACATATCTTACATAATTACTTCTATGGTTACAGTACCAAAATCCTGGAGTAAGTAAAGATACTTCGAAAATATTTTCACTTCCAATTCTCCAATTAAAGAGATGCACCTTCCAATTTAAGATTTTTCATTTCCATTGAAACATCTATTTCTCGGTATATGATATAACTATAGCTTATAAGAAAACTGATATGGATTCAGCATCGGATTGTGGAGAAGATTGGGTAATTCACTAAGAAATATTCACTTACGGTAACTTCTCCACTTTTAAATGATTTTAAAATGATTTCTTTATCTATTTTTGAAAATGGAATATTGATATAGACTAAATAATAACTGATATGAATTCAGCATTAAATTTCGGCGGAGATATGGCATTTATTAAAGATTTCTACTTCCGTTTTTTTTCACTTCTGGTTCAAAATTGTTCTTGAAATATTTATTTATTAGGATTCTGTGTATACAGCTTAGATGATGGTTGATGTGGATTCATCATTAAATTCCAAATGGGAGTAGGGGTTCCACTAAGAGTATCACTTCCGGTTCTGAATATTTTACTTCAGGTTTTTACAAAAATTCGTATGACTGTACAGAATAAATATGCAAAAGAGAATAAAAATATTTATTATTCCATCAAAAATGAAGTATACACAATATTCGTCACTTTATGAATGCTTCTCCATGATTTCTTGTTCTTAATATTTCTTAACATTCTGTTCATATCTTATATTCTTAAAAAATGTTTCAACACTTCTTTATGGTATGGCCATCATCGTATATGTGACTAAGTGATAAAAAAGGTTTGTGCTGAGAATACTTTTCAACTATGCACCATATTTGACTCAGAATATTACAAATTATTACAATCCAAACGAGAGAGTTTGAACCTTAAAGATCTTTCTACAGAATTGCATATGACGATACTAATAATGGAGGGGTATCTTTCTAGACGTACTTTTAAGGTAAAATACGTGTTTATAATGCCCTTGTTTAGATAAAATATGAAATACCACAACGGCAGTGTGTAAAAAATTCTAATCGCTAACTGCTTCAAGGAGTTTCGGTGAGCAGCAGGGCAAAGACACCCACACAAATTATAGGACACTAGAAACTGGTCCCCGCCGAAACTCTTTCTTGCCTCAGTATCACACTTTCTAGATAAGGTCTCATTGACCAATGGAGCCCTGACATTTGTTTTATACGTTCCCCCTGCATAAGGATGGCCCTGAAAGTAGTAACCATGTGTTTCTGTTTTGGCTGCTCAAAGCATTAAAGAGTATATAAAAAGATAATGAGCATATCAAAAAATGCCACAAAACAAGGTTTTTCTTTTAAGCATAAATTCTATGAAGTTTCGCCACATATACTGTAAAGACCAGGAAAATCCAAAAATATAACGAGCTTAGTCCATTGGTGTCAATTTACATAATTCTTGCACCATTAATAAACAAAATATTAAAGAAAAACGTAATTAGACATCATGTAAAATGAACAGCTATTGCATTTATGAAATCCTACTAGAAAATACATTTTAGTAAAAACTCATTAATCTGGCATCAAATGGTTCTCCGCGGCATAATTCGGCTCCCTTTTTGAACTGCATTCAGATTTGTTCGGTATATTTACTGTCATAGACTCAGAATATTTTATATCCAGGTTTCTATTCATTGCCGTTTACTTTATAATTTCTAAATTAATTTTCCCATTTTTTCACATACTGCACAGTGTAATCCATTTTGTGTAATGTTCTAGACAAATAAATGTCAGATTTATAGTGGCTTATTTTATTTTAAATTAATTTTTTAACCCCATTGTAGTTTGACAATCTGCTAATCCAGTAAATTTAGTTATCCGTCATTGCTGATGCCCCGAACTTGTCAGAATATCAGAAGTTTATAATACAAGGTCTTTCAAAAGTCCGTATAAATTTTAAAAATTCATTAAAAATCGAAAAATCATCGCATTGATGTATTGTTTGTACCATAAGTATTGCCAGGACGGGTTTTTTAACACTTTACAACAAAGTTGAAAAGTGTTTTTTAACACTTTACAACAAAGTTGAAAAGTGTTTATGACTTTGTTCATTCTGTCTGTCTGTCTGTCTGTCTGTCTGTCTGTCTGTCTGTCCGTTAGCACGATAACTGCCGTAAAAATGACTTAATCAAAATGAAATTTTAGTATGTTGTTCAGACGGTCTATAGGACCTATGGGAATATAAATGAATAATATCAACCAATTAGTTTTGGATTGAACCCGGGTTGAAAAAATGGAATACATTGAGCCCTATAGGACTTAATTTTTCAAGCATTTTTTAAGCGGATTTAAAATTCACAAATTGCTTCGAAAATTTTAGGCAATATTCAAATTGTTCCATAAAATATACAAAAAAAAATTCAGCGAAATATATTCAGTAGTTTTTTAAATAAAAATTAAAATAATAATAACACCTCTTATATAAAGCGATCACGTGTCCATGATATGAAACGATCACATGACCCACTTCAAAATGATATATGGCATCCATCTTGTCTCAAAATCGTGATTTTTAAAGTTCTTTCTAATTCATATTGAGTGTTGTATCCATCCTAAAACTACTTTATTTTTGCCTAAATTCTGTGCATCTACATACTTTAACAACGCAATGACAATATATTTCAGTTTAAATGCTCATACAAATTTGATTATTTCTACTATTAAGCCTATTTTTCACCTATGTAAAATGTAAACAGCAAAATATGTAGAATGAGTTGTATTAGAATCGCTGTAATTCTTTAACACAAAATCATTTAGTCCATGGAGTCTGCATGGCTGATATGAATGAAATATTCATTGATTTTAGAAAGAGAAGGACGATAATTTTCGATGAAGTTTTACGCATAGAGTTTTACTTACTTGTAGCTCCATGGTCTTAATTCTTAAATAATATAAATTATTATAGTATTGTGATGAATGACATGAATGGGGGAATTATTTATGAATGAAATGTTGCTTTTATAGAGAGAGCCAGGCGTGTTATTTTTTTATGACGTCATTTGAATGGATTTCAGTTGTTTTCGATGAAGTTTTCAAATATAATAAATTATCGTAATATTATGATAATTCTAAAATTATTACCGAGGAATGTATCACATTTTAGAGATGTTTAAACCAGGCAATTTATATTTTAATGCCGTCATTTGAATGAAGTTAATTTTTTTCGATGAAGGTTTAAGGTTTCAAATATAATAAATTAATGTAGTATTGTGATAAGTTTTAAAATATTACCGAGGAATGTATTGCATTTTAGACATGTTTAAATAAAATTGCATTGAAGTTGGAAAGTGTTTCATAATCAATGCTTTAAGCATGATTGATCTTTCTTGTTTTCTTTACGTGAAAAAAATTTTACGTAAAAATCACCTATAGGTGGCGCTGAACGCATTGGAAATACTAAAATAACTTACTGTACGTGTCAAATCGTGTGATAAGCCTAAGTAACCCTGAACAGGTGATAGGACCTTTTCCTTTCCTTAGATTTTTCCTAAATCAGAATTTTTGCAAAGCATCTGATGCTGATACGCCGCTCACGTAATACAGCTTCACTAACAAGGCTTTTTCGATTAAAGTTAATATTCTCGCAAAAACTTCTTCTTTGCACCGTTTACTAATGAATCAAATGAAGAATCTATAGAGCACTAGAGCTTTTTCGTAACAGCCTCAATTGCATACTTCTGGAAGATGTATTCGTGTAAGCGCCACCTATAGGTGATATTTTAAACTACAAAATTTTTTCAAGACAAACAAAAAAACCTTGTCCTGGCAATATGGTACAAACCGTACCTCAATGCGATGATTTTTCGATTTTTAATGAGTTTTTAAAGTTTATATGGACTTTTGAAAGACCCTGTATTGCTAATGCGAATGTTTGTAATTCTAATATGCACCATTCTAAAAGAATGCTTATTATCAGAACCCCAAATAATTAAGAAAAAATATTATTCATGTTATCAGGTGAGAAAACCTGAAAACTTAAATTTACCTCAACATTTGTGAAGTATATCTTTTACAAACACATCGACATTTTATCACCAGTGAAGTCAAGAAATTCTATCAAAATATGCACGCCCTTGACGATACTTAAGTTTGAAGCTTGTAATGTGGATAATAACTCCCGGTGGGGGCCCGATAACGAAATTAATAAGTCAGGAAGAGGGAAAAATAGAACATTTTTCATTGGTTGCTCATTAAATCTAATCCCGTATTTTATTCCCTTCTCCCATTTTTTCTGTTTCAAGCCACAAAGAAGATTATAACCAGCTTCCCTTCGAAGGGAAGATCTTTTGTCGGTTTAGAAATTAAAATTTTAGACTTTAGAATAGTGTTATTCTTTTCGAAATGAATTTTGATGGAATATCTGGAAACTGCAATAATCTCATTTTAAGCCAAAATCATGAGTGTGTAAAGAATTTTACAAGACTTTCCTCCGATAACTGACACGTTCATTTGACTGCGGTTTTTGTTTCATAACTAGGGAGCAGAGATTTTTCTTAGCCCAAGGAATCCAAAAACTGAATTCTTTGTTCATGACTTCGTTTCGCAAGCTATTTCATGCCAAACTAAAGTTTAAATCAATAAAAGGTTTATTTCATCGTATTACCCTATTATTAACACTTTACAACAAAGTTGAAAAGTGTTTATGACTTTGTTCATTCTGTCTGTCTGTCTGTCTGTCTGTCTGTCTGTCCGTTAGCACGATAACTGCCGTAAAAATGAGTTTATCAAAATGAAATTTTTTAACACTTTACAACAAAGTTGAAAAGTGTTTATGACTTTGTTCATTCTGTCTGTCTGTCTGTCTGTCTGTCTGTCTGTCTGTCTGTCTGTCTGTCTGTCTGTCTGTCTGTCCGTTAGCACGATAACTGCCGTAAAAATGAGTTTATCAAAATGAAATTTTAGTATGTTGTTCAGACGGTCTGTAGGACCTACGGGAATATAAATAAATAATATCACCCAATTAGTTTTTTATTGAACCCGGGTTGAAAAAATGAAATACATTGAACCCTATGGGACCTAATTTGTCAAACATTTTTTAAGTAAATTTAAAATTCACGAATTGCTTCGAAATTTTTAGGAAATATTCACATTATCCCATAGAATATATAAAAAAAAATTCAGTAAAATATGTTAAGTAGTTTTTTAATTAAAAAAATTATTTAATATAGGGAAAAAACAAATTCAATTAAATTCTCACTTTGGGATATCTTCCAGAAAGAAAAGAGAGAGATATTATATAATAAATATCTCTCCATTTGTTTAAACGTTTTGCATATGGGAGTGGCTTCATATTTTAAGATAAATTTGGTAGATAACAATTTTTCATTTTTTTTAAATTTTATATAACTCTTCATGATAAATTTAATTGATGGCATTTTAAATGCACTTTCCTACGTCCTAGAGAGTTAAAATTTGGTACACAGCTTAAATTTGTTGAACATTTTATTCGACAAAAATTTGATGGATCTTTAAATATAGATTATACATTTTTTTCGAAATGGCCTGAAAATAATCCCCGTTCACTTCTATAAATCATTGGTGTAATATTGTTAAAAATTCTGATGTGGACAGCACATGTCTTTCTCTGCAGACTCATATTCGTTCTCTTTATTTATTCAATGATAATTTGAGTTTATCTGCACAACATAAGTATTTTAAATGACATTGAATTTACACGTTAAACTTAAATTTGGTTCTCATTTGATAGCTGGACTTATTGTCAAAGGTGGCGTAGCGAAAACGCGAAAAAACTAGAATATCTCAAGAACGGCTAGTCCTAGAGTAATAGGGTTAGTCTTATTCTTTTTGTTGTCAAAAATCACATATAAAATAGGAATTTAATTGATATAATTGAGCACACGTAGTCTTTTATTTTTATATATAACGATTTTTGCTGGCCATTTCGCAAAAATAGCCCGTTCCTTTTTCCCGAATCGTAGTAGAATAACCTACAAATGATTTATATACAAAATTTTGTTAAATTTGGTATATAAATCACTTGTAGGTTATTGAAATATTATACTCCAAATTTTGTTAAATTTGGTTCATTAGTTTTTAGCTAGAGTGGATAAAGGCAATTTCTGCGGCCATTTCGCAAAGAAGGCAGATTCTTTTATTACGAATCGTACTATAATCTAATGAACATCAGGATTTCCCACAAAAAACATACCTACCAAATTGTATGAAATTCGGTCCATTAGTTTTTCAATTAGAGTGGATGTAATATCCACACAGACACACAGAAACATACACAGATACACCCTTACACACACAGACGTCTTCCTAAAAGTAGTTTTTTCGTGTTCTAGAAGTCCCAAAACGTGTAGATCCTTTGAAAATTCGAGTTCCGATCTTCGGCACGATTCCAATACTTTGAGTACATACACATATATATTATCTGTGTATTATCTGTGTATCTAAATTCCGTGCCTATGCAATTACAATAGTTGTGATTTTAAATGATCCCTAAACTTTTATTATTTCTTCAAGGAAGCCTAATTTTAACATATGCAGAATGCAAATATCTCAAGCGATTGTAAGATGAATTACATAAGAATTGCTGAATTTTTTTCACACAAAATTATTTAGCTCTGGAGTCCGGAATACAAGTTATATGAATGAAATATTCATTGATTTTGCATAAAGAATCAGATGATTTATATTTCGATACAGTTTTAAATATTTATGTATAATAAATTACTGTAGTACTGTGATAATGTAAAAGATATTACCACTGAATGAATCACATTTTAGAAATTTTTAAATGAAATTACATTTCAGTTGGAAAGTGTTTCATAATCAATGCTTACGCATGATTGATCTTTCTTGTTTCTCTATAAATGTACCGAACTTCATATTTTTGTATGCTATAGTTTTTACGGTACGAGACAGAAAAATCTCTAGACGTGCAGGTACGAAAAAATATGTTCACTTCAGAAGTGCATAAAAAGTAAAATATTTCAATAACTGCATCGAAATTAAGAAAAGAAGCTCCGTACAGAAAAAAATCACCCATTTAGGTGCCTGTCTGCAAAAATTCGTGGTCTTGTTATTGTTAGTCTATCCAGGAGGCGAGCTCGTAGCTCAAATATTTTGCCTCTGAACTTGACATTAAATATTTCTTAAACTGCAATATATATCAACAACAATTATTTCAGCATATTTTCCAAAGCTTTTTCTGCAAGTGTACCGAATTTCATATTTTTATATGTAATAGTTTTTGCGGTACGAAGCAAAGAATCTCGAGAAACGAGACATTTATTTGTCAAACAGCGACGGCGGCGGAAGTTGCGTTAGCTACTTTTTTTTAATAGAGACTCAAAAACGGTATATACTTTTGTGGTGCACAAACAAAAACGATTATTGAAGTAAGTTAAACCTTTGCGGTGCTACTTTGAAATGCCGCTAATAACCCACCATTAAATCTTTAGTACGAGTTCCTGGAATAAAATATATTAACATAATACCACACAATTAACTCTACCCATGGGTCAGGGCCGCTGTAATACTGGCGTCAACCAGACTGGGCCCTTTTGGCTGGCCAGTTAGATATCATAGATAATCATATAAACCTGTCTACTTGTATTCTGGTCTTACACTTTTAAGTATGGTATCTTACATAATACAAATATATGTGTGTCTGTGTGTGTTCGTGCGTATGTGTGAGGGTGTGTTCGTGCGTGTGTGTGATGGTGGTGTTCGTGCTTGTGTGTGTGTGTACATGCGCATGTGTGTTGTCTGTAAAACTAAAACTTCGGACAACAGAAAAATTTTGTGAAAGGTATTCCAGATAGTGGACAATTCAGCTTGGTCAGATTTTCTAAAAATTAAATCAGTTTAAAAGACAAGGACTGGACATGGCCTATAATGAATATTGCATTTTCCTAAATTCTCGAATTTAAAAGATGACCTTTCAATTGTTGAAAAATAAGCAAATTATTTCAATATTATACGTGTGCTCTAAAAATTCGACTTCAGAAGGATGAGAACTCTATGAAATAACAATTAATTTTGCGAATTTTGCTTCCTGATTATTTTTATGCGACTTCAAGTATTTACATTTATATGCTGCGAACTTATTTATGGCGTATAAACATGATTATTAGGGCATATATTACTAAGACGAAGGCGTATTTTTGAAGTATCGGACGCTTATTTATGACCTGCTGAAGTCAGTTTTCTAGTAAAATAAAATATAAAAAATTCTATGCTGGATATAATTTGAAGTCATTTTCATAGAAGATAAACAAATATATCACCATAGGTTATTTTCTATAAAGTTTAAGGCATTGATAAAATTAATTCAAATAGTATACTTATAGAATTAGAAATTTCTCTCCTCGTTCTGTTTAAAAACAGGTGTTAATGAAAGAAATAACCTTCAAAAGAGAAAAATCTAAATTTGTATAATAATTTTACATAGTGCGAATAGTATATAAGTGAATATGGCAACTATGTGTGGGATCTCTTTCCATCCATGATGTATTATTCTGCGTAGCTGAAGCCAGACCATAGAGTAATATAGGATGCTAGTTTATGTAAGTGCTGTCAGTGTTTGTACCAGTAAGTTAATTTTTTTTTTCACTCAACGCTAATCATAATAAGCGTTTACTTATATCACAATTATTACTTTCCTTATATACAATAATGTATAAGGAAAGTATTGTGACGGGGTCGAAAATTCGAATGAGTTTTCGACGGGAGAGCACGTTTCAAGCATCTCTGATCACGAATCGAACATTTTTGAAGTGATGTCTGTGTGTGTGTGCGTCAGCGAATCTGTGGAGACGATAACTGTCGAACAAATGGACCGATTCGAATGAAATTTGGTACAAAAATTACAATCCGTAAACACTGAAAGCCTATTGTTTTTAAAAACAATCAAATGTTCAGAACCCCTCTAAATTTTCGAATGAATTTAAAAAACAAATCGTCAAAAAATCAAAACCTTTAATAAAGTTACGCAAATAGACATTTATTATGTAATGTACCATTAGAAAATGACTGACATAAATTTTGGAACGCTAACATGAACCGTTCTCGAGATATTGCACATTTTTCGAAAAAATTATCAAAAAATCATATAAAATAAAAACAAAAATATTTCCTATTGAGAAACATGTTCACTTTTCATATGTAATACCTTGCGATAAATTTGTGACATCATTCTCGTGGATCTAGCTCGTTCCATTCATGGAAAAAGATACTTTGAGAAATACTTTTGTATTTGAACGCCAATAGTCATTTATCTTCTGTGAGAATAACTTATTTCTCCGTCCATAACGCTTGGCGAGATTTTGGCGACACATTTGGTGGGATGTCGCCAACTTGGCGGCTTTCTTCAATGTTGCTAAATTAACGAAAATCTCGCCAAATGGATAAAAATGACGCTAAATCAATGAAAATGACGACTCATTGACGAAAATTCAATATCTTGGAAAGAATATAAATATCGACTATAATAATATTCTATTTTTTTTACTGTAAAAGTAGTAAATGCATTGCAGTATATAAGGAAAGCCATGTGCTGCCAACATCAGATTTTTTTAATAAATATTTATGAAGTGAAATCAGCAGTGGAAATAATTAATCAGCATGATTAACTGGGTCAATTCTTGGAAAAATTCTTCGATTTCTGAAGCTGTTGTAATATGAAATAAAATACCTTCCAACCACCATTTCAGCCAAATATATTTCTTCCGCTAAATCATATAGAAATAGCTCAATATTAACATAAACTTTGATTTATACTTCTATAAATCAAACGACATGTTGTCATGAGGAACGTCTTTGCATTCCATTTCAAAATACACATTCTGCAGTTGATGGCTTAAATATAATTTTATGAGATGGATAATAACTCCCGGTGAGATTCGATTATGGAATTATTAAGTCAGTAGAGGGGAGGGCGGGAATATTTTCCGTTGGATACACATGAACTTTGTTTCAATAAATCTTTTTGGGAGCAATCTTCCAGCCAGAGAAGATTAAAGGCATTTTTCAACAGAAGATCATATTTTGGCTTTTAAATTAAAAATTTTAACTATGGAAAAAATGTTATTGTTGCAAAATATCGTTTAACGAAATGTGTGTGTGTGTGGGGGGGGGGGGGGATATTATGTGTTTTAAAGGGTTTGTATGTGTCGTTTAAACCTCTTTTCGTTTTTTAAAGGCTCATTTATTCTTGTTCTAACTTCACCTGTATTGCCGAGATATTCCTGTTGTGCTTTGGTTCACGCAAATCTAGTGTGTTACTTGTCGTTTCGGGTTGGCTGGGTGGTCTTTTATGTTGCTTTCGGATTGGCTCTCTCTTAATACAAGTCTTGGGTATATAATTCCCCTGCTTCTTTATTTTGCGCATTTCCTGTTTTGGACTTCGCGTTTGTTGATTCTCTTGCATTGACGAATAGGATCCAGCTTATTCTCGAAACAGCTATATGCTGCATTATTGTATTACTTGTACTTTAATACGTTGCTCAAGTTTCTCTTATTACTATCCCTTTTCAACTCGAAAATGTTTATATATGCTGAAAAATATTTATCTTCAAACTTTTTATAGATTCTTAGGTATTCTGTCCAACAATAATATACTTTACATTTGGTCGTTTTAGTTTAGGGGAATGTCATCATATAATAACACAGCACAGGTGTACGTAGCGCATGCTGTAAAAGTAAAAAATCTGATGAGGGCAGCACATGACTCTCTGCAGACTTATATCCACGTTCTTTTTATTTTAATTACATTTAATTCACTTTTAATTCAATTTTCGTTCTCATTTGGTAACTGGACTTATTTTCAAAGATGACGTAGAGAAAATACGAGAAAAGTAAAATATCTCGATAGCGGCTAGGCCTAGTGTAATGGGGTTGGTCTTATTCTTTTCCTGGTTAAAAATCACGTATAAAACGAGCATTTAATGGATATATTTGAGCATACGTAGTTTTTTATTTTAGTTTTTGTCAATTTTTGCGGGTCATTTTGCAAAAAAAGGTAGGTTATTTTTTTCCTAATCATACCAAAATCTTATCAGCACCAGGGTGACTCACAAACGACTTATCTAATGAATTTTTTGAAATTCGGTTCATTAGTTTTACAGCTAGAGTGGATACAGTCTTTTGCGGGTCATTTCGCTAAGAAAAAACGGGTTCTTTTATCCCGAACTGTACCTGCAGGGTTAATTTGTTCGGGTGCCATTGTAAAGAACCTTGCTCCCTCAACCGGGGATCGAGTCCAGGATCATCGAACTGGCCAGCCGACGCTCTAAAGTTGAGCTATTAGAGGAAGTTGCTAGGTCTAATCTTTAAAATTGACTCTACAATGGTATTCTCTCGGATGGCACGTACAAGACAAAATTATACTCATGGCTAGAGACAGACTCACGAAAGCCACTGAGGAATAAATTGAACTAGGATTCGTTGAACTCGTTGAATTAAGTGTGTTAGATTAATCCAGTCAAAAGTCCAACAGGACATATCAAAGTTGATAAAGAATGTGGGAGAAAGCAGAGTTCACGGAATAAAACGTTACGAAGCAAAGTTGTTAACGGACCCCAGTCAACAGTAGAGTAGAAGTCTGGTCTCCAAAATTACGATTAGGGTTAAACTTTGTTTCGAAATTTGAAGGAGAGGAATGTCAGGCCACGTCGATTATAAAAGGAAAGTTGCTGGTCTCAGTATGTCACTGAAAAATCATATCTGTCAAACCTAAGATAGAAAATGTGATTTTCTTGGGATATAAGAGCACCCTGTGGTGATCTTGCCTACGCCGCTTTGAAATCTTGTGTAATGCCTCCATGTGATTATCTTGACAGTTATATACAGTGAATGAGTCAGGTTTGGGAAGCAAATGATTTGGACTTTTCTCGGTGCACTTCGATGTAAGGCAGTGATTTCAATTTGAACGAGAAAAATATAACCATAATGCAATCTCATATTGAAAATCCCAAATCAATGATATGAATGCACAGGTCTGAAGTTACAGGTGGATCGTGAATCAGAAGGAGAATGTATGGTAACTGCAAATATAAAAGGAAAACGTTCTCCTTCAAAGTTCAAAGGATATAGTATTCTATGGTCTGACAAATATTTGCTATTCGAATTTCCCTTGAGATATCAGTTTTTGCACTGGTTAGGTAAATATGTAGGTGAATCAAAATTTTCTGAAGCACACATGATGCAATATGTTCCTTTATAAAGCAAAGTTAACTTCTAAATATATAACTTAATAATGTGATTTCTGAAATTTAAAAAATTAATGTTTTTGTATTTAAGTAATAAAACTTCTGCTCAGACCACATTTTTTAGAAACTAAAATAATGGGTCCAGTCTAAAATCGAAATCCATTTTATGAAATATGCATCGAAAGTTGTTTTATCTGTTCCAAGTTAGGTACAAAACAGCCTTTTGAATATTTATCTTCGATAAGTGTTACTGAAAGCCAGTGTTTGTGTATCAAACATTTATTTGAAACCTAATAAAACATTTGATAAGCGTTGATTAAAAATGAAATACAATTACTTTAAAAAGGAAATTGATAATGCCAGAAACAAAACTATTTTCTTAGCATATTAATAGTCGGCCAATAAGCTACATTAACTAATTAAATGTTTACAATAAAATGTTTAAACATTTATTAAATTTTAACTCTACACATAATTTGCAGAAGCATCTATACAAGAATTTCAGTAAATTATTTTTTCTATTTAATTACGGAAACGTATCCCTTCCATTTTCAAGTAAAAGTTATAAAATTAGTCTTTGTCATGTTGTTTCGAAGTATTAATTCCAAATCGGGGATTTTCAATGAAAAGTTCGTGATTGTTAATGTTTTTATTTCCAGACAAATTATTGTTCCCTTGAATTTAAAACGGTATCAAATGTACAATATTTTAAACTCTTTCAATTTTTCAGATACATATATATATATATAAATATATATATATATATATATATATATATATATATATACATATATATATATATATATATATATGGTAATTGTTTTAAGATCTTATTGAAAATATTATATACGCAATTACTTCATTCAAAATCAAGATCCCTGCAACAAATTTTCAGTAGTCGGATTCTCATGTCAATCAATTAAATTTTAATGGCCAAATAAACAAATTAAATCAGATTACACGATTATAAATTTCGTATAGAGGTTTTACAAAGGTATTTGCATGATAATCTGAATACAAAAATGCAAAAATAAAATAGATCATAAAACAAAATATTCAATAAGTTCTCATTTTTTTATATTTAAAAAGAAATTATTTATTAAAAATATATTCATTAGTATTCCTTTTATAAAATTATTATTATCATTATTCAATAGTTAAGGACAATTAGATTTTAAACATGCTCAACAGCTTCACAAAAAAGAAAATATAACATATTTACAAGCACCATGTTCTTAATCATTTAATAAAATCATAAATATAAAAAAATGTAACTCACAGTTTCTGCAAAAATAACTTATCATGTATACACAAAATAAAAATCTGATGTGGGCAGCACATGACTTTCCCTGCAGACTTATATCCACGTTCTCTTTATTTTAATTAAATTTAATTCACTTTTAATTCAATTTTCGTTCTCATTTAATAACTAGACTTATTTTCAAAGATGGCGTAAAGAAAATACATACGAAAAAACTAAAATATCTCGAGAACGGCTAGTCCTAGTGTAACGGGGTTGGTCTTATTATTTTCTTCGTTACAAATTACGTATTAAACAAGCATTTAATGGATATATTTGATTATACGTAGTTTTTTTTTAATTTCGGCGATTTTTGCGGGCCATTTCGCAAAAAAATGCAGATTACTTCCACTGAATCCTACCATAATCTAATCAGCACCAGGGACACCCGCAAGGGACTTATCTACTAAATTTTGTGAAATTCGGTCCATTAGTTTTTCAGCTAGAGTGGATATAGGCTTTTGCGGGCCATTTCGCAAAAAAAAGCGGGTTCTTTATTCCCGAATCATATCCAAAACTAATTAGCTAGAGACACTCCCACATGTGACTTACCTACCGAATTTTATGAAATTCGGTCTATCAGTTTTTTAGTTAGAGTGCATGCAAAATCTGCACGGACAGACACACACACATATAGACACACATACACACAGACACACACACAGACGTCACGCTAAAAATGGATTTTTCGTATTCTAGAGGTCTCGAAACGTGTAGATCCGTCGAAAACTCGAGTTGCGATTTTCGGCATGATTCCAATACTTTCCCTATACATTACCATGTATTGCAGGGAAAGTAAAAATCTGATGTGGGCAGCACATGACTTTCCCTGCAGACTTATATCAACGTTCTCTTTATTTTAATTAAATTCATTTCACTTTTAATTCAATTTCCGTTCACATTCGGTAACCGGACTTGTTTTCAAAGGTGGTGTAGAGAAAATACGAAAAACTAAAATATCTCGAGATTGGCTAGTCCTAGTGTAATGGGGTTGGTCGTATTATTTTCGTCGTTAAAAATTACGTATTAAACGACCATTTAATGGATATATTTGAGTATACCTAGTTCTTTAGTTTAGATTTGGACGATTTTTGCGGGCCATTTTGCAAAAAAAGGCAGGTTATTTTTTTCCGAATCGTACCAAAATCTAATCAGCACCAGGTTGGCCTACAAGCGACTTATCCACCAAATTTTGTGACATTCGGTCCATTAGTTTTTCAGTTAGAGTGGATACAAGATTTTGCGGGCCATTTCACAAAAAAAGCAGGTTCTTTTATTCCGAATCGTACCCAAAACTAATCAGCATTAGATCCGCCCACAAGTGACTTACCTACAAAATTTTGTGAAATTCGGACCATTAGTTATTTAATTAGAGTGGATACAAAATCTGCACAGACAGACACACAGACAGACAGACAGACACACAGACAGACAGACAGACACACACACAGACGTCACGCTAAAAATGGTTTTTTCGTATTCTAGAGGTCTCGAAACGTGTAGATCCGTCGAAAACTCCAGTTGTGATTTTCGGTATGATTCCAATACTTTCCCTATACATTACCATGTATTGCAGGGAAAGTAAAAATCTGATGTGAGCAGCACATGACTTTCCCTGCAGACTTATATTAACGTTCTCTTGACTTTAATTAAATTTATTTCACTTTTAATTCAATTTCCGTTCTCATTCGGTAACCGGGCTTATTTTCAACGGTAGCGTAGGGAAAGTACGAAAAACTAAAATATCTCGAGAACGGCTAGTCCTAGTGTAATGGGGTTAGTCTTATTCTATTCGTTGTGAAAAATTACGTATTAAATCAGCATTTAATGGATATATTTGAGTATACCCAGTTCTTTAGTTTAGATTTGGACGATTTTTGCGGGCCATTTTGCAAAAAAAGGCAGGTCATTTTTTTCCGAATCGTACCAAAATCTAATCAGCACCAAGGTAAACCACAAGTGACTCATCTACCGAATTTTGTGAAATTCGGTCCATCAGTTTTTCAGTTAGAGTGGATACAAGCTTTTGCGGGCCATTTCGCAAAAAAAGGCGGGTTCTTTTATTCCGAATCGTACCCAAAATTAATCAGCACCAGACTCGCTCACAAGTAACTTACCTGCCAAATTTTGTGAAATTCGGTCCATTAGTTTTTTAGTTAGAGTGGATGCAAAATCTGCACAGACAGACAGACACACAGACACACAGACAGACACACAGACACACACACAGAGTCACGCTAAAAATAGTTTTTTCGTTTTCTAGAGGTCTCGAAACGTGTAGATCCGTCGAAAACTCGAGTTGTGATTTTCGGCATGATTCCAATACTTTCCCTATACATTACCATGTATTGCAGGGAAAGTAAAAATCTGATGTGGGCAGCACATGATTTTCTCTGCAGACTTATATACACATTCTCTTTACTTTAATTAAATTTAATTCACTATTAATTCAATTTTCGTTCTCATTCGGTAACCTGGCTTATTTTCAAAGGTGGCGTAGGGAAAGTACGAAAAACTAAAATATCTCGAGAACGGCTAGTCTTAGTGTAATGGGGTTGGTCTTATTCTTTTCGTCTTTAAAATTACGTATTAAATCAGCATTTAATGGATATATTTGAGCAAACGTAGTTTTTTAGTTTACATTTTGACGATTTTTGCGGGCCATTTCGCATAAAAAGGCAGGTTATTTTTTTTCGAATCATACCAAAATCTAATCAGCACCAGGGTAACCCACAAGTGACTCATCTGCCGAATTTTGTTAAATTCGGTCCATTAGTTTTTCAGTTAGAGTGGATACAAGCTTTTGCGGGCCATTTCGCAAAAAAAGGCGGGTACTTTTATTCCGAATCGTACCCAAAACTAATCAGCATTAGATTCGCCCACAAGTGACTTACCTACCAAATTTTATGAAATTCGGTCAATTAGGTTTTTAGTTAGAGTGGATACAATATCTGAACAGACAGACAGACAGACACACAGACACACAGACAGACACACAGACACACACACAGACGTCACGTTAAAAATGGTTTTTTCGTATTCTAGAGGTCTCGAAACGTGTAGATCCGTCGAAAACTCGAATTGCGATTTTCGACATGATTCCAATACTTTCCCTATACATTACCATGTACTGCAAAGAAAGTAAAAAATCTGATGTGGGCAGCACATGACTTTCCCTGCAAACTTATATCCACGTTCTATTTATTTCAATTAAATTTAATTCACTTTTAATCCAATTTTCGTTCTCCTTTGATAACTGGAAAAACTAACTGGCGTGGAAAAATACGAAAAAAACTAATATATCTCGAGAACGGCTAGTCCTAATGTAATGGGGTTGGTCTTATTCTTTTCTTCGTTAAAAATTACGCATTAAACAAGCATTTAATGGATATATTTGAGCATACGTAGCTTTTTAGTTTAGATTTTGATAATTTTTGCGGGCCATTCTGCAAAAAAAGGCAGGTTATTTTTTTCCGAATCGTACCAAAATCTAATCAGCACCAGGGTGACCTATACGTGACTCATCTACCGAATTTTGTGAAATTCGGTCCATTAGTTTTTCAGCTACAGTGGATACAAGCTTTTGCGGGCCATTTCACAAAAAAGGCGGGTTCTTTTATTCCGAATCGTACCCAAAACTAATCAGCACCAGCCCCGGCCACAAGTGACTTTTCTACAAAATTTTGTGAAATTCGGTCCGTTAGTTTTATAGTTAGAGTGGATACAAAATCTGCACAGACAGACAGACAGACACACAGACAGACACACAGACACACAGACACACAGACAGACACACAGACAGACACACACACTGACGTCACGCTAAAAATGGTTTTTTCGTATTCTAGAGGTCTCGAAACGTGTAGATCCGTCGAAAACTCGAGTTGCGATTTTCGGCATGATTCCAATACTTTCCCTATACATTACCATGTATTGCAGGGAAAGTAAAATGAGAACGGTTGTGGAATATCATCAGCATTCACTTATGATACCTCCATTTTTATTTAATCACATGTTAGCTATACACTTTACGTGACAACTATTTTGTACTGAAGATTCATTCTAACTACACAGCACACCACTGTTATGTGGGTTTTCACCACACGTCCTGTTAGAACGCATAAATTAGTATAGTTTCTCATCTCCGACATTGGCCGTGTCGAACAAAAATACATAGAACTAAATTAGTGGCAAATGAGGACAACGGACATGATATAAAACAATAACAATGGGTTTTATTGATAAAAATGAAATTAAAAAATAATAATATTAAAAACATATTTGATTGGTTCAATTAACATTCTTAACAAATTACGATGGCCCTCCATTGACATTTTCAAAAATCAAGAATACTTAAAGAATGTATGTAATTAAAATCTCCATTTATGTTTGTAATTAAATTTGTCTCTACTATTTACTCAAGTGTGAATTTGACAAGATGTCGAGAGAGTGCGACATTAATTAAAACTGTGTCAACAGACTAGATATGTGATACATGCATTTCATACCTTCGAATATCGTTGGATGTGACACTGGATACGGGGCACTTCGGTGGAGGAATCGCCGGACATCGCTGCAGACGTAATTTTTGAGAGACTCTTCTCTCTCGAGCACACAAACCAATTCTCCGTTCTGTCTGAAATCTTAAACTCAATCCCTTTCTTTTTGAAAATTCTCAAACTCTCTCGATCATCGGAAAAATGTCTCCTCCTACACAATTAAGCCCCAGGTTTGTTATTGGTCCCCCCAATCAAAGCCCCTGGTATCTTCATTGGATATATCCCAAAAATGTCCGGCTATTGGGTGCTGTGCTGACAGGAGGATGGCGACCACCCCAGAATTAACATCTGGCAGGTGGACCGCGGGTTCTCACGACCTTGCGTGCACGTGCACCCGAACCGGACAAGGGTCAGCTCTTCCCAAGAGCGCCCTGCTGCGCCCCTTTGTAACTGGGGAATCGTTGTCCACATTTCCCAGAAACATGGCTTGCTCATCCTTTTGCAGGTGTTTTCTTAGGGAAGTGTATATGCATTACCGGAGAAGTACAGGGACCGTCTTTATAGGTTACACTCCGCCATAATTTGCAATGTCCCAAATTTGCCTTGGGACATTCACCCCCCTCTCCGTAGTAGAACCGTGCCACAGGCTAGTATTCACCTAAAAAAAACTGTAAACGCATTTACACACACATATATATATATATATAACAAAATAATGTCACAATGCACACCAATGTCATTAAACTCATGGAAAAAGGAAGTATCAAATGTTTTCTGTCCGACATGTTTGAGTTCTATATAGATTCGAAGTCCAATAAATTGGCTGCCCAAAAGTTGGAAGAATGTTCATGGTAACAATGATAAGTGCAAAGTTCAAAAGTTTGTAAGGAGTGTGAAAAAGTTATTCTACTAAGAATTGTAGCAGAGGGTCTGCGTCTCAATATCACGCCACTGTTTCCTAGTTCAGTGTCCTGGAAAGTGCAAAGAAAATCGCGAACTTGGAGATCTGCAGATGGAGCACATCACTGTGTAGTTTCGCTGTGAAATAAGCATAGGTAAAATGAAAGTTTACGTATAAAGCACGTCACTGCATCGTCTATCTCACTGTCATGGAGGTGTGAAAACTGTAGACTTTGAAAATTTTATGTGAAAAGCACGACACTGCATCGTCTATCTCACTGTCATGGAGGTGTGAAAACTGTGATTTTTGAGAGTTTATGTGAAAATCATGCCACTGAATAATCGTATCACTGTGATGGAAGTGCAAAGAAAATTGTCAGTCTGGAACTCTGTATGTGGATGACGTTACTGCATCACTTCTCGCTGTGGAGTAAAACATGTGGGAAAATGAAAGTTTTCTTGTGAGAACTACACATCACTGTCTGCATCATATCACTGAATTTTCATGTATGGACGAATCTTAGTTGAGGCACACACTTTATCGATACACCAATGCATACATATACATACAGTCTGATGACACAAATTCTCTCTCTGGAATTTACAATACCCATTACATTAAGTCCCTGACTTTCTTTTTTTTTTTTTTTAAAAAACTAATTCCCTACTTAATTCGCCATTATTCAATTTTCAAAATACAGTACTTTCTCCTATCGTTATTATTATTTATCTATTTTTTTTTATTTCTCTTTCTCACATTCCTTTCAGCATTTAAGTTGCCTACAAAATTTTCTCACTGGTTAAACATCCCACCATTTACTAATATTTACAAATACATTATACTATCTCATTGAAAATACAAAGAAAAACAAACAAATAAATTTTTGTCAATATTATCACGAATTGTCATGCCATGTTACATTTCCTAATAAATTCAAAATTTGTACAAACACAATAAACATATTTTTTTTTTTCAAATTATCAATTAACTCTCCTTTATATATATCCCTTATATACATAATCCCAAATTCTGTATTCCGAATCTCGCCTTAGCGTTTAGAATTTTCATCTAATAGACCATTTCCTAAAAATTTTCATACTTCTCTTACATTTATTCTTATCATAAATTTGCAAATTTTCGCTTCAATAAACCACTTCCTAACAAAATTTATAATTATCTTACACATATTCTTATCATACATTCCTTGCAAATTTTCTTTTCAATAAACCATTTACAAATAAAATTCATAATTCTATTATCCTTTTTTTTTTTTTTTATTATTATTACAAACTCCTTGTAAATTTCTCCCTTTAATAAACCAATTCGTGTCCGTAGTTCTCTCTGAATATTATCTGCCATAAATCCGTAATTATCTTACATTTTAAAACTCCCTTATATTTCTTTGACGGTCTACATTCGTAATTCCTTTACAGGAAGCATTCCGTAAGCAGTAAGTATTTTCTTTAATTTCTACCTATGCACAGAATAAACTTTTCCGGTCAACGTCGGTAAACAAGCCCTTTTCATGAAACCAGTTTTCCCAGGGTTGGCAAGGTTAG